>CM053753.1:92845835-92890614 GCA_028658305.1 Pachyuromys duprasi | reverse complement strand
TTCTATTCAGGAAGTAGTCTCCTGTGCCAATGAGTTTTAGGGTCTTCCCCAATTTTTCTTCTAACCTGTTTAGTGTGTCTGGTTTTATGTTGAGGTTTTTGATCCACTTGGACTTTAGCTTTGTGCAGGTGATAAATATGAATCTATTTTCATTTTTCTGCATGTAGATATCCAGTTAGTCCAGCTTCATTTCTTGAAGATGCTGTCTTTTTTCCATTGAATGGTTTTGGCTTCTTTGTCAAAAATCAAGTTTCCTTAGGTGTGTGGGCTTATTTCTGGGTCTTCTATTTGATTCCATTGATCCACTATTCTCTTTCTATACCAGTACCATGCAGTTTTTACTACTATTGCTCTGTAGTACAGCTTGAGGTCAGGGATGGAGATACCTCCAGATGATCTGTTGTTTTACAGGACTGTTTTGGAAATTCTGAGTTTTTTGTTTCTCCCTATGAAGTTGAGAATTTTTCTTTCAAGGTCTGTGAAGAATTATGTTGGTATTTTGATGGGAATTGCATTGAATGTATATTGTTTTTGGCAGTATGACCATTTTCACTATGTTAATCCAGCAATCCATGAACACAGGATGTCGTTCCATCTTCTGATATCTTCTTTAATTTCTTTCTTCAGAGAAACTTTTTTTCATTCAGGTCTTTCACTTGCTTGGTTAGAGGCACCTCAAGATACTTTATGTTATTAGTGGCTATTGTGAAGGGTATTGTTCCCATAATTTCCTTCTCAGCCCTTTTGTCTTTGGTATACAGGAGGGCTTCTGATATTTTTTGAGTTGATTTTGTATCCAGCCACTTTATTAAAGGTGTTTATCAGTTGAAGGAGTTCTCTGGTTGAAGTTTTGGGGTCATTCATATATATTATCATATCGTCTGCAAATAGTGATACTTTGACTTCTTCCTTTCCAATTTGTATCCCCTTTATCTCCTTTAGTTGCTTTATTGCTCTAGCTAGGACTTCAAGTACTATTTTGAATAGATATGGAGACAATGCACAGATTTGCCTTGTCCCCGATTTCAGTGGGATTGATTTTAGTTTCTCTCCATTCAGTTTGATGTTAGCTATAGGCTTGCTGTATATTGCCTTTACTATGTTTAGGTATGTGCCTTGTATCCCTAGTCTCTCCAAGACTTTAAACATGAATGGGTGTTGGATTTTGTCAAATGCTTTTTCGGCATCTAGGGAAATGATCATGTGGTTTTCCTCCTTCAATTTGTTCATGTGGTGGATCACATTGATGATTTCTGTATATTGAACCACCCTTGCATGACTGGGATGAAGCCTACTTGGTCATGGTGGATGATATCTTTTATGTGTTCTTGGATTCGGTTTGCAAGTATTTTTGCATCACTGTTCATAAGAGAGGTCTGAAGTTCTCTTTTTTTGTTGGATCTTTGTGTGGTTTAGGTATCAAGGGGACTGTGGCTTCATAAAAAAATTCTGTAATTTTCCTTCTATATCTATTTTCTGGAACAGGTTAGAGAGAATTGGTCTTAGCACGTCTTTGAAGGTCTGGTAGAATTCTGCACTAAAACCATCTGGCCCAGAGCTTTTTTTTTGTAGGGAGGCTGTTGATGACTGTTTCTATTTCCTTGGGGGATAGAGTTCTTTTCAATTTTTCTACCTGATCTTGGCTTAATTTAGGTAGGTATAATTTCTCAAGAAAATTATCCATTTCATTTAGATTTTCAAATTTTTTGCATATAGGCTTTTGTAGTAAGACCTAATGATTGTTTGGATTTCCTCAGTGTCTGTAGTTATGTCCCCCTTTTCATTTCTGATTTTGCTGATTTGAATAGTTTCTCTCGTCCTTTTTGATACTTTGGCTAGGGGCTTGTCTATCTTGTTGATTTTTTCAAAGAACCAGCTCTTGGTTTCATTGATTATTTGAATAGTTTTATTTGTTTTTAATTAATTGATTTCAGCTCTGAGTTTGATTATTTCCAGCCATCTGCTCCTCTTGGATGTATGTGCTTCTTTTTTTTTTTTTCTAGAACTTTTAGTTGGGCCATTAAGTTGTTTATAAGTGATGTTTCAAATTTTTTCTTGAAAGCACTTCGTGCTAAGAACTTTCCTCTTTGTACTGCCTTCATTGTGTCCCATAAGTTTGGGTATGTTGTGCTTTCATTTTCATTGAAATCTATGAAGTCTTTAATTTCTTTCGTTATTTCTTCTCTAACTAAGCTGTCCTTGAATAGGAAGTTGTTCAGTTTCCATGTATGTGCAGGCTTTTTGCTGTTTCTGTTGTTGTTGATGTCCAGCTTTAGACCATGATGGTCAGATAGGATACAAGGGATTATTTTAATCTTCTTGTATCTGCTGAGGTTTGCTTTGTGACCAACTGTATGGTCTATTTTGGAGAAGGTTTCATGAGGTGCTGAAAAGAAGGTATACTCTTTTGATCTGGGGTGAAAATTTCTGTAGACATCTATTTGGTCTATTTGATTTAGGGTGTCTGTGAGTGCCCTTGTTTCCCTGTTTTGCTTCTGACTGGATGATCTGTCCCTTGGTGAGAGTGGAGTGGTGAAATCTCCCACTATTAGGGTGTTGAAATTAATGTATGATTTCAGCTTTAATAATGTTTTATTTACAAATGTATGTGGTCTTGTATTTGGGGCATAGATGTTCAAAATTATGATGTCCTCCTGTTGGAATTTTCCATTCATAAGAAGGAAGTGCCCCTCCTCGTCTTTCTTGATTGACTTTTGTTGAAAGTCTATTTTATTAGATACTAGGATTGCTACTCCAGCTTGTTTTCTGGGTCCATTTGCTTGAAAAATATTTTTCCAGCCCATTACTCTGAGGTAGTGTTTAACTTTGTTGCATAGGTGTGTTTCTTGGATGCAGCAGAATATTGGATCCTGTTTCCGCAACCAATCTGTTAGTCTGTGTCTTTTTTACAGGAACGTTGAGTCCATTGATGTTGATAGATAATAGTGATCAATGGCTATTAGTTCCTTTTATTGTGGAGTTGGTTGTCTTCTTATGATTCGTTGCTTTTTTTTCCATATTAGTTGGGAAGTTACCTGTATCCTATATTTTCTTATGTGCAGTTGTTTTCATTGGATTTAAGTTTTCCTTCTAGAATCTTCTGGAGGGTTCAGTTGCTGTGTAGATATTACTTAAATTTTGTTTTGTCATGGAATATTTTGTTTTCTCCATCTATGTTGATTGAAAGCTTTGCTGGGTATAGTAGTCTTGGTTGGCATCTGTGTTCCCTTAAAGACTGCATGACATCTGCTTAGGCCCTTCTGGCTTTCATAGTTTCTGATGAGAAGTCTGGTGTGATTCTGATCAGTCTACCTTCATATGTTACTTGACACTTTTTCTTGCTGCCTTTAATATTTTTTCTTTGTTTTGTAGATTCAGTGTTTTGACTATGATGTGACGAGAGGTATTTCTTTTCTGATCTAGTCTGTTTGGTGTTCTGTAGGCTTCTGGTATGTTTATGGACATTTCTTCCTTTAAGTTGGAAAAAAATTCTTCTATGATTTTCTTAAAAATATTTTCTGGTCCTTGCAGCCTGGAGTCTTCTATTCCATCTATTCCTATTATTCTTAGGTTTTTGTCTTTTCATGGCATCCTTGATTTCTTGGATGTTTTGTGTTTGGGACTTTTCCGATTTTATTTTTTACTTGAGTGAGGAGTCCATTTCAGCAATCATATCATCAGCTCCCGAGATTCTCTCTTCCATCTATGGTATTCTATTGGTGATGCTTCACTTTGTGGTTCCTGATCTTTTCTCTAATCTCTCCAGTTCTAGGTTTTTCTCTGTTTGTGTTTTATTTATAGATTCTAATTCTGTTTTCATACTTTGTATCATTTCCATCATCTGATTGAATGTGGCTCCTATTTTTTTGTTTGTTTGTTTCCTCTGTATATGTCTTTAATTTTTCCTCTACGTGTGCAGTTATATTCTTCTGAATTTCTTTGATGGCCTTCTTCCTTTCCTCTTTTTGTTCCTCTAATATCTACATAATCATAGCTTTAACATAATTTTCCTGTGTCTCTGCTGAATTAAAATCTCCATTGCTTTTGGTTGTTTCTGGTGGCGCCGTGGTATCCTGATTTTTGTTGGATGAGTTCTTAGGTCATCCTTTGGCCATTTGTTTATGTATAGTCAAGGAGCTGTTTCTGCTTTGAAGTTGAACTACAGACTGGAACTGTCAATCTCTTGTGTCTGGAGTATTCTTCAGGAAGATCAGGGAGTTCCAGTGGTTTGATAGTGTGTGTTTGGCCTCAGTTGAACTCTGTTTTGGAATCTGTGTGCCCGGCTCCGTGCTCTGTGCTATAAGCTGTGAGCACCACAGGCTGGGCACCCCTCTGGTCTTGAGGCTTGGTCTTCACTCTCTGCCAGAGGCTGAGTATCCCAGTTTGAGATGGCAGCTGGGGGCGCTGCTCTGGTCTAGAGGCTCCATGCTCTGCCCTGGGCTTGCTGCTAAGGGCCCCCCTCTCGTCTGGAGACTTGGCAACTTTTTCTGGGCCAGGGGCTGTGCACCATGGTCTGAGATGGTATTTGGGGGCACCTCAGTCTGGACCTGATACTATGTGTCCTGGTCTGGGATGGCTGCTGGCAGCGCCAAGGGGTGTGTGCCTGCATATCCGGCCCAGTCTAGAACTGTATCTGGGGCTTCTCAGTCCAGCCTGAAGACTGTGTGTCCTTGTCTGGAATGGCAGCTGGTGGTGCCCAGGGATCCTGTGCATTCAGATTAGGGCTGTCTGCCAGTCATCCCAAGTTTTTTTCCAGGGATTAACTGGGTGTCCCTAGGACTTTCCAACTTGATTTCCTCACTGTAGGAATTCTGTTTACCTGGTAATCATAAGTGCTGGTGTTTTAGGTCCCAGAATTCAGTTTCCTGGTAGCAGTGTGGACACTGCTGTCCACTCCTCAGACAATGTCTTCTCGCGGCAGCCATCTTGGATTAAGCCTGATATCTTGTTATAATTCTTTCTTTAAAGACTGGTAATTTTTTTCATATAAGTCTTTTACTTGCTTGGTTAGGCTCACACCACAGTACTTTATGACCTTTTTAGCTATTGTTAAGGGTGTTGTCTGCTAATTTCTTTCTCAGTCCTTGTCTCTTTTGTATACAGGAAGGCTACTGATTTTTATGAGTTAATTTTGTATCCGGTCACTTTGCTAAAGGTGTTAATCAGCTGTAGGAGTTTCCTGGTAAAATTTTTGGGGTCACTCATGTATACTATCATATCATCTGCAAATATTGATATTTTGAATTCTTCCTTTCCAATTTGTATCCCCTTGATCTCCTTTAATTTTCTTATTGCTCTAGCAAGAACTTCAAGAATGAAGTAGACAAAATATGGAGAGAGTGGGCAGCCTTGCCTTGTCCCTGATTTCAATGAGATTGCTTTAATTTTCTCTCCATTGAGTTTTATGTTGGCTATACGCTTGCTGTATATTGCCTTTACTATGTTCAGGTATGTATCTTGTATCCCTGATCTCTCCAAGACTTTAAACATGAATGGATGTGGGATTTTGTCAAATGATTTTTCAGCATCTAAAAACATGAAAAACTGCATTGGACTGGCATAGAAATAGACTGGTGGATCAATGGAATTGAATAGAAGACCCTGAAATGAATCCACACACTTATGGACAACTGATTTTTGACAAAGATGCCAAAACCTTTCAATGGAAAAAAAGACAGCATCTTCAACAAATGGTGCTGGTCTAACTGAATGTCTACATGTAGAAAAATGCAAATAGATCCATACTTATCACCCTGCACAAAACTAAAATCCAAGTGGACCAAAGACCTCAACATAAAACCAGACACATTAAATCGGTTAGAAGAAAAAATGGGGAAGAGCCTTGAACTCATTGTTACAGGAGACAACTTCCTGAACAGAACACCAACAGCACAGGCTTTAAGAGCAACAATAAATAAATGGGACCTCATGAAACTTAAAAGCTTCAGTAAGGCAAAAGTCACTGTCATCAAAACAAAACGACTGCCTATATATTGGGAAAGGATCTTCACCAAACCTATATCTGACAGAGGACTAATATCCAGTATATATAAATAACTCAAAAAACTAAATAGCAACAAATCAAGTAATCCAATTAAAAAACAGAGTACAGAGCTAAACAGAGAATTTTCAATAGAGGAATATTGAATGGCAGGGAAACACTTAAAGAAATGCTCAACATCCTTACTCATCAGGGAAATGCAAATCAAAACAACACTGATATTTCACCTTATACCCATCAGAATGGCCAAGATCAAAAACTCAAGTGACAACACATGCTGGAGAGGTTGTGTAGAAAGGGGTACCCTCCTCCATTGCTGGTGGGAATGTAAACGTGTACAACCACTCTGGAAATCAATCTAGCATTTCCTCAGACAACTAGGAATAGCACTTGCTCAAGATCCAGCTATACCACTCCTAGGCATATATCCAAAAGAGGCTCAAGTACACAATAAGGACATTTGCTCAACCATGTTTGTAGCAGCTTTATTTGTAATAGCCATAAGCTGGAAACAACCCAGATACCCCTCAACTGAGGAATGGATACAGAAATTGTGGGACATCTACACTATGTAATATTACTCAGCAATAAAAACAAGGAAATAATGAAATTTGCAGGTAAATGGTGGGATCTAGAAAGTATCATCCTGAGTGAGCTATCCCAGAAGCAGAAAGACACACATGGTATATACTCACTCATATAGACATATACTGAAATTTTTACACCTTAAGAAACTAATCAATAAGGACGACTATTGCTAAAATGCTCAATTCCTATCCACAATGGCAAAGAGGATGGGCATTAAAAGAAAGAGAAAACAGTGACCAAGTCAGGAGCCTGCCACAGAGGGCTTCTGAAAGGCTCTGCCCTACAGGCTATCAAAGCAGATGCTGAGACTTATGGCCAACACTTGGGCAGAGTGCAGGGAATCTTATAAAAGAAGTGGGGAAAAGTACGATGTGGAGAGGACAAGTACTCCACAAGGAGAGCAACAGAACCAAATAATCTGAGCACAGGGGTCTTTCCTCAGACTGATAGTCCAACCAAGTATCATGCATGGAGATAACTTAGAATCCCTGCACAGATATAGCCTATGGCAGTTCAGTGTCCAAGTGGGTTCCATAGTAATGGGAGCAAGGACTGCCTCTGACCTGAACTGATTGGCCTGCTCTTTGTTCACCTGCCCCTCAGGGGGAACAGCCTTACCAGGCCACAGAGGAAGACAATGCAGCCACTCCTGATGAGACCTTGTATCCTAGGATCAGAAGGAAGGAGAAGAAGACCTCCCAGATCAGTGGACTTGGGGAAGGACAGGTGTGCAGAAGGGGGAAGAAGGGAAGGATTGGGACGGGAGGAAGGAGGGAACTACATGGGTATATAAGGTGAATAAAGTGTAATTAATAAAGAATTTAGTAAAAAAAAGACTGATGATGCAAGTCAGTCTCCAGGCACACATGGAGCCAAATACTGTCTTTACATCTGAAATTCCAGCACTCCTATGATGACATAGACGTGATAGAGAGGTCTTTCCTGAAGAGGTCAACAGCTCCAAAATGAGAGCAACAGAGCCATAAAAACTGTGCCCTTGGGACCCTGAAGAGAATGATACCCCAACCAAGGATATGCATGGAGAGGACCAAAAACCCCAGCTCAGATGTAACACATAGGCTCAGTCTCCAAGTGGGGTCTCTAGTAAGGCAATCAGGGACTTTCTCTGGCATGAACTCAATAGCAGGCTCTCTGATCACCTTCCCCTGAGGGGGGAGCAGCCCTGCCAGTCCATTGAGGAAGACAATGCAACCAGTCCTGATGATATCTGAAAAGCTAGGATCAGAGGGAAGGGGAGGAGAACCTCCCTGATCAGTGGACCAGGGGAGAGGCATGGGAGGAGATGACAGAGGTAGGGTGGGACTGGGAGGAGACCAGTGAGGGGGCCACAGCTGGGATACAAATTGAATAAATTATAATAAATGATAATTATTAAAAAAGGAAAATAGGAAAAATAGAAGGGATAGACAGTATAATAGTAAGACAGCTGACAATAAACAGTGTACTAACGTTAAAAAATGAGAGGTCTTATATAGGATAAACATACTGAAATCTATACACCTAAAGAAGATAAACAAGAAGGAGGGTCTGAAGTAAGAAGATCAATTCTTACTTAGAAAGACAAATGAGATGGACATTGGAAGTAGGAGAAAAGAAGAAGCAGGATAGGAGCCTACTATAGAGGGCCTCTGAAAGACTCTACATAGCAGTGTATCAAAGCAGATGCTGAGACTTTAGCGAAACTTTGAGCAGAGTACAGGGAATCGTATGAAAGAAGAGAGAATTAGTAAGACCTGGAGAGAACAGGAACTCCACAAGGACCAAATATATCTGGGCAAAGGGGCCTGTCTGAGACTGATTCTCCAACCAGGGACCATGCATGGATATAACCTAGAATCCCTGCTCTGACAGAGCCCATGGCAGCTCATTATCCAAGCGGGTACCCTAGTAAGGGGACCAGGGACTATCTCTGACATGAACTCTGTGGCTGGCTCTTTGACCTCCCACCCCCGTGGGAGGAGCAGCTTAGCTAGGCCACAGAGGAGGACATTGCAGCCAGTCCTGGTGAGAGCTGATAAGCTAAGGGTTAGATGCAAGGGGAAGAGGACCTCCCCTATCAGTAGACTTAAAGAGAGGCTCATGGAAGAGGCTCAGGGAGGATGGGATTGGGAAGGAATGAGGGAGGGGGCTACAAATGGGATACAAAGTAAATAAACTGTAATTAATAAAAAAATAAAAATAAAAAATAAAAAAGTCTGGGGCCTATTTACAATAGCCTTTGTTGTGTTGGTATTGAACCCAAGGCCTTACTCATATCAGGTATATATACTATAACTGAATTAAATTCATTAAGTATACCATACATTTCACTTTTTAATGTTTTGTCTTCTGTTATATTTTAAAGCTTTTCCCAATTTCCAAATAAAATTAACAAAAACGTAAAAAAAACCAAAATCAAAACACAAAAACAAAAACAAAAAAATCAAAAACAAAAACAAAAAAATGAGAGGTCTTGCATTAACAAGGCACAACTAAAGAAGGTACTCTTGAAACTTGTTTTCTGACTTCCACACAAATACGATGACATGGTTGGGTTCATATTTAAACCCTATTGTGAACAATGCTGTTTTCTTTTCATTGTGATACTGGACTGAGAATTGAACAAAGTCTTTGGGGTTATGGTTGTTCATCAGTAATTTTCACCAGAGACATTTTACTTAGGTCAGGTAAGCTTGGAGTTTAGGCCTGAATGTATAAAACTATGTGTTTTGTGAAGCATGTACTTCATAAGAATGTGATAAATATGGACGATTTATTCCATAAAAACTCCAAACTAGTAATATGTTATACAGATTTAATGTGATACATATTTTTAACTATTAAATGTCATTCTATGCATCTTTTTTTCTAATTATTTCTATGTAATGCCATATCTGCTATACTTTGGGATTTTTCTTTTTCATTGTTTTTATCTGTATACTCTTACTTTTTTAGAAGGGTAAAATACCTAGTAAATACGTATTATAATCCAATTTTTTATGTTTAGAACAAATTACCTATCTGTTTTCATTAAGTGTAAAACTTATTTTTATAGGATCACATCTATAGAAATTAAGGGTTCAATAACAGGAAGTGAACAATAGTATTCATAATTCTTTATATTATATGTTGGATTTCAGGATAATATTTTCATATTAATTTCTCTACATATATGTATATGTGGCATAAAAAATTTAGTGAAAGCTTTACTTATTGTGAGGATATAGCATTTTTAATGTCTACAAGGCTCCAAGCTTGCTAGTTACTATGTAATTGATTCAAAGCACAAGATTTGTATTGTTCCACTTCGAATCTTCATCTCTAAAAATTGTATATCCTTTTAGATATTTCTCTATAGTTCCTTCTATCTTTGAATTTCTATAATTCATTTCTCAGAATAATGCTCAAAGATATGAGCTCTCAAATTTTAGCTTTCTAGTTTCTTCTGGGTTTCTGTGAAACCTCATTTTATTTCATAATAAATCACTTTTCAGGTGCATTATGTCACTTTTTTTCCACATAATTCTCAAATGTGTCTTTCAGTCTCATCGAAACTTAATGAAGATAAGCAACCTAGACAGGTACTAATGTGAATAATTTATTAAGACTTACTGCACTGATTGACAAAATAATTAATATTAAAGGATTGACATTTCTTTTTTTTTTTTTTTTCAAAATAGAACTGCTACTTTGACCTTCTATTTGACACTCAGTCTGGAAGACCTTACTGCTAGTATCATAGGCACAATCAAAATAACAAAAGTGGACAAAAAAGGAATACTTTAGACAATTTTTTGTTGCAATAATGAAATACTGTTGTTTGATAATCTATGAGTAAATATTTACTTGGCTTATGTTTCTAAAGATGGGGGCCATAGATTAAGAAAAATACCTCTCAAAGACTTTTTTTGTTTGTTTTCTAGTAATAACAGAAGGTACAGCATGATAGAAAATGTGATAAGGAAATGGATGAAAGGCAGAAACGTTGGAAAAGAAAAGGGGAGAGGTGAAAGAAGAAAAAGAACAGTTCCCATAATCCACAACGAGGTAGAAGATAGAATTTTGCTCTCTTTAATACAAAGCCTATCATGGCTGAAACGGTCTTGGGATAATGACTTTCCTCATTCCTGAGCATTGTACACTGCCAATTACCTCCTCAAGTTCCTCACCTCTTAATGCTATTAAAATATAAATTAATTTCAAGATGAGATTCTGAGGGGATCTAAAAACTAAAGCACTAATGTATCTTTATTCTATAATTCCTGACACAAAATTTTTGCAATAGTTTTGTGAACAGGCCAGTGTTTTAGGTCGTCACTTAAGTATACTTGAATCAAAAAGAGCTATGCAGCTATCACTAAGCAATGTAAAGTTTTGGGTGCTGCATGAGATACAGAATTCAGATTAAAACACTTTCTGCTTTTGAATAACAGAACTTGCTATAAATTTCCCTACCATACTGTTATTTAAGGCACTTTTTGTACTTTATTGTGGTAGTCCTTGCAAAGTAGTACCATACATATTGCTGTTGAAAACCAAAGATCAGTGGTTCTGTGGGACAGGCCCACAATTTAGAGTGCTTAACACACACTTTGATGACATGACTTTGATTCTTAAGAGCCTACAGAAAGCTTGATGTGGTGGCAAATATCTTCAATATCATCACATTTTGGGTGAGGCACAATGTGAATATAGGAGAACTAGGTCCAAGCTTACAGGCTAGCTGGCCTGGAATAAGAGAACAATAGGAGAGTAGAAACAGTGATACTGGGTTAACAAGGTTGAAGCAGAGAACAGGTGTCCTCTGTCTTCCATACATGTGCTAATGGCACACGCATGCTCATAGTCACACATATATCATGCACATTCACACAGCCAATAATGAGGATATTTAAAAAAAAATGAAGTGATACATACTGTAAAAATTTGGGCCTCTATCTAAGATTTGGACTCTTATAGAATATATGTGAATGTTATACATTTCATTAACCTGTGCATTAATTAAATTCTCATTATTAAAATTCAATAATGAACTTATGAGATATGGCTACAGTTAGAGTGATATCAAGATATAATTGTTCATTACCCTTACTACAAGAAGTGTAGGGAAAATGAGGAAAAAGAAATTGAGGGGACGTCCAACCAATGTTTGGCCTAAACTGAGTCTCACCTCACAACAGAGACCAGCCCCTGACACTTCTAATGATGTTCTGCTATGCTTGCAGACAGGAGCCTAACATGACTGTCATCTGGGAGGCTCTACGAAGTATGGTCTTGTGGAAATGTGCAGAGGTTGACAATAGTTTTCAACTTTTTAAATTTGTGTTTCTTAATCCTCCTCCTCCCTTCTCCACCCCAATCACTTCCAACACCCCAACACCAGGTAGGAGAGAGAAAAGGTTAGTGGGAGAGGGAGCAGTTACTTCCTGCTGGATATGGTCCTCAAATACTTTGTGGAAAGTCCAATCTTCCTTTCAGGGTATCTCCAACTTCTCATCAAACTGTATCAATAGCAATCACAAGCAGCAGGGGTAGACACCAGCAGCTTTCTTCTTGCTCGGAGCTCCTCAATGCTGTCTGGGCTCTGGGATTTATTCCTTCTCAGAGCCCTCAGATTTAAACTATCGGCAGCTGGTAAAGGGCCCCTCTCAGAGTCTGAACCAGACTCTGACAAATAGTTTGATGCTGTGGACAATTTGAGTCAGTACCATATCCTACACTTGAATCAAAACCAAAACATGTTTATATCCACAATGTGGGGTTAAAGATTAAGGACCTGAATGGGACAGTAAAACCATAAGAAGATCAACAAAGACCTAACAAGACCCATGGGAGCTTACAGAGACTGAGACATCAACTAAGGAGCACACATGGTCTGGACCTAGGCGCCCTGCACATATGTGTCTGATGGGCGGCTTGGTTTTCATGTGGGTCGCCTGGAGAGTGGGCAGGGACAGGGGCTATTCCTAACATGGACTCAATTGCCTGCTTTTAGATCACTACCCACTGATAAGGCTGACTTGCCTAGCCTCAGTGGAAAAATTATATGCTCAGTCCAGATGTGACTTGATGTGCTGGGGAGGGTTTATACGGGGGAAGGAGGACTCCCCTTTTCCAAGGGAAAAGGGAGAGGAGGGGAGGGGGAACTGAAGGAGAGGAAGAAGGAGGAACCCTTTGAATGTAGAGTAAATAAACATAAATAACATTAAAAATTTAAAATATATAATTTTTCAGGTGGATAATGTGATACCAACTCAAAACAATGTGAGGACGCTATGTATATAAGAAGTGAGCCGTAAAAGGAGATGGCTGTGAATCAGAACTGACAGAATTTGACTAAATTGGTAAAAGTGCTGTGGAAAGAATCAACCATGTCTGCAGCCCCTAGGATATGGGTTGTTGACTGCTCAAGATGCCATTGTTGACTGAATAGTTATTAAAGTCTGACGTGCGTAATGATACCTTCTCTTCGTTTTCTACAATATAAGAATTAATTTTCTAAGACATGGGGTTATTGCTACCTGGTAAGGACTCCAGAATCAAAAGAGGGGTAAAATTAGTCTCTGAGAGAGACAAATCATACCAAGATGGCTAACAGAGGTTCAAACAGAACCCAGCAAAATACTTTTTAAAAAGGCTATATTTCAATTTGATATTTAGTAACTGATGTATTGATTTACCAGATTAACAAAGTAGTATTTAAAAAATATATTCATTGTCATGCCAATCACAAGTAAGCATCCTAAACGTGTGTGTGTGTGTGTGTGTGTGTGTGTGTGTGTGTGTGTCATTAGCAGCTAGGTTTTATTCTGTTTGGTAAATTCTTAGATGTCAATAGTACTGAAAGCTTATTTATTTTCTGGTGAAACAAAATTTGTTTTATGTGAAAAAAAGAAGGGATTCTCTTTAAATAGTAAGACTGTTGGAGGAAGTTGGAGACACCTACTTCCAGTGAGAGAAATTTCCCACCTGCTTTTCCTGATAAACATATCTCTGATCCATCATCACAGATTCTCTTTGAAGTAGATGAAGATCATTACAAAAATACACACATGGCCAAAAGGTAAAGAACTACCAACTGTAGGTATTTTTCCAACTCTGTGTTATACAGCTACAACATAACTTCTGGACTAAAGGCTCAGGAAAAAATCACTGAGGAGGGTAAGAAAAAAAAACTGTAAAAAGAAAAGAACCAAGATGTCTACTGTAAGATAGTGACTTTTCTGTGTGACAGGAGATCTCAATAATATGGTTGCCAAAACAAGATCTGAGAGAGAGAGAGAGAGAGAGAGAGAGAGACAGAGACAGAGACAGAGACAGAGACAGAGACAGAGACAGAGACAGAGACAGACAGAGAGACAGAGACAGAGAGAGAGAGACAGAGACAGAGAGACAGAGAGACAGAGAGACAGAGAGAGACAGAGAGACAGAGAATACTTAAAGAATAAGAGCTAATTAGTATATATTAGAGTGTAGGGTAGACAGAGACGGAGTTGGACCAGTGAAAGGGAGGTGTGGACATGACATATAAAGAATGATATATGGCTTCTCAAAAACTAAACTTAAGTGACTTAAGTAAACTTAACTTGAGGCTGCTGGTACTGGAAATATGACTCAGTGGGTAAGAGCACTTGTTTCTCTTGCAAGGGATCCACGTTCAGTTAATTGCACCCTTATAATTCACAACCAAAGAACAATTCAGTTACTTGGAATTCAATGCCGCCCCCCCCCCATCTCCAATGTCACCAGGTACACACTTGATGCACATACTTACTTGCGGACACATACTCATATACATCATATACATGAAAGAAAATAAATATATTTTAAATGTCATAGCAACTTTTACAGAACAAGAAAAGAATAATCTTTACATGGAAAATCACTGAATATGAATGGCTCTATAACCATGAGAGAAAAATAAATGTATATTCGGATTTTTCTTGGTGTCAGTGAGAAAAATGTGCACATTCATAATCCAGGAATGATAATGAAAGTATTCATTTCGTCATTTCTCAAATGATACATTAGTGATTTCTTTCTCTTTATTTGTAGTTTCTTTGAATCTGGGTTTCCTTTTGCCTGAGAAGAAATATTTTTTGCACAGAACATAGCATCAGTGAACTTTAATTTATGATTGCTGCTTGTGAATATATTTCTTCATGTGAAAGAACAATGTCAGCATTAGTAAAGGAAAAGGTAGGTATAATGCTAAGCAGTTCAGTCAGAGAAGAAATAATTTAATCCCCAACTGAAGCACTGGAGAGTCTCTGCTGCTCTCCTGTGAGTTTTGTTTCTTGCAAATGGATAGATTTCACCATCCATCCTGAGAATGACATTCTAGAAATAGACCAGACTGGACAGTTCTGGGATGGGTTTGACTCACCATATTTATTATCAGTTAGAATAATGTTTATTCTAAGAGAAGGTATAGGGAGTATAGACTTGGAAACATATATCCTTCTTTGAATGCTGCACTATTTATCGAATTTCTCTTACTTTTCTAAATCTATATAGAAAATTAGCTAATACAAATTTCAGAGAACAACAGGTGGGTTTGATTCCTTAGATTCCTTAGTTGTTCCTTGCATCTTGCAATGAATTACTTGATCTATACAGGTAATCCTTTAAAAAAATGAAACATTCATTTGTCCAACTCTTAGAAACACTGTAGGCTGCTGTGTTGCTAAATTCAAGGACTGGTTCAACTAATACTGATTTAAAAATTCCTTTTGACAAAATGATACATTCTCTTTAATGCTACTGACCTTCATTCAGTGTCTTCCCATCTCTTGTAGCTGGTGAATGACATTGTAAAGGATATAATCTCCTTGCTTCAATTTGATAACACTTTGAAGAGTCATTTTGCAACATGTCCAAAGCCGATGTTGTCACTGTATTATGTTTCTGTTCTCCTCCTTATTGAGTACATTTTCCTTGATCTCATAGACAATCTCTTAATCTCTTTGAGTACAGTATCCATTCCAGTCTATTCTCTGAAAAAATATACAGTACTCATTTAATACATAAACATGTAAAATATATATTTGCGTTTTAATAAATAAAAAGTGTAAAGATACACATTAATCATGAATAAGAGCAAGATGGAACAATCATCCTAATAGTTCAGCATCTTTTTATGGTTCTCTGAGTTCTACAGAAAACTCATTAGGATAAATTTTGAGTTCTTTAAGGTGTTCAGGGATATTGACGTATGAATAGTACTGAGTTCACTGAAAAAGCAAAAATCTTCATATGTAAGTGCCTCATTGAGAGGGAAAAAGAAAAGCCTATCATGAGATAGAGGAAAGCCATAAGAACGGATTGTGTGGCTTGAAGGTTAGCTTCTCACAAAACCAATGTATGAAACTAAGAACAGAGAAGGATACTTATAAAAGGAACTGAATCAGTGTAAGGATGACAAGTACACACAACTGAACCGTGAAAACATACCTTCCACGAAAAGATCAGCAGTAGTGCTGCATTCATGAATACAGAATGCAGAAATGATTGGCAGAAAGAGGTGGAACCAGCAATTGCTTAAATGATGAATGAGTTAAAGACTTGGAAGGACTAACCTAAGACAAGCCTTTCAAGATGTTTAAGTGGCAAAGGAAAGAGAAAGGTGATAGCTGTTAAAAGTAGGATCAAGCGAGATTTTTTCTTTTTCTTTTAATTTTTATTAATTACACTTTATTCACTTTGTATCTCCACATAAACCCCTCCATCCTCCCCTCCCAATCCCACCTTCCCTACCCCTTCTCCACACATGCCCCTCCCCAAGTCCACAAATAGGGGAGGTCTTCCTCTCGTTCCTTCTAATCCTAGTCTATCAGCTCGCATCAGGAGTGATTGCATTGTCTTCCTCTGTGACCTGGCAAGGCTTCTCCCCAATTAGGGTGAGGTGACCAAAGAGCAGGCCAATCAGTTCATGTCAGAGAGTCCCTGTTCCCATTACTACAGAACCCACATGGACACTGAACTGCCATGGGCTGCATCTGTTCAGGGGTTCTAGGTTTTCTCCATGCATGGTACTTGGTTGGAGTATCAGTCTCAGGAAAGACCCCTGTGCTCAGATTTTTTGGTTCTGTTGCTCTCCTTTTAGAGCTCCTGTCTTCCCCCTATCTTACTATTTCCCACATCTTTCATAAGATTCCATGCACTCTGCTCAACAGTTGGTCATAAATCCCAGCATCTGCTTTGATATTCTGCAGGGCAGAGCCTTTCAGAGGCCTTCTGTGACAAGCTCCTATTTTTTTCTTCTTCTGATGTCCATCTGCTTTGCCTTTCTGGCTGGAGATTGAGCTTTTTAGCCAGAGTCCTCCTTCTTGATTAGTTTCTTAAGGTGTACAGATTTTAGTACGTTTATCCTATAGTATATGTCTGTATGAGTGAGTATATACCATGTGTGTCTTTATGCTTCTGGGATAGCTCACTCAGGATACTTTCCAGATCCCACCATTTACCTGCAAATTTCATGATTTCGTTGTTTTTTATAGCTGAGCGATAGTCCATTGTGTAAATGTCCCACAATTTCTGTATCCATTTGTTACCTGAGGGACATCTGGGTTGTTTCCAGCTTATGGCTATTACAAATAAAGGTGCTACAAACATGGTTGAGCAAATGTCCTTATTGTGTACTTGAGCCTCTTTTGGATATATACCTAGGAGTGGTATAGCTGGATCTTGAGGAAACGTTATTCCTAGTTGTCTGAGGAAGCACCAGATTGATTTCCAGAGTGGTTGTACAAGTTTACATTACCACCAGCAGTGGAGGAGGGTTCGCCTTTCTCCACAGCCTCTCCAGCATGTGTTGTCACTTGAGTTTTTTATCTTGGCCATTCTGATGGGTGTAAGGTGAAATCTCAAGGTTGTTTTGATTTGCATTTCCCTGATGGCTAATGACTTGAGCATTTCTTTAAGTGTTTCTCTGCAATTGGATATTCCTCTATGGAGAGTTCTCTGTTTAGCTCTCTTCCCCATTTTCTAATTGGATTATTTGATTTGCTTTTCAACTTCTGTAGTTCTTTATATACACTGGATACTAGCCCTCTTTCAGATAAAGGGTTGGTGAAGATTCTTTCCAATCTGTAGGCAGTTGTTTTGTTTTGATGACAGTGACCTTTGCTTTACAGAAGCTTTTCAGTTTCATGAGGTCCCATTTATTGATAGTTGCTCTTAGAGCCTGTGCTGTTGGTGTTCTGTTCAGGAAGTTGTCTCCTGTAACAATGAGTTCCAGGCTCTTCCCCTCTTTTACTTCTAACCGATTTAATGTGTCTGGTTTTATGTTGAGGTCTTTGATCCACTTGGAGTTTAGTTTTGTGCAGGGTGATAAGTATGGATCTATTTGCATTTTTCTACATGTAGACATCCAGTTAGACCAGCACCATTTGTTGAAGAATGCTATTTTTTTTTTACATTGTATGGTTTTGGTATCTTTGTCAAAAATCAGGTGTCCATAAGTGTGTGCATTTATTTCTGGGTCTTCTATTCGGTTCTATTGATCCACCAGTCTGTTTCTATGCCAGTACCATGCAATTTTTATTACTGTTGCTCTATAGTGCAGCTTGAGATCAGGGATTGAGATGCCTCCAGAAGATCTTTTATTGTTGAGAATTGTTTTAGCAATTCTGATTTCTTGTTATTCCGTATAAAGCTAAGAATTTTTCTTTCAAGGTCTGTAAAGAATTGTGTTGGTAATTTGATGGGAATTGCATTGAACCTGTAGATTGCTTTTGGTAAGATGGCCATTTTACTATGTTAATCCTGCCAAGCCATGAGCATGGGAGATCTTTCTATCTTCTGATATCTTCTTCTAATTCTTTCTTCAGAGACTTGACATTTTTTTTTCATACAAGTCTTTGACTTCCTTGGTCAGGGTCACACCAAGTACTTTATGTCTTTTGTGGCAATTGTGAAGGGTGTTGCTTCCCTAATTACTTTCTCAGTCTTTGTGACTTTTGTATATAGGAGGGCTATTGATTTTTTTTGAGTTAATTTTGTATCAGTCCACTTTGCTGAAGGAGTTTATCAGCTGTAGGAGTTCCCTGTTAGAATTTTTGGGATCACTCACATATATTATCATATTGTCTGCAAATAGTGATACTTTCACCTCATCCTTTCCAATTTGTATCGCATTGATCTCCTTCAATTGTCTTATTGTTCTAGCAAGGACTTCCAGAACTATGTTGAAGAGATATATAGAGAGTGGACAGCCTTGCCTTGTCCCTGATTTCAGTGGGATTGACTTAAGTTTCTCTCTGTTTCGTTTGATGTTGGTTATCGGCTTGATGTATATTGTCTTGTATCCCTGATCTCTCCAATACTTTAAACATGAATGAATGTTGGATTTTGTCAGATGCTTTTTTGGCATCTAAGGAGATTATTGTGTGGTTTTTTTCTTTCAGTTTGTTAATATGGTGGATCACATTGACAAATACCCATATATTGAACGACCCCTGCATACCTAGGATGAAGCCTACTTGCTCATAGTGGATGATATCTTTGATGTGTTCTTGTATTTGGTTTGCAAGTACTTTGCTGAGTATTTTTGCATCAATGTTCATAAGGGTGATTGGCCTGAAATTCTCTTTCTTTGTTGGGTCTTTGTGAGATTTAGGTACCAAGGTGACTGTAGCTTCATAGAATGAGTTTGGTAGTGTTCCTTCTGTTTCTATTTTGTGGAATAGTTTGAAGAGAACTGGAGTTAGCTCTTCTTTGAAGGTCTGATAGAATGCTGTGCTGAAACCATCTGGTCCTGGGCTTTTTTTGGATGGGAGACTTTTGACGACCATTTCTGTTTTCTTAGGGGATATAGGACTATTTTTATTGAACTTTAGGAAGACTTATTTTCTTTCTTTATTTCTTCTCTGGCCCAGCTGTCATTTAGTAGCAAGTTGTTCAGTTTCCATGTGTATGTAAGCTTTTTGCTATTTCTGTTGTTGTTGAGTCCAGATTTATTCCATGGTGATCAGATAGGACACAAGGGATTATTTCAATCTTCTTGTATCTTTTGAGGTTTGCTTTGTGACCAACCATATGGTCTATTTGGGAGAACGTTCCATGAGGTGCTGAGAAGAAGGTAAATTCTTTTGTGTTTGGGTGTAAGATTCTGTAAATGTCTGTTAGGTCCATTTGATTCATGATCTCTGTTAGAGACATTGTTTCTCTGTTTAATTTCTCTTTTGTTCACCTGTCCTTTGTTGAGAGTGGGGTGTTAAAGTCTCCCACTACTAATGTGTGGATCTATGTGTGGTTTAAGTTTTATCAATGTTACTTTTACAAATGTGGGTGCCCTTTTATTTGGGGCATAGATGTTCAGGATTGTGATGTCTTCCTGATGGAATTTTCCCTTGATGAGTATGAGTGTCCTTCCCCATCTCTTTTTATTAATTTTGCTTGAAAGTCTATTTTATGAGATATTAGAATGGCTACTCCTGCTTGCATCTTGGGTCTATTTTCTTGGAGGACCGTCTTCCAACCCTTTACCCTCAGACAATGTCTATCTTTGTGACTTAGATTTGTTTCTTGTATGCAACAGATGGCTGGATCTTGTTTACGCATCCATTTTGTTAGTCTGTGTCTTTTTTTTTTTTTTTTTTTTTTTGGAGAATTGAGTCCATTGATGTTGAGAGAGATTAATTACCTGTGGCTGTTAGATCCTTTGATTTTGATGTTGGAAGTGGTAATAACTTTGTGTGCTTGGTTCCTTTTTGTTTTACTGTAGTGAGGTTAGTTATTTCTTGTGTTTTCTTGAAAGTGTTGTATTGGGTTGGGTTGTATTTTTCCTTCTAATTTCTTCTATAACGCTGGATTTGTGTGTAGGTATTGCTGAAATTTGATTTTGTTGTTGAGTATCTTGTTTTCTCTGTCTATGAGGACTGAGAGTTTTGCTGGGTATAGTAGCCTGGGCTGACATCTGTGTTCTTTTAGGGTCTGCATGATGTCTGTCCAGGCCCTTCTGGCTTTCATAGTCTCTGTTGAGAAATCAGGTATGATTCTGATGGATTTGCCATTATATGTTACTTGGCCTTTTTCCCTTGCAGCTTTTCATATTTTTTCTTTGTTCTGTATACTTACTGTTTTGATTATTATGTGGCAGGAGGATTTTCTTCTCTGGTCTAATTTACTGGGTGCTCTGTAGTCCTCTTGTATTCTTATTGGCCTCTCCTTTAAGTTGGGGAAATTTTCTTCAAAGATTTTGTTGAAAATATCTGGCCTTGGAGGAGGGAATCTTCTTTTTCCTCTATTCCTATTATTCTTAGATTTTGTCTCTTTATGTTGTCTTGGATTTCTTGGATGGTCTGTGTCAGGAAGTTTTTAGATTTAACATTTTCTTTGTCAGATGCATCAATTTTTTCCATTGTATCTTCCACACCTGAGATTCTTTCTTCCATCTCTTGTAGTCTATTGGTTATGCTTACCTCTGTATTTCCTGTTTTCTTCCTTAAGTTCTTTCTCTCCATAATTTCCTCCATTTGTGTTTTCTTTAATTTTTCCAATTTTATCTTCAGATTTTGAGCTGTTTTGTTGATTTCCTTCACCTGTCTGACAGTATTTTCCCGTTTTTCCTTCAGTTCCTTCAGCTGTTTGTTTGAACAATCCTCTGTTTCTTTTATTTCTTTCAGTGATTTAAGTATTTCCTCTCTAAAGGCCACAAACTGGCTGCAACTTCCTGTATTTCTTTATGGATAGCCATAATCTGTTTGTATTTATCTTCCTGTATTTTTTTACGGATGGCCATAATCTGTTTGTCTTTATCTTCCTCTAGATCTTTATGCATTTTATTTGTTTCCTCTATTATCCTCTTCATAAACATAGATGTTAAGTTATCTTCTTGAATTTCATTTATGCTGGGGTGTTCAGGGCTGCTTGCCCCTGGATAACTAGGTTCTGGATATGCCATATTGCTCTGTCTTTTGTTGGTTGAGCTTTTACACTGGCTTCTACCCATTGGGCTATCTTAGGTGTTGGGTGTTAATTTCTGGTGGTTCCTGGAATCTTGTAGTGGACAGATTCCCCTTGGCAGGAAGATGTTTTTTTCCTGAAGGAAGCCTTCTCAGCTTTTTGGGTATGGTCACTGAATGGCCAGTATTTTTCAGGAATTGCCACAGCTCACCTCAGGCATACAGACCTGAGTGGAAACTGTGGTCCATTAGTCAAGAGGGCTCTCTTCTCACCCAGAGAAGACCTGGGGACAGCTGTCCTGATTCTGGGTTTCTTGATGTAAATTTAGTGAGCTGCAGCTATTGCCTGGGTGCCCTGTGGTTTGGTCAGTTTTGTTATGGATAACTGATTGCCCCTTGGAGCATTGTCTGAGGGTTGATATTGGGAATCCCAGGCTTCTGTAGGTCTGAGTTTGGAGCTCTCTGCCCCTGTACCTGAGCGGTAGTCAGCATCACTCTCATGCGAGCAGCAGGAGGCTAGTTGGTGCACAGCAGGTTTCTGGGCTGGCAGTGCTGTGCTCCTGCCTGTCTGAGAGAACTTTTCCAGGGAATTCCTCGGTGACCCAAATCAGTACCCTTTTGCTTCCTTCCCTGTGGGGTTTTCTCCAGACCAGGATCCTCAGTGTCTGGTGTCCTGGGGTGCACAGTTCTGTCTTTGATAGTTAGTTGGTGCACAGCAGGTCTCTGGGCTGGCAACCTGTGCACCTACAGGTCTCGGGGACCTTTTCCAGGGAAACTTTTGGTAACCTAAGTCATTCCCCCGTTTGCTTCCTTCCCTGTGGGGTTTTCTCCCGACAGTGAATCCCAGTCTTTGGTGCTCTGCGGCACACAGTTCTGTGTATGCTGGAGAGTTGGGCGCACAGCAAGTCTCTGTGCTTGCAGCTGGAGCTTAGTTCAGAGCTGGCAGGGCACGTCTGCCATTCCGTGGGACCTTTTCCCGGGGAAGGCTGGGTGACCTAGGTCAGTCCCATTTCCTTCCTTCCCTGTGGGTTTTTCTTACAACTGGGACTCCCAGTCTCTGGCGTTTTTGTGCCCTCTGTTCAGCCTGGGAAGGTGATCAGGACATGCAGGCTAGTGCCTGCCCGACCAGGGATCTCTTCAGGGTTCTGATTGGGTGTCCTGATAATGGACCCGACTGATTCCTGCACTATAGGATTTCTTCTCACCTGGGAAACACGATTATTGTTATTTTAGGGCCCAGAGTTCAGGCTCTTGGTCAATGTACCGATCATGTTGTTCTGCAGCTCAGAAGCAGTGTCTTCCTGGTGTTGCCATCTTGTCCCGCCATCAAGTGAGATTTTATAATGTATATATTTAATCATTCATTTACAGTGGGAACATGCTGTGAATAGATCAAACTTAATTTTGTAATTACATAAAATAGTTTCAAATTATTCTTGAGGAAAATGGGAATAAAACACTAAAGATATTTGTATATATTACTTCATACAAGAATTTCAAACACATTTTAAAAATAAAGTTTATAAATAACAGTGTGGGCAGTTTGAAGAAAGTTGAGTTTCAGAAGTTGTCTCTGTGCTTAGTATCCTGGTTACTGCATTGAAACAATTCATCAGAGGAAGCAATATCAGCATTTTGGTAATGGCTGAAAACCATTAAAATAATGACTACAGAAATATAGCAATATGAACATACAGACTAAAATTTCAACATTTTATACATTTATATTGATTCTATTTTCAATTGTTATAGAAAGTATTTATATTTCCAACAACTAATTTAGTTACATAAAGAATTAGAAATTATGAATTTAATTGAAATAGTTTGATGTTCTTAAGCTATAACTGGAAAAGAAGTCTGAAACTGGTTCTATTAACTTATTATTTTGGACCATCTTTAAAAATAACGTCATGGGAAATAGCTATAGTGTAATTTATTTTATAGTTTTAAGTAAGTGCATTCATTGCTTACACAGTATCTTCACATTATTTTCTAATAGCTGTAACTACTTTTCTCAGGAGCTATGTTCCCTGGTAACTAGTCCACTGTGAATGAGTGGTAATAGGGGTTAAGTGGACAGACAGACTGATGAAACATTAACTTTAGAAGAACACCTTCTGTAATACAGCAATAAAATATTTTGTCAATATGAACTCACTGATTGCCATAGAAATAATAGTTCATGCAGCATAAAAATAAAATGATATCTGTGTGTTCCAAAAATATTTCTAAGTACATTCTAGGACTATATGTATTTTGTTTTGAAAACAATGTCAAAAGCATTATAAATACTTTGTAAATTTTAGTGGTGTGCAGAAATATAATCAGAACACAATCATTACATCTTGCAACCAATAGCCATGTTCACATTTGACACATGACATGGTTATGAAAAGGTCATGTCCTTGTTCAGCTCAGTTTAATAGTCTCAAATGATTGAGGGTACATAGAAATTAACAATGGATTTGATCACCATAAAATAAAAAAAATATATATTGATGAAATAAATAAAAGGGATGAGGTGTGACTGAGAGTACAACAGCTACAATTCTGTAGTATTAGTTCTAACTGTAACCCCCAAAAGAAAGGTGCAGAGCTTCTGCTGGACCTTTGTCCTCCCTTGAGCAGTAGATAAACAGGTGCAACTTCTCAGTGACAAACATTCTCTGCCCTGGGCAGACATTTTCACCAGTGGCCTTTACTGAATATCTAAAGTAGATATTCTAGGTTCTGATCAACAATACCAAGGCTGATGACAGGATCCGAAGTTGAAAAAAACAATGCATATCAGATAGAAGTAGTAAGTATCAGAGTTACTATGTGTGTATAAAATTCTCATTTATTAAAAATTGTTTACTTGAATCAGTCATGAGTTCTTTGATGTGTACATTTGGCATTAAAACCTGAAGGTGACAAATTTTGAGTATATACTTTTAGATAGAGTTTGAGCAATGTACAGTTTTGAGACTAAGCATCCCTATCTTCTCTATCAACAAGAGTATTAACATTAAATTTGTAATGGTTTAAAAACTTTTATAAATATAATCAGAATGCAATCATTTTGTTCTTCATGCAATAGCCATATTCACATTTGGCACTTAATATTGTCATGAAAAGGTCATCCCAGCAACAAAAATGAGACACAGAAATCTCCTAACATGACTTTTAAAAAGCAGGAGAAATATGCATTAGTTATACTAGGTAATTGTGTGCACATCTCCAATTCCCTAGCAACTGTTTCATGTATTTTTCTTTGATTTCTTAAGAATATTTCTGTATTCCATGTTAAATTGTGATCTCCTGGGACATGACACCTTTGATGTATTGTGTTTTAAAATAATGAAATATAACAAGTCAAGGGTGATTACACTCCAGAAAGCAAACACAGCAGAGGCAGAAATAACAATGTGGCACAAAGCTCCAGAGGGCTTATTTCTTAGTGCTTGAAAGATGAGAAACTAGTCCGTTACACTGCTACAGGAAAGGAGAGAAAACTAATAATGCCATTATTCCAAGTTCCATTTCTGCATACCAGTTATCTCCATCTGCACAAAACAGTTCCAGAGGAAAAAAAAAAGAATACCACCATAAAAGCAAACATCAAACAATGTCTTTACTGACATATTTTCCTGGGTTATACAATCAGAACTTGAGAACAAAAATCTAATCCAAGCTATACAGCGGAGACTTAAGGCATACATTTACTATAACAACATGCATTTGTCTATCACATTATATAAAAATACACTTAGTTCCATTCCTTTACAGCTAAGATATGTTTTTATATGGATAAGGAAAGAACCAGTATACTTCCCTGTACAGAAATGAATGCTCGAGTAGAGATGGAAAAATTAACCTGTGCAGCACAAAAAATGGAGAAATGCTGTTATTCTTGATGGATCATATTGAGACAGAGAATTCCAGGATAAGCTTTAGATCTAGGTTTGGTTATGCTGTAGTTGAAAGAACTTTTAAAGAAATTGCATATCAACCAGAATTGAAGTTAATTCCTGAAAACTTGTTTAGACTAGAAAATGACATGAATCAGATAAAAGGTACTTTTTTTCCTATTCATTAGAACACACTTCTTTGCTTTGTCTTCATGTTCAGGAAACAGGGCTGTATATAGTTTGAAACTTATTTTAAATAATTAAATAAAAACAGACACTAAATAGATGGCTAAAAAGGTAAGAGTGTTTGATATGCAAACATGGGGCCTGATTTGACATGACATGTACACCTGCACATCTGTAACCTCAGCCTCCTGGAAAAGGGTGACATGAAGGTCCCTGGTCCTCACTGATCAGTTTATTCAACATGGCCAGCTCCAGATTCATTGAGAGACTGGTAATTGGAATCTAGATGTTAACTTAATTCTATGGACTAGACAAAAATAAATAAATGAATGAATAAGAAATAAAATACTGAGAAAGACACCAAATTGAAATGGAGGAACAATAAAAAGCAAAGTGAAAAAAAGATTTATTGAGACATGCTGACATGTCCCCTCAGGATACAAACTTAGAGGGGAAACCAAGAGCTGGAAAGGCTGGTTTTAGTTTAGACAATTTTTCTTGTCCTACTATTTTTTTAATTGGTTTCTTCCAGATTCTTGCTTCTACCTGATCTTTTGCTCCCTATCACTCTTCTCATATGAGGAAGAAGTAGTCTTAGGAAATGCATCTTTGTTTCCCTACACTGTGTGTATATGTGTGTGTGTATGCATGCATGTGTATGTATGCCTGTGTGAGTGTGAATGTGGTGTGTGTTACTGTGCATGTCTGTGTACATTTCTGTGTATGTATCTGTGTGTTCATGTCTAAATATGTATCTCTATGTGTATCTCTGTGTATGATATATGTATATTTTTTCTTTCCTTCTGACACATCCCAAGAGAGGCAGTACAGTACTATGCACAGATACATAAAAACAGATATTCAGAAAGTAAATCAAGTGGCTTAGCGATGACCCAAGCATATAGTTTTGTAGAGCATCAGAATTTGATTCCCAGCACCTTTGTTGGGCAGCAGCTTAAAACTCCCCTTCCAGCGGTGTCTGTAGCTCTCAAGCTCTGCTGACCCTGCTGCTCATATTGCCATATTCACACCAAGATTCAAATGCATATACATAACCAAATGAAAGAACCTTTAATAAACAAAAACAACGAGAATGCTACTTTCTTAAAAATAATTTTGTCAGACGCAGAAAAATACCCTTCACCGAAGGATGCTGACCACTGATAAAAAATGTTTCTCAATGGTGCCTGGGAAGTAGATGGCTTCAGAGACCTTTTGATCATTCTTTACTCTCATTTTTCCTGCCTAACATGCACTTAAAATTTCTGTGTTTTATATTTCTGATTATTTGGTTATGAGTTGCTTCAAAAAGTCGAATAAAATATGAAGAGGAGAATTATTACATAGCTGACAGACTGGATACATTTATTTTTAAGGTTTGCTGCATTTCAAAACATTGCCTCTGGAGACTGTCGGTTCAATGCGCAGGAAGCTGAAGAAAACATTTCTTACATTCTTTCCTTGCTCACCACATGTGGAAAGGGCTTTTTCTCTAAAGCAAAGGGTATGAAGAATAAAAGCATCAGGACCAGGTTTGTCTAATAAACTTGTTAATGATAGCCCATGATGTCACCATCTAGCGGAAGCGAATATACAGAGTGATATGACCAAGTTTATTATTGATACTGATAAAGAGGGAACAAAATAGGTGAAATCTGGCAGTCATCTAAATTTTGGTAAATATTTTTTATCAAACTAAAGAAGGAGAAGAAAGAGCATATGAAAATTGTGGGTGGGCCAGGAAGAGTTAGAAAGCTAGAAATGAGAGCTCGATCAGAGCCAACCATGTTATGTAAATGATGAGTATTAAAAAAAAACATTTGACAACATACATTTAAAATGAAATTATTTAGAAAAAAAATGAGGTGAGGACATCTGTTCCTCTGCATTTTCTCTCGGATGCAATGAGACCTAAGGCCTGAACATCCTTTGAGCATGCCTTCTCAGCATGATGGACCACATCCTCAGACTCTATGAATAAACCCAGAATCATAAGCGGAGATTTCCCTGCTTTCTCACTACTAAGCAACTACCACTGTAGTACAGTTGGGGAAGGATACAATTTGTACCCAAAGCAATAAATGAGCTTTTTAAGTTTTCATAAAATTATTTATTATTATTTATTACTATCCATTTACTTTGTGTCCTGGCTGTAGGTTCCCTTCCTTTCCTCCCAATTCTACCCACCCTCCCTCTCTTTTCCCCATGCCCCTTCCCTAGTGCACCTACAAGGGAGGACTTCCTCCCCTTCTATCCGACCCTAGCCCATCAGGTCTCATCAGGGCTGGCTGCATCCTTTTCCATTGTGGTTTGGCAAGGCCGCACTCCCCCTCCCCTGGGAACCCACCTGGTAACTGAGCAGCCCATGGGCTTCCTCTGAGCAGGAAGCCTTTCCATGCACAGTCCTCTCCATGCACAGTCCCTAGTTAAACTATCAGTCTCTGCTCCTCTTCCTTTCCCTTGCCCCCCAGCCCAGGTTCTTTTTTTTTTTTCTCTGTTGGTCAAAATGAGCTTCTTAATGAAACAGGTTTTCCTGCTTTCAATATTTGCTATGGTAATATCAAAAATTATCTCAGAATCCATGTGAAAGGATACCAGAAGTGAAGCCCAAATGTGCTACATTGAGGCAGTCCCTATCCCTCTTACATTCTACAGCCTAAAGAGAGGTACTGTAGAGTGAATGCTGTTGTCCTGAATCCTTTCCAAGAAATCTCACCAAGCAGAGACTTAATCATATCCTTTGAGAAGAAACTAAAACTCTGACCCCTTTTCTTTTCTATTACTATCATTACTATTTACAATTCATTCATTTTGTATACCAGCTGTACCCCCCTCCCCATCTCTTCCCTGTCACAACCTCCATTCCTCTTCCTCCTCTATCCCTCTCCCCAGTCCACTGACAGGGGAAGTCCTCCTCCATTACTGTCTGACCCTAACCTGCCAAATTCCATTAGGACTGTCTGGATCCTCTTCCTCTGTGGGCTGACTAGGTTGCCCCAGGGAGAAAAGATCTAGGAGCAGGTACTGAGTTCAAGTCAGAAACTGTCTCTTTTCCCTTTACTAGGGAACCCACATGGAGTCTGAGCTGTCTAAGGGCTACATATGGGCTGGGGGTCTAGGTCCTCTGTATGTATAGTCTTTGGTTGATGCATCAGTCTCTGCCGTCTCTCGGGAGCCTGTTTGTCTCCTTGTGTGGCTCCTGTCCCCTCACTGTCCTTTTATATCCCGCTTCTTCCATAAGACTCCCTGCTCTCTGTCCAAAGTCTGGCTGTGAGTCTCTGCATGTGCTGTGATCCCAGCTGGTTGGAGTCTTCTAGAGGACATCTGTGGTGGGCTCCCGTCTTTCTTCCTCTCTTCTGCCCCTGGTGTCTAAACACTTCTAAACAAATTTATCAACCGCTATCACATTTTCTTTTTCAAGGATAATTCTTCTTTAATAATCCATTGTCTCTTCTCTAAGTTGCCTGGGCAGAACTATTTTCTCTCCTAGGAAAAGGAGTACAAACCATTTGTGCACATTAGTTCTATACATACAGGGCTTCCGTGTATTACAGAGCTTTGATGCACTCTTCTGTTGTAAAGAAGACATAGTTTGTGTAAACTTCCTCTCCTTCTGTCACTTCACTTGATAGGCTCAGTTATTAAATATTCAGCTATAAATATCCCACAGAATCTGGTTCCCCACCTCCAGCGAATAGTGGGAGTCACTGTGTGTGTAACATTATTGTATAAAATACCCTCTCAAACTTTTCTATTCCTTAGGTGCCTTTAGTTTTAAGTAACATGAACATCATACCGGCATATTTTAGGGTGACACTTCTTGAATTATTCACTATGTCAAAATTAAAGTCACTTCAGTTTTTTTCATAATCTATTCTGCCTCTTATTCTGAAAACAGTTAACCTGTCATAAAGGAGGACATTGTTTCTTTCCTATATTTGTGAATAATGTCTTGCTGTTTGCAACCACAAATGTAATAATATAAAATTTTATGACGTTATGCCAACTGCAGTGAAAGTTCTTGTTGTCTTGTCTCCAATATTTTAGGTTATTGAAGCTTTGGAAGTCTGGGCTAGCCTGGAATCTGTAATGAGATTTCTGTTTTAAAAACAGAAATTATATAACTAGCTCTATGACACGGACAAATATGTTTCTAAAGATTGATTTTATTTTTATCTTTGTGTGTGTGTGTGAATGCATTTGTCCCCTGAAGCTGGAGTTATAGGTGGATGTGAGTCACCCCACATGGTTACTGGTAACCTATATCCAGTCCTCTACTAGACTAGCAAACACTCATTTTGTTGTTATTGTTAGTCAACTGTAGAAAAATCATTTTATTTACTACTGTAAGTAAAGCAGTGCGAAGAGTAGTATTGCACACACTGTTGCATTACTGATTTATTTACTACTGTAGCAGCATACAGTACACAGACACTCTGTTCTTCCTTGCTCTCTTACACACACACACACACCTTCATACATACACAGGCAGGCAAAAAGAGTGGTCATGAACCTACGAGCTAATGGCTTGTTTTACCTTCATATTCCATTGCTGCTGCGAGTCTATTCTAACAGTGATTCATGGGGGAGAAGACTAAACTTGAATAGTAAAGATTTTCTAGATATTATTCCATGGGTTGTGATGGAAACATAAATGATATCCAATAATGTCATCAAATGATTTGGAAGCACTACAACTCTAGAAAAAAACCATGGGCTAGTTGTACATTGTAAACCAATGTACAAAGCTATTGCCTTCCCTGTTTATGCTGTTTTGTTTGGCAGACACTCTTGATTGCCATACCATCCCTCCAGCTCAACACAAACAATAATATTAGTGATATTCCCCAGATCTGTTTGTAAACATTTCTTTTAATTTGCTGAACCACAACTGTTAATCAGTGTCTTCAACTATAAAGCATAGTGTCAGATCTGGATGCATGCTTGAGAATATTACATAATATTTATTTAAAAAATAGGAAAATAAAAGGAGAAAAATTTCAATTTGCCTTTCACCTTACCCATAGCAGTGAGAGAACCATATAAAACAAAAACAGAAGCCAAGAAACATGAACTAAGATATTTAGCTGTGATATGTTGTTACCTAAAATTAGAGACATCTTCTCTTGGTGGCATTGGGTTGGGCTATTTTCACTTCTGGCATATTGAGTTTTTTAAAATAGAGAATAAAAGGCATTGTTTGGAGATATATCACACATCAAAGAAACTTTTATAAACCTATTGAAATTATGTCTATTATATTTTTAAAATACCGTTGTTTTAAAAATAACATTTTTGTTCTTAGTATATTTTTGCTAGTTCTTCTTTCGGCAGCATCATGGAGAGGAGGTCAGGTCAAGACTAAAGATAAGCTGCAGAAGAAGCGAAGAAGCTAAGACCTGAAGTGAAGAGGTTGTGTTCACAAAGGGAAATGCAACATTTTTACACTTTACAAGGTAGAATCATTCATATGAGGAAATCCTTTGTGTGCATCAAAAGCCAGACAGCAGGTCAAGTACAATTAAGAAAGCCCACTTTTAAAGAACTATTGTAGCTCCCAGGATGGTTGTAGAAACCAAATGAACTGTAGCAGTGGTTCAAAAATCTTCAGGGAGGGTAGGTGCTTTTTTTTCTGTGAAATATGAATTAAAAGGGTTAGACTATGAAGGCGCACAGTTTTATCAACACCAAAGAAGGGTTCTGTGTACCAGAATGCAGGTTACTAGTGATAACACAGAAGAAAGTATAAGAATGTTCATTTCCTGCACTATAACATTTTTCTCTCTAATTTATCATAGTTTGTGATGTGTCATGTATATACATATGGTTGACATCTATCAGTGAGGAGCATACACAGTATGTCAGCTTTTTAAGTATGTACACAACAAAATTTGTAGCTGAGGTCAGAGTTTAACCCCAAGGGAATTGATTTGATACAGTAACATAATGAATTAGAAGCATAAAGAGGGAGTGACAGAGTATGTAATTTTAGACACTATTATAATTAAAAATTCATCACTGTAAATTTTCCATGACCCAACCTGTTTTCCTTCCCCCTCCCCCCAGGGGAAGTTGCCTGCCATAGTGAAAAGTCACACTCAAGCATCCTATAATCAGAGTTGTGTTGCGATGCAAATAATCCTACTGCCAACAGCACCAACTGCTGGCTATTAGAGCCCTACTCAGTCCTTATCATGGCAGCACCTAGATGAATGCCCTGATTGTGCCACCAAGAAGTCTGTCAGTCTTCAAATCTGGGTTTCAGGAGCTGATGATAACTGTATTTTGTAAATGACTGTATTTGAAGTCATTTGTAACAAGATAGTTAATATAGGCAATGTTAGAAGATATTTGAGGGGGAAAACTGTATGGACATTTCATAAAAAAATAAAACTATCAGTGGGACATTAATAATTAAACGGCTTAAAGTTATGTAGAAAGATAGAAGGTAAGTAAATTATATAGTTTAGAATTATGAGGTTTCACAAAAACAGAACTTAACAGGTGATGGGTATTCTTAAAAGCATAAGATACGAACATTAGGAAAATTATTTTTATAAAATGATTTGTTGAATGTTCATATATATAATGCTCATATATATAATATATAATGCTCATATATATATGTGTATATATATGTATATTATATATATAAATAGAAATTACAAGAAGTTGCATTTCCTGCACTGTCACCTTTTTCTCTCTAATTTATCATAGTTTGTGATGTGTCAAGTATATACATATGGTTGACATCTATCAGTGATTCTTTCCACATGCAGATTCAGCTTTGCAGAGTTCCCCAAGCTACTGTATACGGCCAGTGTACTAGGCCATATTACCCACTACATTAAAGATTTTGTCATTGATGAAAATGTTGCCATTTCAATGGCACTTTTCTGACAAACCCTCCAAGATAAATGTTCTTCTCTGGCTCTCTGCACTCGTTTCTGTGTCTCTGTCTCTCACTTTTCAGCTTACACAAATGCTTATGTGTATCAGGTAAGTGATGTTTGTTTCATATATTTCAAGTCTTCCAATTTTCCAGTTGAATTGAGTAAAGAAGAACACAGTTCTTCAGGGATTTTCCTTTCCTAGGCTCATTTATCCTACAAGGAGAAAGAAAAAATAATGAGACAAAATGTGTTCCTCAACAAACAAAAAAAAAGTGAAAAAAAATACAAGTTTGTTTAAGGGGAGAGCTGGGAATAAATGTTGGTAAGGGGTTATTTCAATTACTTTTAATTTATGTGAAAATTATCTATGAGAAATTATTTATAAGGAGGAAAATTTTGTCTTCAGTAAATACAGATCTGATAACTTGACATTAAACATTTTAATAGCAAAAACAGAGTGAAATATTTCAATTTGGAATGAAATAGTTCATATAATTTTAGAATATTATCTCAATACTTAATTGTCCAAATTTAATATACAGGTATATAGAAAGTCAGTAATTTGGCATTATACCTTTTCTAGTTTTCTATATACACTCTTCAGGCCTGAATGGAAGCTGTGCAATGCAGAGGCAAAGGAAATAAAGACAAAAATTAAATGTCATCCTGTTGCATCAATCATTGAGCTTTGTGTATGTGGTCACCTTGCTACTTTCAAAAATGTCATGTTTTACCTGTGAAGTCCTCACCATACCACTGGTTCTTCTGCCACTGAATTCTGACTTCTTCTTCACCAGGAATTTAACAATTGCCAGTCATTTTTAGATTGGGTTCATTAAATTTGGAAAATTCACCCAAAATCCATGAATATTAATTAACATTTTACATGATAACATGTTTAGTTTTGTTTTCATATAAACAGATATATGTGCTTTGAGAAGCAAGGGAAAGGGAAAAGGAACAAAATGATCCATTTGAACAAAAATGGAACGGTTAGAAATACAAGATATTAATTAACTGAAGAAAAGCCAGAATCCCAAGAAATTTTTTTAAATTTATTTATTTTTATCTCAATCACAGGTTAGGTACTTTGAATCCCAGGCGTAGCCCCCTCCCCCATTCCCTCCTACCCTCCCACTCCCTCCCTCATATCCTTCTTCCCCGCCCCCTCCAAGTCCCCCAAGAAATTTTAACATAAAAAGGACAAGATTGAGGAGATGTAGGGAAATATCCAAGGTCACCAAATATTACCAGAAACATAAAATATAGTAAGCTTAAACTGTGTGAAAAATAAAACTGTAAGTATATAGTCAGATTCTTTGAACAGGGACATTTATTGTTAAGTCTGATAAAACTGTTATTGAGTCTAACTTCTTCTGCAACCAATTATATGTATTGCTAGAAGGAAAATCACAGTTCTCCGTGGGCGTTGAAAAGCAGAGTTTTATGACAATGTGAATGTAGTCACCAATTATGGACATGAAAAAATATCCTGAGGTTATAAAAGCACAGTGTTTATATGTTTTGCTATTGTAAATGACCAGATAACATTTTGATATAAAAGAGATTAAATTCTCTAGTCTTTAATTCTATATAGCAATTATCACCTACAACTATAGTAAGAGGGTGGTTTAAAACCACCAAAAAAATGATTCCCCTTTATATAATGAATCATCTTCAAATGTATGCATATTAATTCATAAAATTATTCACCTTATACAAATGACTAAATCTATTAGAAACTAGCCACATAATACCAAAACTCATTTGAGTGTGACAGTTTATAATCAAGGAAGTAATTTTTAAAAAACTGTGAAATTCATTCTTTTCAAAAACAGAAGTTATCTGCTAATGCCATTATTGTATAATGTTCCATTTAATCCTATCTCAAATCTCCCTCTACACCTATATGGCATGAATCCAAAATCTAAATGATCTGGAGAAAAAATTAGTAGGGAAGAAGTTCCTAAAAGGTGTGTGCAAGTTGCCAAAGAGATACAAAAATAGAGCCTTAGAAAGGTAATAGAGCACAGTGATAATTACAGATTCTTAATACCTGTCGTTTTCACCCTCACAGTCAAATAGTATTACCTCTGATACTTCAAAGTATTAAGTGAGAGTTAAGTTATCCAAAATTAAACTCATGAAATAGAAACTCATTGAGAGAGGGAAGGTCACTTCCTAATGCAGAGTTTAATGCAGACACTATGATCACTCCTAAAACTTGGTTTCAGTTCCTAACTCAAGCAGGACCAATGACGATTCATGAATTTGGATGCATAATATTATTGAAACTGCCAGTATTCAGTCTCAGTCCTCAAACACACCATGGTAAGGAGTGTTCTGTACCAAACCACTGTCCACATGGAATAGGTAGTTCCCATATCTGAAGCATCATGTTTTGTCTGTTCACTGATACTTGGTGCACTCAGTATGTTACTCAATATATCCTTTCTAAACCTCCAAGGACAAAATGATTTTTCTCTTATTTTTGCATGTATTTTTTATTCATTCATTCACTTCATGTTGTAATCATAACCTCCTCCCTTCTCTCCTCTTGGTCCCACCCTCCTTCCCTCTTCCCTGGGTCCTTCTCCGCCTCAGAATATGGGAGATCCCATCACTACTTACTCATCTCAGCACATCAAGGCATATCAGGACTTTATCAGGACAGAGCACTTCCTCTACCACAGAGGCCTGGTAACGCAGTCCCGTCAGAGGGAAGTGATAAAAGTGTAATCAAAGAATCCTTGAAAGAGACAGCCCTTGCTCCCCTTACTACAGAATCCACATCAAGACTAAGCTGCCCATCAGCTACATCTTTGTAGAGATCCTAGCTCCAATCCATACATGGTCCTTGGTTGGTGTTTCTGTCTCTGCAAACCCCTCTGGGGCAAGGTCAGTTGACTAGATTGGTCTTTTTGTGGAGCTCCTATTCATTCCTTGTACTTCTATCCTTCCACCCAATTCTTCCACAAGGCTCCCTACACTCCACACAATGTTTGGCTGTGAGTCTCAGCAACTGTTTGGATTCCCAGTTGGGTGGGGTCTCTCAGAGGACAGCTATGTTAGGCTCCCATCTGCAAGCATAGCAGTGTCGATAATAGTGTCTTCTTTGGTGTGATCAGGCATTGGTTGGAAATTTCCTCAATCTCTGCTCTATCTTTATCTCTGCACATCCTGTAGGCAGGGTAAATTTTGGGGCAAAGTTGTTGTGAGTGGGTTTAGTGTTTCTGCTTTCTACTAGGACTTCTGTCTGGTTTGAGGGATTCTCTTCAGTCTCCATGTTCATCATTCATAGGGGTCTCCACTGGGTCACCTCGTGGACTACCCTGTTGTAGCCTTAAAAAGACTGTTGTAGGTTTCCAGTCTGTTTCAGAGATGTCCCAGGCCACAGTTTCTATTATCTCTGCAAGTTCTCTGTTTACCTGCCCCCTCCCACAACAGATCTGCACCTTCATTTCCCTCAGCACTCCCTCTCCTACCCTGTTCCCTCTCTTTGAGAACTTTCTCTGTCTATTCTGTTTTGCCTTCTCAGTGAGATTCATGTATCTTCCCACGGGCCATCCTTGTTACTTAGCTACTTTTGGTCTGTGAATGGTAGTATGTTTAGCTATGTAGTACAGGATAACCCCTTATTTCACTTTATGTCACTTCTGGTATGCTTATATCTCTTCAGAAATATACCGATTCCTTCTTTTTAAATTAATCAATTAATTGATTAATTTTTATTAATTAGTCTATTCATTTTTGTGTCCCAACTGTAGCCCCTTCCTTCAACCCCTCCCAATCTCACCCTCCCTCATCTTCTCCTATGCCTCTCTCCAAGTCCACTGATAGGGGAGTTCCTCCTTCCCTTCCCTCTGACCCTAACCTGTAAGGTTTCAACAAAACTGGTAGCATTGTCCTCTTCTGTAGCCTAGCAAGGTTGCTTCAACCTCAAGGAGAGCCAGCCAGCCACTGAGTCCATGACAGAGATAGTCGTCTGCTCCCATCATTAGGGAACCCATTTGGAGATCAATCTGTCATGGGCCACATCTGCGCAGGGGTTCAAGGTTATCTCCATGCATGGTCCCCAGTTGAACATCAGTCTGTCTCCTGTGTCCAGATCCTTCCGTTTTGCTGCTCTCCTTGTGGAGTTCCTGTCCCATACAGGTTCTTTATCTCCCTCTTCTTTCACAAGACTCCTTGCACTCTGCCCAAAAGTTGACAACTGCTTTGATACTGTACTGGGTAGATTCTTTCAGAGGACCTTTTTGGTAGGTTCTTGTCCTGTTCCCTGCCCTCTCCCTCTTCTGATGTTCATTCCATCCTGTTTGCCATTTTGAATGAGGGTTGATGATCTTATCTGGGGTCCTCCTGCTTTCTTAGCTTCTTTAGGTATACAGATTTTAGTGTGGTTATCTTATTTTATATGTCTAATATCCACTTATAAGTGAGTATATACCATGTGTGTCTTTCTGCTTCTATGACACCTTTTCAGTATGATCTTTTCTATATCATACAGTTTGCCTGCAAATTTCACGATTTCCTTGTTTTTAATTGCTGAGTAGTATTTTATGGTGTAAGTTTACCACAATTTCTATATCCATTCTTCAACTCAGGGACATCTGGGTTGTTTAAAGCTTCTGGCTATTACAAATAAAGCTGCTACAAACATGGCTGAGAAAATTTCCTTGTTGTATACTTGAACATCTTTTGGATATATGCCTAGGAGTGATATAGCTAGATCTTGAAGTAATACTATTCCTAATTGTCTGAGAAAGCACCAGGTTGATTTTCAAAGTGATTGTATAAGTTTACATTCCCACCAGCAATGGAGTGGGGTTCATCTTTCTCCACATCCTCTCCAGCATGTGTTGTCACTTGAGTTTTTGATCTTTGTCATTCTGATGGGCGTAAGGTGAAATCTTGGGGTTGATTTGATTTGTATTTTTCTGATGACTAAGGATGCTGAACATTTCTTTAAGGGTTTCTCTGCCATTCGATGCTCCTCTATTGAGAATTCTCTGTTTAGCTCTGTACCCATTTTTAATTGGGTTACTTGATTTCTTGCCGTTTAACTTCTTACGTTCTTTATATATTCTGGATATTAGCCCTCTGTCAGATATAGGGTTGATGAAGATCCTTTCTCAATTTGTAGGCTGTCATTTTGTTCTGATGACGGTGTCCTTCACTTTACAGAAGCTTTTCAGTTTCATGAGGTCCCATTTATTGATTGTTGCTCTTAGAGCCTTTGCTGTTGGTGTTCTGTTCAGGAAGTTGTCTCCTGTGCCATCCTACAGCTTCTAAACACCTTCAGCCAAGTGGCTGGATAAAAAATCAACTCAAAAAAAAATCAACATCCATCCTGTATACAAAAGACAAAAATGCTGAGAAAGAAATAGGGAAACAACCCCTTCACAATATCCACAAAAGACATAAAATACCTTGGTGTAACCCTAACCAAGAAAGTCAAAGACTTGTATGAAAAAAAAAAAACTTTCAGTCTCTGAAGAAAGAAATAGAAGGAAATATCAGAAGATGGAAATATCTCCCATGCTTATGGCTTGGCAGGATTAACATAGTAAAAAATGGCCATTTACCAAAACAATCTACAGATTCAATGCAATTCACATCCAGTTTCCAACACAATTTCTTACAGACCTTGAAAGAAAAATTCTCAACTTCATATGGAATAACAAGAAACCCAGAATCACTAAAACAATCCTCTATAGTAAACGATCTTCTGGAGGCATCTCCATCCCTGATCTCATGCTGTACGATAGAGCAACAGTAATAAAAACTGCACGGTACTAGCATAGAAACAGAATGGTGAATCAATGGAATTGGATAGAAGACCCCAAAATAAACCCACACACTTATGGATACCTGATTTATGACGAAGATGTCAAAACCATACAATGGAAAAAAAGATAACATTTTCAACAAATGGTCTTTGTCCAACTGGATGTCTACACGTAGAAAAACGCAAATAGACTCATACTTATCACCCTGCACAAAACTAAAACCCAAATGGATCAAAGACCTCAATAAAAAAAACAGGCCACACTAAACTTGTTAGGAAAAAAAGTGGGAAAAGCCTTGAACTCATTGTCACTTTAGTTTTTGATCTTAGTCATTGTGATGGGTGTAAGGTGAAATCTCAGGTCAGTCTTGATTTGCATTTCCCTGATGACTAAGGAACTTTCAGCATTTCTTTAAGTGTTTCTCTTCCATTCAATATTTCTCTATTGAGAATTCTCTTTTTAACTGTACCTACCATTTTTAATTGGATTACTTGATTTTTTTCCTATTTAACTTTTAAAAATTTTTTAGTTTTTTAAATTTTTTATTAATTACACTTTATTCAATTTGTATCCCCTCTGTAGCACTGTCCCTCCTCCCCTCCCAAGCCCTCCCTTCCTCCCTTTTCTTCATGCATGGCCCTCCCAAAGTCCACTGATAGGGGAGGTCTTCTTTTCCTTCCTTCCGCCCCTATTCTATTAGGTCTCATCAGCACTGGCTGCACTGTCTTCCTCTGTGGCCTGGTAAGGCTGCTTCCCCCTCAGGGTGAGGTGATCAAAGAGCAGGCCAATAAGTTCATGTCAGAGACAGTCCCTGTTCCCATTACTATGGAACCTACTTGGAGACTGAACTGCCATTGGCTACATCTGTGCAGGGGTTCTAGGTTATCACCATGCTTGGTAATTGGTTGGAGTATCAGCCCCTGGAAAGACCCCTGTGTTTGAGTTCTTTATTAATTCTGGATAGTCCTCTGTCAGATCTAGGGTTGGTGAAGATCCTTTCCCAGTCTGTAGACTGTTGTTTTTTTCTGATCACATTGTCCTTTGCTTTACCGAAGCTTTTCAGTTTCATGAGCTCCCATTTATTGATTGTTGTTCTTAGATCCTGTGCTGTATTGTCTCTTGGGTAATGGAAGTACAGGGAATGGATGCATTACACTGAATTTTCTTTTGTGTAGATTTTATCCACAAACCTATTCTACTAAGCCTGATGAAATGCTTGGGTAGTCCTCCTCTTTTGGCCTTAGAAGACCAAAATATTAACACATAGTTATGCTAGAAATACTTCCATAAATGTCTCAAATTCCTCTTAGTAAAAATCTACCTGCAGAGACTTCAAAAATCTCAAAATACATTTAGGCAAATCTTTCTTTAGTCCATCATCATAAATTTGGCTCATAATTCACTATGAGCTATGGTTAAAATCAAATAGTATGAACTTTAGCATTTATCCATCTACCTATTGTTAACCCATAGAAAAATACTGTATGCTTAAAATATAAATATGCTTATACTAATTTGATTCAAACTGGCAGTTTGTTTGTTTTTAATACAAAGGAAGCAAGAAGAATCATTAGTGTGAATATTTCAAATATAACTGCCCTATTTAGCATTTTGTTCCCTTAGGCAACACTGTTTTATAAATACATGATAAATGAGAAAAAAGGGCAAAAGACTTGTTGGTTATGAATTAAAAGTTCAGTGATGTGAGAGAATTCATCCTTTGTCATTTTTATCAAGCTGTGCATTTTTAATATGGTTGCTCAGCATTGAAAGTTAAATGGACTTTAAAAATCTGTACTTTGTTTCATAATGAGTATATGCTATTTCTGACAAATCAAAAGGGATAATCAATCTATAAATTATTAAGTTAGCCCAAGATTTTAATTTAAAAATGAGAGTAAATCTTTAAACTCTTTATTAAAATAATTAGACCTCTTATTTAACAATGTCTAAGTTGAAAAGTTAAATAGTATGATTTATCATTGGAGAATCACTGTATTGCACTGAAAATGGATGTAAATGACACTATTAAAATAATGTCACTGTAAAAGAGCTATAAATGATCTTAGTCTAAGTACTTTAAAATACTTCAAATTAAGATAGAATAAATCTTCACTTTACCCTATTTCTCAGTTAGTATTGATATTTTGTGAATCATTTGCCTTGTGACACATTTTTCTCTGCAACACTGAATACTTCAACAACAAAGGTAACTACACTTGCTCCCCTTGAATTACCTGTTTTCCTGAAGTTACTGATTTGTAATATTTATAAATAAATATGTATGTATATACATATTTATATTATGTATTACATATGTATTACATATTTATATAATGTATATTTGTAATATATATGCATATATACATACATATATATGGTGTGTGTTAATTGATATTTTCTTATTTTCTTTCTAGCTTATGTTTATTTTATCATACATATGGAGTATATATATGTATGGAGTATATATATATGAATGGATATGGAGTATATATATGTATTCATATACATATGTGGATATATATACATATATGTGGGGCATAGTCTTCTGTGGCACAGGGAAGGTTAACCTTGAATTCTTTATCCTCTTGAATCTATTATCTCTGAAGTACATTAGATTTTGGCATAAACAAGCGTCTCAGGGTCATTAGATATTTTCCGAGTGAATAAAGTTAGGCCAAACAACACACCTGGGCAAGAGATCCTAAAAATATTGGTTAATTCCTTCAATGAGAACAGATGGTGTACAAATGTTACCAAAACTCTGTCACTGTAGTAGTCCTGCATGACCTCACCATTTCTATTGTGACCAGTGTTTCATTTATGTGATCTAATGGTAATTCATAACCTACTGGAAATTATCTATGGAGAGTTAGAACAAATAAAGTGAACAAACTTTAAAAAAAGAATAATAACACTAAAACGAAGTTAATTTTTAACGTAAAGGTGAATCCACTTCTGTCTAGGGGCTCTTTGTTTCTTTTTCTTTTGGTTCTCCAGAGGGACAAAGACTTTTGTACTCCCAACTGTGTGATAATATATCTGTATTTGTTTTCAGTAAAATTATGCTGTTTCTTGACCTTCACTCTCACTTAATTCTGTAAGGATAATTTTCCTTTGTGAAAACGAGTATACACATAAAAAATGGTATATGTAAGGCAGATTTTCTGCTGTCAGACATGCTCAACTCTTTGATATTGAATCAAGACAGGACACTGACATTGTCACCTACAAGTTTATTCTAAAGAACTGTGAAAATAATTTACCAAATAAAAATAAATTCATAGTATTTTAGGGTTTATTTTTATATCTACTCTGGGGAGCTTCTAGCACAAGTTCCAGGAGCTGCACACAGGTCTCAGGGTATGGAACATTTGCAATAAAAGGATTTATATGTATAGAGTGCTTACATGAATGAGAGAAATATTTTTAAACATTTTGCCATTGTTTTTGACAAGTTCGCAGGTGTTGTAGTTTATCATCACATTCTCTATGAAGTGGGGAATGCTTTTAAATTCTGATCCTCTGCCTTTGCCAAGTCTGGGATTAAAGAGCAATGCAGTCCCTTGCTTCATGCTTGCTGGATATGGGACCCAGGACTTTCCAAGATGAGCAGTGTAACAACTGAACTGTGTCCTCAGGTCTTCTAAATTGGTTTAACTCTATAAAGATCATTTCAATTAGTAAATAAAGTTGAATAACATTAATGAATACCATAAAACGTACTTAAATTCAATGATCATAGTATCAGTCAGTTTCATAGTGAACATTTTAAACATTATCATATTTTTTAAAAAAACAACTATTCTTATAAATTGAGAAAGTTTAAACATTTGTACAAAATAAGTCCAACTAATTAAATATAGTAGTTCATTTATTCCTTACAATTCATATTAATACATATGCATGATTATAGCTAAAATGTATAGCAATGTTTACTGAACTAAGGAGACTTTATAATTGTATGCTACCCAATAACGAAAAATGCAAGATTAATTTTAAGCTCCTTTCTGTGGTCTAGGTTCCATCCTACCAGAAAACACTATGCAAGCTTGAGAGGTAAGCAATTAATAGTCTGACCAACTCTGCCTCTGCAATCTATAAGCCACTAGTAGGCATAGCAATATATCTATACAGGTGTAGTAAATAGCATACACATGTAGGTGGTAACAACAGCCATGTAATTGGTCTTCAGACCCACTAAACAGGATTGAGAATTGAGACCGTGCCTGATTTTAGAAATGTAGCCAACCATCACTGCGAGAGTGAAGAAATGGATTTTCACAAAGAGTCGACTACCATCACTTTCCTAGACCAATATAATTTCTAACGGAATTCTAAATCTTTTCATTGTACTCACTGGTTCGTGTAGCTTTGCCCCTCATTAAGGCAGTCTCTCTTTACAGCAAATGCGGACTATCACAGAAAAACACGACGGGACTCTTTGCAAAGATGAAAAGATTTTCCCCAGCCCAGCCCCAAAGGATAAATTTACTTTACAGCTGCTGCAACAGTGACTGAATGAGCATCACGGAAGAGGTGGCAGAAAGAGCTTAAGAGCAAAAGGACAAGGAAGCCCACTGTGAAAGACTTTCTTCACAAACAGGAGCAGAACAATGGGAATATTTATAGATGTGAGGGTATGGAATGAGGAAACTCTCAGGGGTTGCACCCTGTGGAGAAGGGAGATGAAAAGGAGGGGGCTACAGCTGAGATACAAAGCGAAAAAACTGTAATTAATATAAAAATAATAATTAAACTTAAAAGAAAGAAAGAAACTTCTGGCAACTGACGAGTACTGAGAAAGGCAGGGTCATCCTATCCAGGAGCGGGTCCCCTAATCTGTTGCCCAGTACAAAATGGTAAGACCTGAAACCATAAACAAACAAACAACAAATCAGCCTCAGCAGGTTGCATTTATACATTTAGTCACAAACACAGACCAAATACCTGTGCTTGTCTTCCTCTCTCTCTGTCTCTTTCTCTCTCTCTCTGTGAATGAAATGACAATAATCAAGAAAAGGTCATTGATTTGAGATTGAACAGAAACAGAGAACTTGGGAAGGGCTAGGACTTTAGGGGAAGAAAAAGAAGTTGTGAGTGATGTAATTACATTTTAAATGAAAACACAGACAAATATTTTTAAATGTATAAAGCATTTACAACAGCCAATTATAAGATATAATTAATGAATACACTTCATTTGGGAAAATTCTTTCTAATAAAATAGACCAAATATGCTTTCTAGGCAGAAGATAAGTAAATTGGGAATATCCATTAGAATAAAACATTAAGGTGTTGATGCATACATGCATTAAAAAAACTAAATATTATATATATCTACTTTGAATATCTAAGAACTTCTACAATACTTGATGTCTGGCTTGATTACAATTCCAATTTTTCTGCAGTAATTAAAAACATAATTGTGCAAATATTTTTTCGCATTTATTTCTTTTTTTCTTGTTTTATTTTTTTATATTTTTTTGTTATCACTCACAGGTTAGGAACTTTGCATCCCAAACATAGCCCCCTCTCTCATTCCCTCCCGCTCCCCAACCCTCCCTCATCTCCTCCCCAACCCCTCCAAGTCCACCAACAGGGGAGGACCTCCTCCCCTTCCATCCAACCCCAGCTCATCCTGTCTCCTCAGGGCTGGCTGCAAGGTCCTCCACTGGGATCTAGCCAGTCTGCCACTCCCCGGCATGTATGGGGGAGGGTCAAAGAGTTAGCCATCAAGCTCAAGACTGAAACAGTACCCTTTTACCTCACCAGGGTCTTCAGTCCTACACCGAGCCATCATGGGTCCCATCTGAACAGGGGTTCCAGGACACATCCACACGTGGTCCTTGGTTGTAGAAACCTTCTCAAACAAGACCCCTGTGCCCTGCTCAGTTTAGTCATTGTGGAGCTCTTGTTCCCTCCAAGCTCCACCAACCTCCTCCATCTCTATCATAACCTCTTGCCCTCTGCCAAAGGCTTGATCTCGAGACTTAATATCTGCTCTGATACATCACTACGTTGACCCCCTCGCCCCCAAAGGTCCTCCTTGGCATACTCCTGTCCTGTTGCTTGTTTTCTCCTCCACTCAATATCCATCCCATTTGTTCATCCAAACGAGCATTGATCATACCTACCTGGGTCCTCCTTCCTGTATATCCTCCCTAGGAGTATAGATTTCAGCCTGACCTTCTTATCCTATAGGGTTATATAAGTGAGTATATACCATATGTTTCTTTCTGCTTTTGGGATACCTCACTTAGGATGATCATTTCCAGGTCCCACCATTTGCCTGTGAATTTCATGATTTCCTCCTTTTTAATTGCTGAATAGTATTCCATTGTGTAAAAGTACCACAATTTCTGTATCCATTCCTCAACTGAGGGACATCTGGGTTGTTTCCAGGTTCTGGCTATTACAAATAGAGCAGCTAGAACATAGTTGAGCAAATGTCCTTGTTGTATACTTGAGCATTTTTTGGATATATGCCTAAGAGTGGTATAGCTGGGTCTTGAGGAATCACAAT
>CM053753.1:92782718-92845335 GCA_028658305.1 Pachyuromys duprasi | reverse complement strand
ATATATATAAACTATCAATTTTGTTTCCTTTTTTAAGTTTTTTCACAATTTATTATATATCTCAATTGAATCCCCCCCTCCCTCAGCTCCTCCCAGTGCCATACATTTTCCCTCTTCCCCCCATCCTCTTCCCACAATCCACTGAAAGGGGGAGTTCTCCTCCTCTGCCTTCTGCCCATAGCTAATCAAGTCTCATAAGGATTGCCTGGATCCTCCTTCTCTGTGGCCTAAAAGACTGCATCACCAGGCACAAGTGATCAAGGAGCAAGCAACAGAGTTCATGACAGAGGCAGTCCCTATTCCCCTTACTGGGGAACCTACATGGAGACTGAGTTACCAATTGGCTACATCTGAGCATGGAGGCTAGGTCCTCTCCATGCATAGTACGTGGTTGCTGCATCAGTATCTTGCAGGACCCCTAGGCTCAGATATTTTTAGCTTTATTGGTCTCCTTGTGGGGTGATTCAATTCTTGTGGGGGGTGAAATTCTCACCTGCCAGTCTTGTTCCTTTCAAATTTATATTTTTAAACACAGTATCATGTGACAGAAATTTAATAACATACCTGACTTTTTAAAGAGCTATTTTCTTCTATTTATTTGTTCACATTTTGGTTGTGGTATAATTGAAGGAACATAAGCTTGCAAGTTGACCTTTCAGATTAGATTGCTTTAGAATTAAGGACCTTATTTTTAAAATTGCAATTCTCCTATCATTAAAATGGACCCTTTAAAACTACCAAAATTCTCCTATAATTAAAATACAACTTTTAAAACTACATTTGATGTCTCTCAGAATTTTGATGAATTGCCTTAGATTTTTATGTATTTTTTCATTCAAAAATAACCACCTGATTCCTGGTTATATGTTGAATTTACTTTAATTTCACTTCAGGTAAGTTCTACTTTTACATTGTTATTTGTAATGCATGTTCTTTAATAAGTACACATGTAACATAACTAAAACAATTCATAAGTCATTTTGTTAGGATAGATAATGACAAGCTTCCTTTAAAGGCATCTATTTTGAAATGTCTTTACCTTTTTGTGCATGTTCTGCTTTATTCTCCATCTTATAATCACCAGCAACTACTTTCCCACTAACATAACAGGATTCATTCTTAATTTAAAATTTCTAGTCTTTAGGTCCTGCTGTGGGTGTATTTTATACAGATCCTTTCACTAAAAACATATAAAGATAGTTTGATGATTCTATTCCATGGAAACACATAAATGCTTCACTCCTAAAAGATGAATCTAAAGCCTTTTGTGATTCTTTTTCTAATCTCAAGATTTTTTTTATAAAGTAACCAAATAGCAAAACCAGAATCCCCATAGAGAGCTATTGGTTTAGGTATTTGTGTAACTGTTTTCTCCGTGTGAAATGACTCCTTTACTGTGTCTTGCAGTATCTAATCTCATCATAACTTACTTTCACAGTGCTTACAAATACTGTCATCAATGAAAAGGGCCTTTGCTCTGGGAGCAAGAAAGTAAGGTGTCAATTATATACCTAACAGAAGAAGATATGTGACCTAGAAATTTAAACCCATTTTGCCTTTGTGATTTGGATAGATTCACTCAGTGTCAAAGGAAGTCATTGGAGAGAACTGCATTTTAATAATTTGCCTCTTGTAGGAAATGTGTTGCTAGGCATGACCCTGTCACTAGAGTGTTGTGGTCCTGGGAAACACCTTACAGAGTTATATATTTAGCTAGAATGCTTTGAATTTTAACAAAATGAAGGAAAAGGAGAGATTATCTAGAAAAACCACTTGTGTTTTGTTTTACTTTTGAGAAATAACATTGAATTCAGTATGCCGGTTTGAAGGCAAGGGTAAATTTTTCTTTTACGTTTCTGAGTTTACTGTTTCACTGTATTGCATACAATTTATTGTAGGTTTTGATGTCTCTATAAAGAAACTTGAGACCTAGAAATGTCATACAGAAAGAAATACTTATGATTGACACTTCAAAGCTTATAAAAATATAAGAACTTGGTCTAATTAATGTTAGATTTCCCTGATTGATTCAAGTGTAAGCTGAAATAGAAAAGATTATAAAAGATGATAACTGCATGATAACTGCAAACACTTGGATTCTATGAAGGAAATGTTTTCAGAATTATTTCTTTTATTTTTGAGTTTATAATTTAATTACATCAGTTTTCTTTTTCCTTTCCTTCCTCCAAACCTGCCAAAGTACTACTCATGCCCTCTCTATCAAATTCCTGATCTTGATTACATTAGTTACAGTCTATGTAGTCCTATCACAAACTGCTCACTCTGTATAATGTCACTTGCATGCATATTTTCAGGGCTGACAATCTTCTACTATACAATTAATTACTGGGCTACAACTTATCAAAAGGTACAGACGAGATGCCCATTTCCGATGACTATATCTACAAAACAACACCTGCACCTGAAGTTCAGGGATCATTGAAGAAGAGTAATCTAAAGATGATAAGTGCCAGAGGATTAGGGGCTTGCTGTGTGATTTTGTGCACCACTTGACTGGCTAAACATGAACTGAATAAGAACAACAATAGGCATGATAAAGTGAACTAGGGAAAGCTCACAAGGCCACAGGCCCACATGGAAGATATTTTTAAAGCAGCCATTGTGATAGAGCTCTGTATATTCTCTTTGATACTTGAATGATAGAAACTTTCTGCTGCCTAAAAATGGCAGATTTTTACCTCATGTTGAATAAAATAAGGATGAATTATTAATGAATGCGAAAGATGATTCTAACTAGATTTAAGGTGTTGGAAGTTATTCTTCAAACTACTAAAGAAAAAAGGTAATCACCATTCTCATCCATACATACCCCCTGCTGCTGTAACAAGAGATCTACCAGCAAAAAAAAAGTGTTATGGGTGTAACCAAGTACATTTGTCTTAGATTTAAGGTCAACTTTATGAGATCAAATTCATAAAGGATATTTCAAAAGTAGCCAAGATCCTGAAACTAAACAGATTTATGCACCAGTGGGAAAAAAATCTCTTACTATTTTGTCCTAAAGGAACATGCCAAAAAAGTGACTCCTAATGACATATTGCTCATTAGCATACATCATCCAGTAGAATTAACACAGAGATCCACAATTGGATAATGCACAAAGACTGATCAACTTTGAAGAACTACCTGTAAATGGGTTATCTTCATCAAAGTTCTCGCCTCAGGCTTCACTGATCGAGGCAGAACATAAGGCAGAATTATTGTTATGAACAAGAGATGATAGATATCCCTAAGAAAGCAGTGTATTTCAGACACAACAGGACTGCAAAATAGATGTGCTTACAAAAACTGTGACAGCACACACAAGACTTTTAATGTTCAAAGGAAACAAACTTCAAGAAATAAGAAGGTGACCTTGTCACAAAGACCCATCCCTGATCAGTAATCCATTTGGATATAATACTAACTAGGAAAGAAAAAAAATCAGTTTTTACCAGTATAGTACAACTGGGCAAAACACCTAACATTCAGGACAGGTCCCATGCTAGGAAGCTGACCTACACAAAACAAAGTCAAAGTTTTTGTTTTGTCTGCAGGCTTTTGTTTTGTTATGTCTTGTTATTGTTGTCTCATTGTTTTTTTGTATTTTCTGGTATTCAAAGTGTTTTCCCCCCTCTGGGAAAAAGAGAGAGAGAGAGAGAGAGAGAGAGAGAGAACACAGTGTTATGTGAGTAGAGAGATAAAGAAGATCTTAGAGAAATTGGGAAAGGAAAAACACTCTCTATGTTGCATGAAAATTATTTTAAATAAAAATAAGGAAAATAAGTAACATTTATGCTAAGAGATCTAGAACATGATGATTTTAGACTCAGAAGTTGGCAGTTATGAAAAAAAAGAGAGAGGGCCAATGATTTTCAAACCAAAATTCTTGTCACTGTGGGAGCCTGGAGAGGAAGTCACAAACTGATATTGAAAATAAAAGTTAAGGCTACTCCAGTTTGCTTCTTGGGTCCATTTGCTTGGAAAACCTTTTTCCAACCCTTTACTCTGGTGTAATGTTTACTCTATCATTGTTTCTGAGGTATGTTTCTTGTATGCAGAAGAACGATATTAGTCTGTTTATTTTTATTAGGGAATTGAGTGCATCGATGTTGAGACATATCAATGACCAATTGTTGTTAATTCTAATTATTTCAATATTCGTGGTTGTGTGTGTGTGTGTATGTGTGCATTTGTCCTCTCTTTTGGTTTTGCAGGAATAAGGTATAGGGTATTTCCCATGTTTTCTTGGGTGTAGTAACCTCCTTGGTTGGAGTTTTCCTTATAATATCTTCTTTAATGCCACAAATGGTGCTGGTTTTAACAGGGTGTCTGCATACAGAAGAAGGCAAAGAAATGGATATTCATCACTTTGCACAAAACTCAAATTCAATTGGATCAAAGACATTAATATAAAACTGCATATACATAACCTAAGAGAAAAGAAAATGGTGAATAGCCTTGAATGCATTGATATAGGAGACAACTTTATGAACAGAATACCATAGGTCAAGAACTAAGAGCAACAATTAGTAAGTGGAATCTCATGAAACTGAAATCCTTTCTGCAAGAAAAAAGACATCATAAATACAACAAAATGATAGCCTATAGAATGGGAAATGATCTTAACCAACCCTACATCCAACAAAGGGATAATATTCAAAATATATAAAGAAATCAAGAAATTAACAACAAACCAAATAGCCAAATTAAAAATGGGTTTTGGTGCTAAACAGAGAAGTATCAACAGAGGAATCTTGAATGTCTGAGAAGCACTTTAAAAAAATGTTCAAACTCCTTAGGCATCAGGGAAATGCAAATCAAAATGACTCTGAGAGTCCATCTTCCACTTGTGAGAATGGCCAAGGTCAATAACTCAGGCTGGCAAGGATGGGAAGCAAGGGGGATGTTCCCCTATGGCTGGCAGGATTGGCAATTTCTACAACCACTTTGGAAACCAATCTGGTTCTTTCTCAGATAGTTGGTAATAGTTCTACCTCAAGATCCAGTTATTGTACTCCTGGGCATATATCCAAAAGATGTTCAGCAATAACATAAGAACAATTGCTCACCTATTTTTATAGCACCTTTATTAGTAATAACCAGAAACTGGAAACAACCTATGTGTCCCTCAACCACAGAATAAATAAAGAAAAGGTGGCACATTTACAAAATCGAATAATACTCAGCCATTTTAAAAAAACAAGACATTGTAGGTATGGATTTTTTTATTTACTTTATTTGCGGTTATTTATATCTCTTTCTCCCTTCTCCCCTAGATGCCTTCCAACACCTCAACACCAAGTAGGAGAGAAAGAATGTAAATGGAGACAGAGGGCATAGTTCTCTTTAGTTACTTCTTGCTGGTTAGTGATGTTGGGTTCCTAAACACCTCTACCTCCCTTCTGACCCACCAACCTTAGGGAAGAGAGAAATAAGATTAATAGGCATGGGATATGGATCTTTTAAAAAGTAATTTCTGTCACTCCCCGGCTGGAGAAGGAGTTGGACATGTGAAATTCATACCCTGGACTTAGGCCAGCAAATGCTCCTCCTAGGGCCGCTTCATCTCCCCTGGGATTTTGCATGCAGTCTTTTGGTTTTCATTTGTTCTTTTCCATTGTAATTTGATTTTTGGCATTTTAATTCATTCTGAATTTCTTGAGTAACACATTCACCATTCAAAAGTATGTTGTTTAATCTTCTTGAGACTGTGTGTGTTCTATAGTTTCTCTTGCTGTGGGTTGGGAGTTTAGTTGCTTTGGAACAAAATAAAGAAAATCAGTTTCTCTGTAAAAAAAAAAAAGTAATTTCTTGGAGCGATTCATTCTTCATCGTTGGGATTCCAGCAATGCACCCAAAAGTAAACCAGCAATCCAGCAATAGCAAAAGCAGCAACAAGGATCAGCAACAGCAGCAGAACCAGCATGATTCAGCAAAACTGGCAGGAAGAATTCTCCAGAGCAACCGAAGTGAAGTAAAGTAATGAGTTCTTCCTTTGTCTGTGGACTCTTATGCTTTCTGAACAGAGAGCACAGCAGGATGTTTTTCAGCTGGCAAAAGACACAACCCCTGTACAAGGCAGTTTCCCATTAATAAGGCTCACAAGCCCTCTCAGGAGGATATTTATCAGTTGACAAAAGATCACCCGTATCTCTCTAGGGTGCTGTCAGCTATGGACAAATCATTCCTGCATCCTACACTTGGGACTACATCAAAAACATACCCACACAATGCAAACAAAACTTCTACTACAGACATCATATAATTTTCAGGCAACTGAATGGAACTAGAAAAGATCATGCTGAGTGAGGTAACCCAGACCCAGAAAGACATATTTGGCATGTACTCACTTCTAAGTGGACATTAACCATGAAGTACAGAATAAACATGCTACAATCCACAGACCCAGAAAAGCTATGTAACAGGGATGGCTCAAAAGAGAATTCTTGAAATTCAATTAGATGGGGAAATAAAATAAACATCTAAAGTAGATGGATGGAAGGATCTGAGTGGGAGAGGGGGTTGGAAGAGATAAAAAGGTGTGGAGAGCAAGGGGTGGAGGAAGGACATGAGAGAGAATGGAAATCAGTGCTGGAGTGGTGTGTGTGTGTGTATGTGTGTGTGTGTGTATCTCTGTGAAGGAGAGGCTCCAGGTAAACTATAGGGGTGACCTTACCTGAGACTCCTAGTAGTGAGGAATTTGGAGCCAAAAGTGGCCAACTCCTGTAGCCAGGTGGAATTTCCAGTGGAGAGAAGGGAACACCAAACCACTCATAAAACCTTTGACCCAAAATTTGCCTTGACTCTAAGAAGTGTAAGGAGCAGAGATTGAAGGAATGGCCAGCTGATAACTGTCCCAACTTGAAACTTACCCAATGGGAGAGAGCCAACCCTGACACCATTAATGAGATTCTGCTGTGCTCACAGACAGGAGCTTCATAGCTGTCATCTGGAAACAGATGCAGAGACTCAAGCCAACAATAGACAGAGCTCAGGGAGTCTTGTGGAAGAGTGGGAGAAAGGACTGAGGGACCTTACTTGAGGGGTAATGGACAAAAACAAACAAACAAACAAACAAACAAACAAAAAAACGAAGACCTACAGAGTAAATTAGCCTAGACTCTAGAAGAGCAAGTATGGGCTGGAGCTAGGTGCCCTATGAGTAGGTAGCAGATGTGCAGTTTGATCATCATGTGGTCCCCTAACAAGTGGAGTAGGGGCTGTCTCTGACTCTGTTGCCTGTCTTTGGATCCTTCTCTCTTAGCTGGAATGCCTTGTCTAGCCTCAGTGGAAGAGCACGAACTTAGTCCTGCTGGGACTTGATGTGCCAGAGCAGATTGGTATCCATGGAGGGCCTTCTGTTCTCTAAGGAGATGGGGAAGAGTTGGATGGATTAGGGCATGTGAACATGGGAACAGGAGGAGAGGAGGGAGGGGCTGTGATCAGGCTAAAGTAATTAAATAAAATTTTAACAGAAAAAAGAGTTCAAGGACATTGTCTCCACTAAATAATGTAGTTTAATATTTATCCTTGTAGATCTATTTTTTTCAAGGCCTTTAAGAAAAGATGGTAAAACACACTAAAAGAAAAAGGGAAGAGGGACTAAATGGTTTCCACTTAGGAAAGAGAAAGTGTAGTTTCTGAACTAAGATTGAGATAACAGGCAGATTGCACAGTAGAAGATGACAATTCCCTCATGGGATAGAAGTGAATAGGAGAGGAGAGGAAAAGATGTGCTTCTTGAATTACAGATCTCCTGGAGCCAGGAAGTTTAGCTGAGCGTCAATAAGTAGTGCCATTGAGGGAAACCTTTAATATGTGTAAGCTCATATCTCATTGGAGGCATTTTTAGCCCTACTACTTTCCTTAGTTGTGTATTATTTTCTTTCAAAAAATGTACTTAGGCTAGTATTTTTTTTTCTTTAAGTTTTAAAATAGGATTGTTCTCAAAACAGGCAAAGTGTCTCAAATCTGTATTCCTAGGACACATGCAGTTTCTGGCTTTTGAGCAGGTGAACTGCTACTGGTTCAGTTTGTGGCTATCTAGGTCTACCTATTGACTTCTGTGTTGGTCTGGGCTTCAATAGGAGATACTCTCTTAAAAAACCAAAATGAACAACAAATGAACAAACAACAACCATAGCAGCAACAAGATTTATTTATTTTTCCTTTTTTCACAAGAGGCCTGAGGCAAGCTACTTACTACTCACATAAAAAGGGCTTTGGTCTGTCTGTACTACAGAATATTTGAGATGTAACTCAGAGAAGAGGAACTTGTCTAGTATTTGTGAAACTCTAGATTCAGTTGCCAGTGCTACACACACACACACACACACACGTACACACAGGGAGAGAGACACACACACATACCACAGAAACACAGCACAAACACAGAGAGGAAAACCACACTTCATGTACACACAAATATATCACACACAACACAAAAACACAGACACAAACACATACTTATACCCACACACATATACCACAAACACACAACAGAAACACAGATAAAATCATGACATGTATACACAGATACACTGCCTCACCCCTATACTCATGCTAGCAAAGACTGATCAAGCTAAGTTTTAAAGCTCATAACTATTAGCTACACTATTTTTATCTTTCGGAATATGATATGTGGGTGTTCATATGTCACAAAGCTGGTCTACACCATGGGAAACAAGATCTGTACACATCAGAAAGGATGCTATTAAATATAGACCATGCCATTTGCATGACAGCAAGCTGACTTAGACATATGCTCATATATACCATCGATATATGGCTCATTTGCCCCATCGTCCCCCCCACCCCTTTTTTGCATGTTCTCTGACTAGCATCTTTTATCATTGCAAGATTTCATGTTTAGGACCATCCCTAAATCTACGTCTACTTGTAATTTTTGACATGTTGTTAAGTCTTACATGTTTTAAAATAAGAGATTCCTTTGTATGGTAGACCAGGTGTGTGCTGGCAATACAGAGCAATTCTGAATGTGAATGGACAGATACATCAGAATGTGAAGTGCGACAGAGAGCAGGCAAGACCATCTGAGGCAAAGGTTACTATTCCAACTTTTGCACCATTGCCATTCCTCTAAGAATCTGTTATAAGAATAATTCATCTTCCAAGTTAAGTAAAAAAAAAGTCATCTAGACTTGAAGAGCACATATTATTTATGCAAACTTTAAGGGTTTATGTCAATTAATGTTTCATTTATATCTTCTCCTTGACATGTATCTGATTCATTACAGCTCCATTGCTGCTAATTCACCATGTAGGGGAAATGCCAAACAGGTTAATTTTTCTGTGAATATGAGCAATTTTATCACATCATTTCACCAGTTTTTTCTCCTCCCTAACACAGGAATAGCATTAATATAAGAACTAGGGAACATTTTATCATGTCCCTTTTATGTGTTAAGTGATTCCAGGAACTGCCAAGTGCACCTTAAGGACAGTGCTGTGTCAATTACCATAATCACTGTCCTGTCTTTCCCTCACAGACACCTGCCATTAAGTTTTAGCTTAGTCCTGAATGTCTCTTGATTTTTAACCTTTTGAGAGATGCCCCAACTTCTCATATAAGAGTCAATTCATTAAATTTTCACATATATTAACGTTTGAAAAAGTTAACTTCTCTACCTTAAACATCTTTTTTTCTGAAAGTGACTTAAATTTTAATTGTAAAAATATCTCTCATGTTTTATAGGACATTTATATTTCCTTTACTTAAATATTTTATAGCATACAGAAATTTTCCAAGACATTTACGGGTGCCATGTTTACTGTAACTTTTACAGGTAAGAGTAATACCTGTGTTTTGTTTATTCCTTGCAGCGTTACTCTTCTCTGCTTTAAATACTTTCTGAAAATTCCTTTATAAAATATAGTTTGAACATTCCTACAGTGTTGTCACCATTACTAAAAAAAATAATAAATTGTGGTCAACAACTTGAATCCAGACTAATTTTTGTATTGAATGAAATGGAGGATAATGGGGAAAAAAATCTTACCTTGCCAAACAACTGGCCTTTACAGTTATCTGTTAAAACTTTCATGAGTCAATTTTGAAATTTCTAAACATACATACAAAAATTATGATATTTATAATGAAGTCACTTTCTCTATTGTATCTGAAGTTTGCATGCATGAGACACTTCATCTCCTGGAGGTACTGCTGGAAACATCTTGATCTACAGATTTTTCTCACTTATACAGCATCTTGTCATCTCAAACGCATTTCCTTACATGTGTCCTTAAAACCACTATTTTTCCAAGATGTACCAACTCTGTAGTAGGACTCCCTCATTTCTGTTTTGTCCTACACTCCTCTCTCTTTTAAAAATTTTTATTAAATTCTTTATTAATTATACTTTATTCACCTTATATACCCCTGTAGTTCCTTCCCTCCTCCCTTCCCAATCCCTCTCTTCCTCCTCCTTCTGCACCCGTGTCCCTCTCCAAGTCCACTGATAGGGGAGGTCTTCCTTTCCTTCCTTCTGATCATAGTCTATCAGGTCTCATCAGGAGTGGCTGCATTTTCTTCCTCTGTGGCCTGATAAGGCTGCTCTCCCATCAAGGTGAGGTGATCAAAGAGCAGTCCAATAGGTTCATGTCAGAGACAGTCCCTGTTCCCATTACAATGGAACCCACTTGGACACTGACCTGCCATGGGCTACATCTGTGCAGTGGTTCTAGGCTGTCTCCATGCATAGTACTTGGCTGGAGTATCAGTCTCAGAAAAGACCCTGTGCTCAGATTTTTTGGTTCTGTTGCTCTCCTTGTGAAATTCCTGTCCTCTCCTGATCTTACTATTTCCCACTTCTTTCAGAAGATTCTTGTACTCTGCCCAAGTGTTGGCCACAAGTCTCAGCATCTGCTTTGATAGTCTCCAGGGAAGAGCCCTTCCAAAAATTTTAAAATTATTTTTCCATTGTATGATTTTTGGTTCTTTGTCAAAAATCAAGTAGCCGTACTTGTGTGGGCTTATTTCTCAAGATCCAGCTATAACACTCCTGGGCACATATCTGAAAGGTGCTCAACCACACAACAAAGACATTTACTCAACTATATTCATAGCAGCTTTATTCATAATAGACAGAATATGGAAACAGTTGTTTCTAGATGTCCCTCAACTGAAGAATGGATACAAATTGTGATACATTTACACAAAGGAATACTACTCGGCTATTAAAAACAAAGAAATCATGAACTTTGCAGGCAAATGGTGGGAAATAGAAAAGATCATCCTGAGTGAGGTTAACAAGAGGCAGAAAGACACACACGGCATATACTCAATTATAAATGAATATTAGCCATAATATAGGATAAACATACTAAATTCCATAGTTCTAAAGAAGGTAAACAACAAGGAGGATCCTACGGAAGATGCTTAATCATCATTCAAAAAGGCAAACATGATAGACATCAGAAGTAGGAGAAGATCAGGAACAAGACACGAGATGTTCACAGGGAACCTCTGAAAGACTCCACCCAGTGGTGTATCAATACAGATGCTGAGACTCATGGCCAAACTTTGGGCAGAGTGCAGAGAAGCTCATGGAAGAAGAGGGAGATAGGAAAACCTGGCAGGGACACGAGCTCCTCAAGAAGACCAACAGAGCCAACAAATCTGGGCCCAGGGGTACTTGCAGAGACTAATGAATCAACCAGGAACATGCATGGAGCAGACCTAGATCACCTGCTCAGATGTAGCCCATGGATAGCTCAATCTCCATGTGGGTTCCCTAGTAAGGGGAACAGGGGCAATCACTAGCATGAATTAGGTTGCCTGCTCCTTGATCACCCCTCTCTGGTGAGGTGGTCTTACTAGGTCAAAGAGAAAGACCCTGATGAGACCTGACAGGCTAGGGTCAGATAGTAGGGACCTCCCCTATCAGTAAACTAGGGAAGGGATATGGGGAGGAAGATGGAGGAGGGTAGGACCAGGAGGAGATATGGGAGGGGTTACAGCTGGGATACAGAATAAATCAATTGTAATAAAAAATAATATTAAAGAAAAATAAATAAAAAGAATGGTAAAAGAAAATATAAACTTTTCTTCAAAAGACAAAACCCAAATACTTTAACAGTGCTCTTCTGATATTTATGTTTTTTTTCCTTAAACGAATGTGTATGTGCTCATTATTTCAATATACACCTGCAATTATAAATACTAAATACTCGTTATACATTTGAGAATGCTTTGTGAACTGTAGTACTTGTTGGGGACTGAGTGAACAGCAATTGATGCTCCTTTATTGTTCTCCGTATAGTGTCCAGGGGAAAAAAATCTGAGGTTGTTGAGAATTCATTATGCACATGCTTGTTTTGAAGTGAGCTAATTGCCAACCTGTCAACTTATCCTCTTAATTCTTTTCAGTCTGTGATGGCTTGACTTATAATGGCATGAGATTTTTTTGTCTTTCTGAGTAAAGAGATATTTTGTGGTATTTTATTAAAAACTAGTACAAAGCAAATAAGATTTTCAAATAAGTGAATGACATTCTTTTCATTTAACATGACTGACTTAATATCAAGCTGTCATACTTCAAAGAAAGAAATAAGTATCCATTATGATTACATGAACAGAATATTGTGAAATATGCAAAAATACTTAAAATAGACTATAATTTTTAAAGTTTCAGAGTAATGTGTTTTTAATTATTTTATATGATATAATTTTGTTAAGTAAATACTTACCAGTATGAATAGGAAAGTTTTAACATGTATTTAAAGCATACTATATTCATTTTCATAACAATAAACAAGTTCTTAATGCTTTAAATACATTGTAGAATTTTCAGGAATGAAAGAGCTGCTTGCCTTGCATTCAATCTTGATATTGAATCCAGAGACTCATAAATTAGGTCAAAGGATTGCTTTCTCAAAAGGTGGCTAAGAGGGCTAAGAGAGTACAACCAGGGGTACAGAGTAGGGATGTTTTAGCAATGCCATAATGTTATAACTCTTTGCATGCTACTATGAATAACATAAAATATAATAAATAGAAAGAAAAAACCTTTCTCAGAAAAAAATATTATTTGAAGGAACATATTTAAATCAGCTTAAGCTGAAAGAATAATAAAGCTATATTTCCCATGACTCTTATTCAAGAGTTATGTTTTTATGTTATTTATCTGTATATTAATGTATATTAATGTATATTAATGTATTGCTATTGACCTGAATTGGCTTCGTATGTATATTGGCAAGTAATTCTTTATAAGATGCATGGCCCATAAATATAGTCTCTCTTTTGGTAGGTTTTCATGCAATACAAACTGTATTGAATATGAGCAGTCATATTTGTGGTAGTGCCACATCACTATGACAGATTACTTTAAAATTCCATTATAGGAGAAAGTGCTGAGGGTATCTCTTGATTTTAGAGATTTTATTAAGGACATTCTTTGACCTTATTACAGTGGGTCTGCAGTCAGTGAGAACACCACAGTGAAGAGAGTGCTGGGACAGAGCTGCTCTTCCCGTTCTAACCAAGACATGGGACAGAAAGAGACAGAACAACAAAAATCTAGGCTTGTTACTGGACTCTTTGTGAACTCAAGTTATAGAAGCATAACTAATAATTTCCTAAGCAAAGAATATTTGTCAACATTTAAGATACCTAGTAGCCAGTTTCTCTCAATTTAAAAAAAAATCTGATATTACTCCCAGAACAATAATTAAGCAGTATTCCTCTGTGGTCTCTCCTTCAATTCCTGTCTCCAGGTTCCTGGGGTGGATTTTCTTGATGATGGACCGATAAGCTACATAAAACTTTTCCTTTCCAAGTTGCTTTTGGTCATGATGATTATCACAGCAATAGAGAGGAAAACAACAACAAAACCTGTTACCAAGTATGTGTGTGGTAGGCTCCTGTCCTGTTTCTTGTTTTGTCCTTCTTCCAATATCTATCCCATTTGTCTTTCTAAGAATGAGGATTGATCATCTTACCCAGAGTCTTCCTAGTTTAGCTTCTTTAGTTGTACAGATTTTAGTATGTTTATGCTATTTTATAGGTCTAGTGTTCACTTACACGTGAGTATATACTGTGTGTGTCTTTCTGCTTCTGGGATACCTCACTAAGGATGATCCTTTCTAGATCCCACCATTTGCCTACAAATTTCATGATTTCCTTGTTTTTAATTGCTGAGTAGTATTCCATTGAGTAAATGTACCACAATTTCTGTATCCATTCCTCCGTTGAGGGACATCTGGGTTGTTTACCAGGTTCTGGCTATTAAGAATAAAGCTGCTATGAACATGATGGAGCAAATGTCTTTGTTGTGTACTTGAGCATCTTTTGGATACATACATAGGAGTGGTATAGCTGGATCTTGAGGAAGCACTATTCCTAATTGTCTGAGAAAGTGCCAGATTGTTTTCCAAAGAAGTTGTACAAGTTTACATTCCCACCAGCAGTGGAGGAGGGTTCCCAATTCTCCACAATCTCTCCAGCATGTGTTGTCACTTGAGTTTTTGATGATGAGACTCATAACCAAACTATGGGCAGAGTGCAGGGAATCTTATGAAAGAAGGGAGAGTTAGTAAGACTTGGAGAGGACAGGAGCTCACAAAGAAAGCAACAGAACCAAAATATCTTGGCACAAGGGTGTTTTCTGAGACTTATACTCCAACCAAGGCCCATTCATGGATATAACCTAGAACTGCCGCTCAGATATAGCCCATGGCAGCTCAGTCTCCAAGTAGGTTTCTTAGTAAGGGGAACAGGGACTGTCTCTGACATGAACTCAATGGCTGGCTCCTTGACCCTGTCCCCCAAGGGAGGAGTAGCCTTGCCAGGCCACAGAGGAGGACCTTTCAGCCAGTCCTGATGAGACCTGATAAGCTAGGGTCAGATGGAAGGGGAGGAGGACCTCCACTATCAGTGGACTTAGAGAGGGGCATGTGAGGAGAGGAAGGAGAAATGGTGGGATTGGAAGGGAATGAGAATGAGGGCTACAGCAGGGATACAAATCGAATAAAATGTAATGTAAAAATATAAAAATTTAATTTAAAAAAAGAATATGTGTGTTGCTGTGATGGACTCGATCATGTTCCTTTTATGCCCTGGGCTATTTTAGGGACAAAGGTAGAGTACGTTGGAGCTTTGAATTTGAAAATCCATTTCATGGTAAGAACTTAATGAAATGTTCTAAAATTTTAGAAGATAATGACAAAATATAACTAAATAATTGGTGTCTTGCTTGTGAAGTTTCAGTGGGAAGTATGACAATACTTTAATGATTCTATCATGGCCATTATTATTACCAAAAGAATGCTTATTTAAGAATCTCTGAGTTCTGGTTAGCCAAAGCTGAAAAAAATCAGTTGTGATTTGCTAGATGTAACATCAGTGGGGATAATTTTTTAGTTTTTTGGGACAACAGAAGGTAGTTAGTTAACATTGAAAGATAAGCTATGCTTAGTACACAACCAGCATTATTGAGATAAAATCTCAGTGTCAGCTCACAAAAATTGTGGTCCAGATGGAACCCAGGCTGTACCTCAAGGTGGTAGAACAACATGGTGATATGTTAGAGTTGCCTATGTGATACTGATTTTGGTGTCATGAAAGCTGTAGAGCTGAAGGGGTCATGGGCAGAAGCTGAGGCTCAGCATAATTAGACAGGAATAGAGATAATAAAGAGGCAAGGACAGGCCATAGGTGGATGCAGCTTCAGTTGCAGTAGAGAAGTCCGGAACCTGTAGAAACAGGAACCTGAGGACACTGCATAACACTTGCAGTTATGGAACAGAGCTAGACTGCACCTACATGAGAGGATGCACAAGCCACTTGAAGTCTAGATGATACTGAGTTCCAGACATCAGATATTTGGCTACGAGATTAGAAGCTTTTGGTTTTTGTCTTTGTTTTCCTTAACTTTGACTATATTTATATCCAGATTTTTTAATGTGAAAAGAGGTCTTATTTTTTGTTTAAACAGAAGCTCATTGTTAAGAAATAGAGACCCATACAGAAAACAACCAATCAAAAAATGCCATGTTGTGGAACCCAGTCCCACTGTCTATATTTACAAAATGATTCCTGCTCCTAAGATTCAGGGAGCATTGCAGAATAGAAGATAGGAAAAACAGAAAGAGGAAACAGAATGTCTGAATATTTTCTGTGATCTTGTGGTTCTTAGAATCTAGAAGCCACACCAATAAACTCTCCCCAGTGTGACTACCTACATATGAACAAAACAAGCACAACAGTAGATACCTAAAGTGAACAAGGAGAGATCATGAGGCCTCGACATTACACAGAGATTTTTAAAGCCCATGGAACCATGAGGCTGGAGAATGCTCAGCAGGTAAGAGCACTAGCTATTCTTTTCAAGAACCCAGGTTAAATATCCAGCACCTACATACCAGCTCACAGCTTCTGGAACCAGTTCCTAGGGTCACAGCGACAACTCCACATAGCTTCAGCAGCTTTCTCAATACACTATGTGCAGACACTCCAGTAGTGAAAACACTCCTATGCATTAAAAGGAATGAACAAAGTTGAGCTCTGATCCATAATGTGTTATTAATATGAGATTCTGGAGATAAAATAGGCAAAAGTTCTAGTTCAAAGTAAAGGATTTTTTTTTTCTTTTTAATGTCAAAGTAGAACAGCTTTGGAAGAAAGAACCAAACTTAAAGGCTGCTTCTACCAGATGGGTTTGTGGTGGTTATTAGGTAATTGTCTTGACTGATGTTTGATATGATGGGCGGGAATCAGTCCATTATGAATATTGCCATTCTTGGGTAGGTCTGAATAAGAGCTATAGCTGAGCAATCCAGAAAAAGCAAGCCCAAAACAACATTCATCTGTGGCCTGTGCTTACTTTAATTCCTCTGGATTACTGCCATGAGTTCCTGGCTTGTCCTTTATTGATGATAGATAGACTATAACTTGCTAACTAACTAAATCCCTTTTTTCCCAGGTTGCTTTTGGGCATGATGCTCATCATACCAATAGAGAAGAGATCTAAAACTAAAGCAAAATGAAGACATCCCAGAGAACTACCTCAAGGACAGAAATAGAATATCACTTCAAGTGGTAAGGCCCAGACACCAAAGACAAATTACAGTATTTCTGTAAATAGATAAAAATTTCACTATTTTTTAATTTTAATTTTATATTAATTACAGTTTATTAACTTTGTATCCCAGCTGTAGCATCCCTCCTTCATTCCCTCTCAATCCCATCCTCCCTCATTTCTCCCATGTCCCTTTCTAAGTCCACTGATAGGGCTGGTCCTCTTCCCTTTCCGCCTGACCCTAGCTTATCAAGTCTCATCAGGACTAGTTGCATTGTCTTTCTCTAAGGCCTGGTAAGGCTGCTCCCCTCTCAAGCAGAGGTGATCAAAGAGCCAGCCACAGAGTTCATGTCAGAGACAGTCTCCGTTCCCCTTACTATGGAACGCACTTGGAGAGTGAGCTACCATGAGCTACATCTGAGCAGGGCTTCTAGGTTATCTCCATGCATGGTCCTTGGTTGTCGTATCAGTTACAGAAAAGACCCTTGTGCCAAGATATTTTGGTTTTGTTGCTCTCCTTGTGGAGCTCCTGTCCCCTCCAGGTTTTACTAAAGAGATAAAATTTTAATGAAAGGATAAAAGGTAGATAAATAATGTAAGTCTGTGAAATGAATTAATATTTTTTGTCAAAATTGTGAAAATGTGATTTTTGTGAAACAAAAAAAAATGTTATCCTTTCATTAGAGTCAAAGAGGTTGTCACTGCAGTGACTCAAGTCTGCTCCTTACTTGAAGGACATGACTTAGGAAAAGAACATGAGAAGGAATGAATCAGGTTTATTCAAAACTAGATCTGATTAATATGGAAGAACTCTTTCTTCGTTGCTCTAGTTTGAGGACCCATGAACACACACAACCAATGGACACAAGATACAGGGACTACATGGGACCTCTAGTCATAAGCGACCTAGGGACACATAGGACTCAGGGACATATGGGACTCATGGACACAAATAACCTAGGAACAAACAGAACTAAAAAACATTGAAGGTCTAGAAACACATGGGATCCAGGGAATCGTGGGACATAGTGACACATAGGACTCAGAAACATGGGGTACCTAGAGACACAAGGGACCCAGGAACACACAGGACACAGGGATGCATAGGACCCAGGAACTCACAGGACCTAGGAACACACATTTGTACAGCCTAGTGATTTAACAAACTCAAAAATCTTCATATTTGTATTAGTCACAGTTGATAAATGTAAGGTGAGAAAAACATATCCATAACATGTTTCTAGCTTTTACAGCTCAAAATTCTACGGATGTCTATGGAAATCTCAAATTCTATGGAAATCATAATTGTATTTCCTCCCCCAAAGATGAAAAAAGAGTTAGGATCACTTGGCTAAAAGTAATTTGTAGTAGGCATTCTGTGTCTTGAGGGATTATAAGCACAGGGGCAGCTACTAAATAAGTGTTTGTTTGTTTGTTTATTATTTTAAAAAATATGTACTCCCTAAGTTGAAATGTAGGAGGACTGAAGAGTACTTGCTAAGCAGTAGTTTATTCTGAGGTCGTTTCCTTTAACTTGCAAATTCTTGCTGTTCATTTCAAGCATGATCTTCAAACTTTGTGATTTCACTTTTAAATGAAAACTCCTTGCTCTTTTTGATATGCTGATGTCTTAGACTATCACACGTTTTATTCTGACTGTTAGCTCACACTTCCTTCCTAGTCACCTATTGCCTTTTCTTTTCTTTTTTTTATTTTTTATTTTTTCATCCCTGAAGGCATTTTCGTGAAATGCAGTATATTGCTTTATACTCCTTCCTAAGAGGAAGGAATTTAAAAATCTTTTGTAGCTGTGATCTCAGTCTTTGATTCTTTCCCACTTTTAAGCAATTTTTGCATGGCTATAAAACATACGTTTAAATAATTTCTTCTTATTGAATTCTCTTTCTTAGACAATGTAATAGACCTTTCTGCAGCCAAGAAATCTTTCTGGCTTATTTTTTGCTATATTTGTCATCTGCTGTCTAGGTAGTTAAACATCCTCTAGAGATACTATTAGTGAGAACAGATTTTCAAGTTCAAAATAGTTTAAATAAATATTACAAATATATTTACAAAGTTTGAAAGCAAAAATTCAAGTCAGTGTACAGTATAAATTTATGTTAAAAAGGTATTTAAAAGTGAGTATTATGTTAAATTATCATCTATTTATAAATTTGAAATAAGAAAAATTTAAAGACAACATTTTTAAACATAAGAAATATTTAGATTTCTTTGTTTTCTTTTCACACAAGGCTGGATACTATAAAATGAAATTTTGGGAAAGAGAGTTTTATAAAATATTGGACTAATGTTGGTTTGTAGTTTCTAAATTTCATAAAAGTATTAAAAGTGTAAAAATAACTGGCATAGTTTTTAACTACACTTCATCCACCAAAGGGGGAAAAAAAACAAAAACATAATAATAATTGACTTTAAATTTGTTCCCAGTTGGTCTTTGAAACAGAAAGGATCTAAGACTCAGGTCCACATTGTTTTAATGAACAATGATGTGTGAAATGAATCTTAGCCCTGTCAATAGGGTGATGGTGAATAATAGCATATTCATGGAAGAACACTTATATGATGAACACATTAAACATTTTGTTAAAAAAGCCAGTGAGTTTCCATCTGAAACAGAAAACAGCTTTAGGGCACAGTATGAACACTGTGAATGCCTGGTCTGAGGATTATTTGCAGGATGGGACTCTTTCTGTTGGTATTCTGTTGCCCTTGCAACAGATTTACTAGGAACTTACAGTTAAGTCAATGCAAATTCATTTCCTCAAAAGTTGTTGATATCAAGTCGGCATGTGCTTTTTCAGGCTAGGATACAGTCGCAGCTTCCATGTGTCCTGCTATGAAAGCTCCAGAGAAGTATGTTTTCATTGTTCTTCTACAGATTTTTATAAATATTAAGAGTTCTGTGTTTAATGGTCTGCTATCAGTTTACTTTGTTAAATGCCTCATTAAATTCTAAATTCACGCTATTCACGGTCATGCCAGTAAAAAGATCTGTGTCCTCTCATGTCCCAAACGACAGTTTCTCCCCCATCTTCTCCATCTCCTTTCCCTCCTCTTTATTCCCTTCTTCCTTTTTTTGTTCTATCATAGCTGAGAAAGAGTACCTTGTGTAATTGGATTGAACCAATCAAGACAGACAACCTCCTCAAGGTCTGTCCCTTAACATGTGAGAATTACTTTATTGCCATGTAAGAGTCTATTTATATTAATATTCCAATCATTAGAATTTGAACATCTTAGGAAGTGTATGATATTCTGCTCCTCAACAATTTTTTATAACATTTGGTTTATCCAGAGAATTTTTATTTTATTTTTGCAAATAAGAATAAAACAGACTGGGTAGCTTAAATAAAATAGCTTGTTTTCTCAGTGTTCTAGAGCAAAAACATTTGAACCTTAGGTTTGAGAAAGTTTGGTTTTCATTTGTTTTTCTGATAAATATTCTTTACTTACAAATGACTATGTTATTGCTTCATCCCTAGTGATACACTTTTCTCTGTATGTGCAAACCTGCTGTTTCTGTGTGGGTACAAATTTGTTAAAATGAAACTAGTCTAATTAGATTAGGATGCATGCTGCTACAATTATTCTAATGCAATCTAACTTTTTAAAGGTCCTTATTTCAAAATGCATGGATTTGATGGGAATGTTGATGTTTTTACACTGAAGCCTACATTATCCAGTGAAGGTGAATAGTATGAAAGCATAAGCATGGTAAGATGACTCATTGTGTAAAAGGCACTTGTAGTCAAACCTGACCCCTTGAGTTCAAACCCCAGAACTCTCATGATGGAACCTGAAACTGACTCCAGCTAGATATTCTGTGATGTCTACATGTGTACTGTGGATTGTGTGCTCTATACAAATACCCTTGCAGAGGTGCATCAACACATACAATGACACACACACACAAACACACGCACGCACACACACACACACCTAATAAGTAAATAAATCAATGAGTAAATAAATAATCAATCAATAAGTATATCAATGTCATAAAAGTTTAAAAAAGTATGCTGCTTCTTTATTTCTTCCCTGACTCAGTGGTCATTGAATAGAGAATTAATCAGTTTCATTGAGTGTGTAGGCCTTCTGTTGTTTCTATTGTTCAGTTTTAGCTTTAATCCATGGTAGTCTGATAAAATTCAAGAGCTTATTTCAACTTTCTTATATCTGTTGAGGCTTGCTTTGTGACCAAATATATGGTCAATTTTTAAAAAGGTTCTGTGAAGTGCTGAAAAAAGATAAATTCTTTTGTGTTTGGGTGAAATGTTCTATTAGGTCCTCTTGATTCATCATGTCTGTGAGTTTCCTTATTTCTCTGTTTAATTTCTGTCTCAATGACCTATCCATTGTTGAGGGTGTGGTCTTCAAGTCTCCAAATATTAATGTGTGGAGTCTAATGTGTGTTTTAAGTTTTAATGATGTTTACTTTATGAATGTGAATGTACTTGTCTTTGGGACAGTAAATATTCTGAACTGAGATGTTACCGTAGTGTTTTTTTGTTGTTTTGTTTTGTTTTGTTATTGTTTTTGTTTTTTTGTTAGTATGAAGTGTCCTTCCTCATCTCTTTTGATTAATTTTGGTAAAAGTTTATTTTATTAAATATTAGATTGGCTACTACAGCTTGATTCTTGGGTTCTATCTATCTTTGTTGATGAATGTGTTTGTGTGCAGCAAAATCATGAATCCTGTTTTTGTATTCATTTTGTTAACCTGTGTCTCTTTATTGGGGAATTGAGTCCATTGATGTTGAGAGATATTAATGACCAATGATTGTAAATTCCTTATTTTTATGTTTGGTAGTATTTGTGTGTATGTGTTTCACTTCTTTTGGTTTTGATGGTGTGGAATTATTTATTTCCTGTGCTTTCTTGGGTGTATTAACCTCGTTGGGTTGGAGTTTTCCTTCTGTACATTTTACTAAAATATTTTCTGTTAATAAATTATGGACTGATAAGAATAAATTTTGGAATATTTAATAATGAAGTTTATCAACAACAACAAGAAAAAAGAAACATTAAAAATAATAAGGCCTGGTCATGTTAATTGTTTTTCCAGATACTTAAATAATGTGATTCTTTTAGGCACATATCTTAGAAATGTTCTTTTACGTATATTCTATTACAGAGAGAACCCGAAGTAGGGACTTTAAGTGGCTCTTTCCAATGAAAGTATCTGTTGAGAGACAGATACGTAGGTGCATTCTGGGTACTGACTAAATACAGTTTACTAACAAATCAGTGTTTGGATTTGTAGACAGACCAAATTATTCAGGAAGGTATGTTAATGAAACATTATCAGAAAGAATCTAGACAGTAAGTCCACCAAAACAGTTTACAAGATTAGATATGCTAAGTAGGGACGAACAAGAGGATGACAGCTTCTTGGCTCAGAAAAACTTTTATTTTTAAAGAATATTTTTATATTTTTGTTATTTGCCATTTATAAAAGTAACTGTATTTTTAATTTGAATTTTTTTTCCTTTCTGTGCTTGACTCCAAATTCCTTGTGAGTAATTTCTAGTTTAGTAGTCTTTAGAAATCAACATCCAAGTAAGTGTATGTGTACAATTTTCATACTGTAGAAGCAAAATAATTTTAAAAGGGAAAGGCCCTAATATCTTTTATTCTAAATAAGTTTGATATACAGTTTTGTTAAGTAAAATAATGAGGCTTAAGGATATACCTTTAGGTAAAAACTATAGAAATTTATTAAGCAATAAAAATATTCCAAAGTGAAAAGCATGAGACATTTGCAAAGAAATAGTCTGTGTTCCTCAGTCACACTGCATTTTAACAAAATCACACAGTTAAGAGTGTATTTTTCAAAGATTTTTACTCTAAACATCTGACAAAAGTTGTCTTTACTCAAACATACATTTTCTTATTTCATCTTACTACTACATCGACATAATGGACAATTCCTAATACCTGTTCCAAGGGATTTGGGGCTCCAGATGGTCTGTCCTAAGGTACATGATCCTGAACTCTGGGTCTAAACTACACATGTCTAAATACCTAGCAGAAATAAAAACTCTGTTTTGAAGTGAAAAATGTAATATATATTGGCATACTGCTTCAACTTCTGTCCTGCATTTCCATAAAAATGAAATGGCTATCCTGTTTTCCTTTCTGAATGAGGATTAAGATTCTTCTCTAGGGTCTTGTTTAGCTCCTTTAGGAATATAGATTTTAGTATGTTTATCCTATATTAAATGGCTAATATCCACTTAAAAGTGATATATACCATATGTGCCTATCTTCTTCTGGATTGCCTCACTCAGGAAGATATTTTCTAGTTCCATCCATCTGCCTGCATATTTCATGATTTCCTTGTTTTTAATTGCAGAGTAGGCTAGGGTCAGATAGAAGAAGAGGAGGTCCTCTCCTATCAGTGGACTAGGGAAGGGCATAGGGAGAGAAGAGGCAGGGTGGGTGAGACTGGGAGGAGATGAGGGAGGGGGTTGCAACTGGGCTACAAAGTGAATAAACTGTAATAAAGTAACAAATAAATACATAAATAAGAATAAAATGGGTATCTCTCTAAAGAGCTCAATCTATTCCTAAATTTTAGGACAGAACCTCAGTTGTACTTCCTAGAAATATCTCTCTAAGACATGCAAATCACAGTTTCTTCAGAAGAACTTTAAAATTTCAAGCTCCTAAGAGAACTTTATTTAGAATCTTAATTTCCTAATATAGTTGACAGAGAAAGATAATAAATAATTGTGTTTCTATATGCCTTCCAAATTCTATTCCTCTATTGTTTCCTTAGAAAACAGTACACACATTTTTTTAAATTTTAGTCTTTATATAACTATGTGTGCCAAGTGATATTTAACATCATATTTTAAAATTTTATATGTGAAAACTACTTTAGCTACAGTTTATCATTCATTGTCAAAGACAGCCTTACCAATGTAAAATTGATGAGTCTTTCAGAAAAAAATTTTTTATTTGAAATAGCCTAATGCCATTCACTTCCCTAGTAAAAATAATATGTATCTTCTCTCCCTGTACCAAAATCCTCAAAGCCAGACTTTTAATAGTATGCTAAATCAATTTTAAAATTTTAGTTTATTTTCCTAATACTTTCAAATATTTAGTTCTAAGGCTTTTTCCTATGTATATAAATTTAATAGCTATATTATTTAAATAATAGTGTTTGGCAAGTAGAATAGACTTAGAACTTAAGTGCAGCACTTATTTTCAGTACTGGTTCTTGAGTGGCAAGCTGTGAGGTGAATGTATAGGGTGGGAAACCACCTGTTCCTCTTCAAAAACAGTGAGCACCCTGTCTGCTTACTTTGCTCTTACTTCTATCTTTCCATACCTTTTTCTAATGTACATGTTTAAGGAATTTATTTTGTTATCAAAAATATATCTATTTTTATTTCATACCTTCTGGGAACAACACTGATCTTTTATTCTCTTTTTAAATTCACTTTACATTCTGGTTGTAGCCTCATCCCTCCTCCCTTCCCAGTCCCACCCTCTTTTTCTCCCCTTTAAATATATATATATATATATAATACATTTGTAATATATAAAATATATATTAGTTAAAGTTGCATGATATTCATGATATTCATGATCTTACAGATAACCTACAATTTTATAAATTAACATTCAAAAGAATTACTGTTGTTAAATTTAAGATTCCATACTGGGATGAAATTATAATGAATGAAAGATTGTTATAAACTACTGACAACTCAGTAACAGTTTTGAATATGGTAATTTGAGTTTGTTTCTCAGAAAATTCTGGCCTCTCTGGCAGTGTTTAATTAAATGGGTAATCAAAAGTTACCAAGATTGTAGGATGGAGCATGTATGTAACCAGACTGTCCATTCAAGTCACCTTCCTTCATTAATGAAATGTAGTGGATGCCAATGAATTTTTGTTTTGATCCCAAGTATGGGGATGTGGAAATGTTTTTTTTTGGTATATCTCCCCCAAAACACCCCCATGATAAGGCATGTGATGTTTATCAGCTGGAAGCTCTCTCATGTGGAGGGCATGTTTTTTTGTCAGCTGAAAAAAACATCTTGTATGGTCTATGGGGAGGTACAAAATAGCTCCAAAAGAAAGTGATCGCTTTGCATTGCTTTGCATCTCTTGGTTTTTTTTCTTGCTCATGGCTTCAAGACATTCCTAGATAGAAACTCTGTAGAAGGCTTTTGAGGTTGCTGTTGTATTTGCTGGATTACTGGTTTGCTGTTTAGCTGGACTTCAGGAATATGGATGACTGAGATTGGCTTGTCTCCAGAAAACCCAAGCCACTAACCAGCAGGAAGTAGCTAAAGAAGTCTGTGTTCCTTGTCCATATTAATCTATTTTATTTCCTAACTAGTGTGTTTGTGTTGGGATTGGTGGATAAAAAGGAAATAGAGGCAGCTAAGAATCACAAATGTAGTAAATTTTGAAAACTTGAACCCTACGAAGGAGCTATAATTGTCACAGCCTGATTGCACTTTATAAGAATCCTTTGCATGGTACTTGGCTGGAATATCAGTCTCAGGAAAGACCCCTGTACTCAGATTATTTGGTTCTGTTGCTCTCCTTGTGGAGCTCCTGTCCTCTCCCTATCTTATTATTTCCCACATCTTTCATGAGATTCCATGCACTCTGCCCAACAGTTGGTTGTAAGTCTCAGCATCTGCTTTGATATTCTGCAGGGCAGAGCCTTTCAGGGGCCCTCTGTTACAGGCTCCTAGCTTGTTCCCTGTTTTCTCTTCTGATGTCAATCTGCTTTGCCTTTTCTGGCTAGGGATTGAGCATTTTAGCCAGAGTCTTATCTCTTGATTAGTTTATTTAGGTGTACAGATTTTAGTAGGTTTATCCTATTTTATATGTCTATATAAGTGAGTATATACCACGTGTGTCTTTCTGCTTCTAGGATAGCTCACTCAGGATGATCCCTTCCAGTTCCCACCATCTACCTGCAAATTTCATGATATCCTTTTTTTATTATTTTATTTATTTTTTATTGCTGAGTAATATTCCACTGTGTAGATGTACCACAATTTCTGTATCCATTCTTCAATTGAGGGGCATCTGGGTTGTTTCCAGCTTATGGCTATTACAAATAAACTGCTACAAATATGGTTGAGCAAATGTCCATATTGTGTACTTGAGCCTCATTTGGATATATGCCTAGGAGTGGTATAGCTGGATCTTGAGGAAGCGCTCTTCCTAGTTGTCTGAGGAAGCACCAGATTGATTTCCAGAGTGGTTCTACAAGTTTACATTCCCACCAGCAGCGGAGGAGGGTTCCCCTTTCTCCACAACATCTCCAGCATGTGTTGTCACTTGAGTTTCTGATCTTGACCATTCTGATGGATGTAGGATGAAATCTCAGGGTCCTTTTGATTTGCATTTTTATCACTGTTGCTGTATAGTACAGCTTGAGATCAGGGATGGATATACCTCTGGAAGATATTTTATTTTAGAGGATTGTTTTAGCAATTCTGAGTTTCTTGTTATTCCAACCAAGAACCATGCATGGAGAAAACCTAGAACCCCTTCACAGATGTAGCCTATGGCAGATTAGTATCCAACTGGGTTCCATAATAATGGGAACAGGGACTGCCTCTGACATGAACCAATTGGCCTGCTCTTTGATCACCTCCCCCTGACAGGGGAGCAACCTTACCAGGCCACAGAGGAAGACAATGCAGCCAGTCCTGATGAGACCTGATAGACTAGGATCACAAGGAAGGAAAGGAGACCTCCCCTATCAGTGGACTTGGGGAGGGGCATGTGTGGAGAAGGGGGGGAATGTGGGATTGGGAGGGGAGAAGGGAGGGGCTTATGGGGGGGATACAAAGTGAATAAAGTCTAATTAATAAAAATTAAAATAAATAAATAAATAAAGCTACTGTATCTAGAAATATAAAAGAATACTTTGAACATTTTGTAGAATTTTGTTTTACTGTGAGTTCTTTATACTACAAATTAGTATCTAAAAGAGAAAAAAAGGCAATGGAATAAGTAAAAGAAATTCTTTTTTCATCCATTAGAACTGAGAATCCTAATTTTTCTGCCATTTTTATAAATTACAATTATTTTTTTACTATTATTAAATTTTTATATTTATATTAATTACAGTTTATTCACTTTGTATCCCAGCTGTATCTCCCTCTCTAATTCCCTCCCAACCCCACCCTCCCTTCCTCATCTCCTCCCATGCTCCTCTCTAAGTCCACTGATATTGGTTTCCTCCTCCCCTTCCATCTGACCCTAGCTTATCAGGTCTCATCAGGACTGGCTGTATTCTCTTCCTTTGTAGCCTATCAAGTGGCTCCCTCCTCAGGGGGAGGTTATCCAAGAGCCAGCCACTGATTTCATGTCAGAGACAGTCCCTGTTCCCCTTACTAGAGAACCCACTTGGCTGCCAAGATGACTCAGAAATTAAAGGTGAGGCTCACAACCATAAATATAAATTACTGTTTTGATAGAAACAGTCATAATTGATTTCCTAAATAAAGAAGTAACAACATAGGTTTTTCATCTAATGAAATATATTTGGTCTAACATAATTGTTTTGAAGAAATTTTTGTAATAAAAACACCTCAAAAAGTAAGTGTTTTTTTTTTGCTTCTAAATTTTAAAGGCATCTCAAAATTTCAGAAATGTATTTATTCAATTAATATTAATTTCTAGGTGCTCAGTTAGCTTATTCTAGCAAGGTGGAGAATGTTAATTTTTTAAAGATGCAACAAAATGCCTCAACATATTAAATCCCATGTGCTTTATTTTACAGAAATAGAGAGTGGACTGCTTGTTCTGGAAGCCAGCAGAGATCCTGGATGAAGAATATGAAGAAACTGGTCAATATGCATGAGACTATACCTTCAAAAGAAGATTAAGTCTTAGATTTATTGTCTAGACTCTATAAAAACGTCTCACCTATTGAGAATAAGTTATAGTTTCTATTTTAATAGTTTGTAGAAATAGTTTCTAAATTGTTCTTTCGAGGAGAAATATAGCTAGTCCTCCTATCAGAATATCTTTGAATCTATAGATAGATGATCTTCTATGGCCCTCTGAAAATCACATTGCAGGTGAGATATCTCCATCAAGACTGTCTCAAGTCCCTATACACATGAACCAAGAGAAAGTAAGGCGTACAGGGACTTTCTAAAGGTTCCTAAATGACAAGGACTGACGTGTTTCTGCACTAGTTCAGATACTGAAGGTGTTGGAGTATGGAGCATTTGATTAAGAAATGGAAGCTCCATACCCTTCCATGTTTTACCTTATACCTTTTTATCTTCTTTTCCATCCTTTTCTTCCTTCCTTTTTTCTTTTGTTTTTTTTCCTGAGTTTGTATACATTACCACAAACTGATAGCTATAAGTAACACCTTGTCTTTAGTTCAGTCTTTCTGACTAGATAATTTAAAACCAAAAATAGTTCAAGAAAGAGTCCTTCCTTCCAGTTATAAAGTCCAAATTCCACACTTATGAATTAAAATCAGCTAATTCTCATGACTTGTATAAACCAAATGAAGTGCTTCCTCATAAAACTAAGTGCCTTTAACTTCTGGGATACATAAACACCAGCTAAAAAGTGTCAGAAAAGAATTAAGTAATGTGACCTTATTTTTTGTTATATTGGAAACTTGAAAAGTTGATATGTGTGAAAATAATATGTATTGTCATAATATCCAGACTTTATTTAGCATTAAAATTAGAATGTTGAGTATATTTTCCATTTACAAATAAAATCATTAATCTGGACTCATTATATGAGCCCTATTGATCCTGAAAGGGATTTGATAAAGGAGCATAAAGTTATTAAATGCTGCTCCTATCATGAAGAAAAATAAGCTTATGTGTGTGTTCTGCTGATAGTGGGCTAAGGAATTACTTGTGAAAGGCAGCACATTATTTTCATGTTTCAATTACTTGGGGAGTATTATCATTTCTTTAGACAACTGATGCTTAACGAAACAATGAATTTTCGACTCCTACAATCTATCTTCATAACTCAGTGAGTTGATTCCATTAATCATTGTGCTTCTCTCAGAACTCCTAAAGCCTACAGTATTAAGCTAAATACATCAGCCACACTGAAATTTGTTGTGAGCAGTCAGAGGTGCTAAGTATTCTTTTTATTTTTGATTATGAAAGCAACACCCACTATATCAGCCATGCTGAACACATACTTAGGCTTCAACAACCTCACCTCCTAGGGGTTGTAGATGTAAACAAAATGTCTGTACACATAAGCTCAGCTACAGCTTAGGGAGAAATATAAGCCATTATCTTCCTATGACATAGGAAATAAACTACTCATTGTCTCAAAAGATGTCTCAGAATAGAGATAATATTGTCATCAGCTCTATACCAGTTATTGCCCCAACTTTTTTTTTTAATTTTTAGGCTAACTATAATAGTCAGTCTTCTTTGGTTCACTGTATTTTCTTTCATATTTAGGCTTTTACTATTGTTTGCTAAAATTAGGCTTTGATTCTCAAGTACTAAGCCATTTTCAAAAAGTTATCATAATCTTTGTACCTATAAGCAAAAGCTACTGCAGTTATTGCTATACACGTGACTTTAATACTAGCATATGTCTATGAATTTACTTATATATAAAATATATAAAACACATGTCATAGCTTTTTTAATTCAGTTTAAAATACTGACGCTATTCTTTCTGTTAGTGTGTATTTTTACCTCACAGTATAGTTCCAAAGATCTATTGAGTCCATAGACTACTCAGCTACTCATTTGGATATTCACTTCAAGTAGTTAATAATCCTGTGGATAGCAGTAAATCAAGGTTTTTTTCATTTCTTTTCTTTCTTTTCTTTTCTTTTCTTTTCTTTTCTTTTCCTTCTTCTTCTTCTTTGGTTTGTTCAAGTTGAAGCTAATCAGCAAAACTCCTTGTGTTTAAAACCTAAATTAAAGTCATTCTGTCCACCCCTCCATCCCTACCATGTACATTGTATTGCCAAGGTCTTGTACTCACTTGAGTGACAAGTTGCAAATCTCTCTCACCAATCTGTTTGATTCTAATGATGAATACTTCTTGGCTCAGTGGAATACAGATCAGCACTTGGGTAACGGTGGTAACAGAATTTTAAGTTTGAGACCAACTTACACTACACAGTGATTTTTGTATCAGCTGGAGCTAATACTTCACTTCAACAAACATGAAGATTCAGAGGATCTACCTTTAAGGAACCTCTGTTTCTATTCACATGTGACAGTTGAGCTGATGGCATTATTTGGCGGTTCCATATACATAGTAGAATGAAACCAACAATAGAGATTTTTGTCAGTTCCTCTCAAATTTATCACTACAAGCCCACACTATTTCCATTTTATTCTGAGTCATCATTTAAATGTATTCTTTAAGTTATGTGATATTTATAAAAACAACAATATTTTCATTATTTATATATATCTTGCCCACTGTTAACTAATACCGAAGGCAGTTTTAATAAGTTTTCTTGATTATTAGATGTGAAGTGGCTAAAATATTCCATTTGAATAAATATGATTCTTTTTCTTGCATTTTCACCTAAAATTGCTCTCCTTGAGCACTATTTTAAGCAGTTTTATTGTAATATCTGTTTTCCACAAAATCCGAACATTATATAGTATAAGAATTAATGAACTTTTAGTATAGAAGTCAGTTAAATAACAAACACTTTTATTTACATTTTAAAATGTATTGTCAAACTTGGTCAGCATTGGTAACTAATACATGCAAGAGTATTTGAGTGTACCTGAGAGAAGCCGCTTGTCTCTGCCCTCCAGTTCTAGGCAATGGCTAATTATGGAATATTTTTCTACCCCTACTAACTTGGTTATGGTATACAATTGTCTTACAATCCCATTTCTCTCAAGTTCTTCTAGTCAAAGGCCTTATCCCTGAGTCCATTAGAGTTATCTGCCCAGGTCACAGTAATTACTGAATAGCCATTCCAGAAAAAAGAATCTCAGAGTGTCAGTATTTGCTCTGAAGCCCGAAAGGCAGATGGGAAGATTCACTATTGGTGGCATCTACATCTTCATGAGATCTCTGTTCACAAAATCTAGTGATTGTTATCAAATAAACCTTAAAAAATTTTGAAAAAAAAAGAAAGTTTGTAAATTTTTTCATATTGTTGCCCATGTCACGAGGCTATTACGTTGAGCCAACAATTAATCATGTAGTCATCAATATATAATGGATTTTTTGTTTCCAAGCTTGTGTATTGCTCATGATGACATTATTATGTACGCACACTGTTTTTAAGTATTTATTTCTATTTATCTTGGTACTAGTTCATGTGAATACTTTTCCATGGACATGCTCCGTATTTTCACTTTCTTTTTTTTCTTTATCAAGTGTTTTTTTTTTTTTTTTGCTTAGAAACTTAGGTGCAGTGTATATGTGTATTCCATCTTACCTCACCACGCAATTACCTCATAAGTTCTGATGTTCTCTCCCAATATATTTTGTTCTTTGCATATTTCAATCTAGTACTTGCTCACCTAGTAGATGTAGCTCACACTCAGTTAAGAAACTGTGACTACAAAACTATGCATAAATACAAAATCCAGTATAATTTCACTCTTCAACATTAGGCACTTATCTTAATTTAGTGTCTATTAGCACAATTCGTGGTAAAAACATAAATAAATTTCTTCATGCTTATCCAGCATTGGAAGTGTACTCTGTTTCACAAATATGAATGAAGATAATAAGTTAAGCTTACACTTTTATTATTTTACATGTAAATTCACACATCATTTTAATAAACCTCTACACGAATAATTCTATGTCATTCCTTTCAAAGTATCTGAAAGTGATAGAGCTGAATTGAGTTCGTAGACCACCAGAAAAATGGTCTTCACCTTATTTCCCTACCCAGTCACGGCTATCATACGTGACCTTCTAAAACAGATGAATCAGTTAAGTTGTGGTCATTCCAGTATGATGGAATTGCTGCTCTTGTTTTCTGATATCAAGGGTATCTGTAGAAGCTTCACTTCTCCCATCTTTACTTAAAAAGAGCTAACATTATCCAGTGATTCTTTTCAAAATTCTGTCTGAATATGAATAAGACTATTGGGAAGGGAAATGATGTGTTTTAGAAGAAAAAAAGTATTATCAGAGAAAATAAAGGCAAACAAACAGACAGACTGACTGACAAACAAAATGCTTTAAGTCTTTGAGAGGCTGGAAGAAAGCTTTGGTTAAAATATCAATAATAGCATTTCTTTTCCAGAACTTAAATTTTCTTCTGACAATTGAGCAAATTAATGAAAGAAAAATAAATCAAAAAGCAAAATTAGAAGAAAATACATCTTTGTTTCTTTTTCATGTTAACCTTTAAAAAATATATTTATTTCTTTTATTTCCTACTGAAGTTTTCCTTCTTTCCTCCAAGTTTCTTCCTAGACTTTCCCCTCCTTCCAGTCCATTCCACCTGTTTCTCTTCAGAAAAATACAATCCTCCCATGGATATCCAACAAACCATGGCTTATTGAGTTGTAGTGAGACTAGGCACCTCCTCTTCTATTAACGATAGACAGGGAAATATATAGGAAGAAAATTTTCCAAAGGCAGGCAAGAGAATCAGAGACAGCTCCTGTTCCCACAGTTAGAAATCCCACAAGAACAGCAAGCTACACAACTGTTACATATGTGCAGAGGGCCCTCACTGGGTCTTCGGCATTAAACTAACTGCAGCTGGCAAAGACTGCATGTCTCTCTGAGCCAAAGGAGGCAACTATGAGCTGTGGACAAACAAAAAGCAGCCTCATATCCCACTTTTGGGATTAAAATGTAAACAACATACCTGGGTTTTAAAGAAAGCAAAACTTCTGCTACCAGATGTCATACTGTCTTCCTGGGTCTGAGTTATTTTACTCACGATGATCTTTGACGGAACTAGAAAATACGTCTTTGACACACATAATTATTTTTTTGATACAGGTTTTTGTTTTACATAAAGCAGAGAATTATTGTAGAATAATATGCTTATTTTCTTCTTCATTTAAATATTCATGCTGGCAAATAAATTAAAAATTGAAAATCATTTTTTTCATGGCTCAATATTTCATTTTATAACATTATTTTTTTAATTTATTTATTTTTATCTCAATCACAGGTTAGGTACTTTGAATCCCAGGCGTAGCCCCCTCCCCCATTCCCTCCTACCCTCCCACTCCCTCCCTCGTGGCTGCTTTATTTGTAATAGCCAGAACCTGGAAACAACCCAGATGTCCCTTAGTTGAGGAATGGATACAGAAATTGTGGTACTTTTACACAATGGAATACTATTCAGCAATTAAAAAGGAGGAAATCATGAAATTCGCAGGCAAATGGTGGGACCTGGAAACGATCATACTGAGTGAGGTATCCCAAAAGCAGAAGGAAAGATATGGTATATACTCACTTATATAAACCTATAGGATAGGAAGTTCAAGCTGAAATCTACGCACCTAGAGAGGATATACAAGAAGGAGGACCCAGATTGGTATGATCAATGCTTGTTTGAATGAACAAATGGGATGGACATTGAGTGGAGGAGAAAACAAGCAACAGAACAGGAGCATGCCATAGAGGGCCTCTGGGGGGGAGTCAATGTAGCGATGTATCAGAGCAGATATTAAGACTCGAGATCAAGCCTCTGACAGAGGGCGAGAAGTAATGATAGATCTGGGGGAGGTTGTTGAGACTTGGGGAGAACAAGAGCTCCACAAAGACCAAACTGAGCAGGGCACAGGGGTCTTGTATGAGACAGTTTCTAAAATTGAAAATCTTTGAAAGTAGTGAATGCAATATGTATTCTCAGAAAATCTTATTTCTTCTAAAATTTTTACAGTTGCCATATCAGTAAATTATGTTTAGCAAAATTCTGATATACTTCTGGGGCTTTAAGAAATGTTTTGTTCTGTTTTTTTTTTTAATTCTCAGTGAGAATTGATAGTCAGTTGTTGCAAGGATTAATTCTTCACTTTGTGACATCTGGAAACACTTTAGATCAAGAAAGGCGGGGAGGAGAAAGGGCTCTCAGTTAATAGAACCTTGTGTACATCAAGACATTCTTTTGTTTGCAGGCTTCTGAGAGAACTTTGTACATGCTACAAGACCACATTGTGATGAACAAAGACCAAGTTTCAAAGGCTTACCTCTATTGTGATGGAACAAAAGTATTTTTCTCTCTAACTGAATATTTCTAAGAAATATTAATACACAGAGAAAAGGTCAGCACTTGAGTCATTCAATTTTGATTCGTGACATTACATATTCTTTCACTGAGTAGGCCTTACATAGCAAGTGTTTTTCTTTTCTTTTTTTATATTTTTGTTTTAATTATTACTACTTATTACACTTTATTCACTTTGTATCCTGCTGTGTCCCTCTTCCTTGATTCCTTCCAATCTCACGCTCCCTCCCTTTTCTTCCACTATGTACCTTCCCTAGACAACTGATAGGGAAAGTCCTCCTCCCCTTCTATCTGACCCTATTCTATCAGGTCTTATCAGGACTGTCTGCATTATCTTCCTCTTTTAAAGATTTATTTCACTTAAACTTAACTAAAAAATAGTCAGGATTGATGGAATTGACAGAGTGAACTGTGAAATTTACTGGGTTTAGAATCTTGACTTTAATTTGTTTTAATAATTTTCATTTCTCAGTATCCATATTTTTATATTTTGCTTGTGTATATTCCTTTCATTCTTTATGAAAACATTTTGTATAGCTCCATACATACAACTTCAACTGTCTGAACAGTGCCTGCTAAATGTAGTCACATGAATCTCGATTCAATTTCTTCCAGTTGGATACAACTTTCCTTTGAGACAACTTATGATGTTAATTTTAACTCAATTTAATGAAATCTAGATTTGTATCACCTGGAAAGAGAATCTCTCTGAGGAATTAGAATAATTATGGTGCTCTGTGGGCAGGATTTTACAGCATTGTCTTTAATACAATTATGTTAGATGATACAATGAAATAAAGAGAAAAAGTTTAAGATTGGGTGTCACAAAATTCCATGCCCTCTGCCCAAAGTTATGTTATGCATATCTGCCTCTGTGCAGCCATTCCTGATGAGACCTGATAGTCTACGGTCAGACAGACGGCAAAGAGGACCTCTCCTATCAGTGGACTAGAAGAGGAGTGTGGGGGGAGAACAGAGAGGGTGGGGGAGATGGGGAAGAGAGGAGGGAGGGGGCCACAGCTGGGATACAATAAATGAATTGTAATAATAATAATTACATATATATATATAGAGAGAGAGAGAGAGAAGATTGGGTGTCACTATTCTCTGGCTCTGTGCTCTAGATGTACGAATAAAGAGAACACGAACTGAGAAAAGACAGAGTGCTCTTTACTGTGGATGTCATAATCTGCTTCCCTGCTCTGGTTGCCTTGACTTCCTCAGAGTGATGAACACTGAAGAACAGCTGTGAGCTAAAACAAACCCTTTCTTTTATTAACTTACTTTCATATGGATATTTTGTAACAGCAACAGCAAACACATGTAAAAAAATCACCTATTTTGTCTCTTTTGCCTGTGACAATTTTAAATGCTTTGTCCAACACCATTTCCTATCTGGTCATCATTTACGAAATTTCAAGTTAGCTTGACAAATTTTTGTTACAAAAATGTTCGAGTCCTTTGTCTTTTAAAATAATTACCAGCATGAAATACCACATGTCTGACATTTGTCCATGGATAATGTGTACCTGTCAGGATTAAACTTTTAAGAAATATCTTTTCCCTGTACAGGTTAATATGCTTTAACTCATGTTTCCTTGGATTTACATTATATTCAACTTTAAAAATAGCATTCATAAGTAATCAAGAACATTGCTTCTGTAAGTCAACGTCAGTTATAGGGCTTAGAAATAAATTGGATGATCAAATAGTATAGTTAATATATTATCAAATCAGCTTTTATTAGATTAAACATTAAATATAGAAATTAAATGCTTAAATACAGTGTCATTTTAAAAATCCTTCAGTTACAGACTATACTGATCATCATTTGTGTAAAAATTCCAGGTATTTTTTACAAATGACAGCCACACTAATGAAGTAAAGTATCAAAAACAAATAAATTAATTAAAAATCTAGGTAGAAAGCTAATAATGAAAGGCAGAGCCAGAGAAAGTTTTGACAGGTCAAATCATTCTTTGTACAACCTTAACAATGAGAAGTTGATCCCAGAACCTTAATTCTTGAATTCTTGTATCCAGTGATGTATGTATGTAGCAGTTTATAAATTGATGAAGTGAAACTGAGATTTCAAGGTGATTTATTTTTATAAAGTCTAAACTTTCCCCTTGATAAGTCTCCTTACACCAAGAAAATTTTCAGGTACAGAAAGAATAATTGGAAAATAATTTTGGAAAAATCAATTTAAAGCTCAGTCTGATCCAATGATTTAAAGAAGATTTTGAATTTAAAGCAAATGACCTTGGGATAGTAAAATAATCTTAAACTTTCTCCATTATATGCCCCACTTCCCATTTCTCTAATACTGGACACCAGAAATATGAGAAGGATTGTAATATTTTATCCTCAGACTAAAGACAGTTGCTTACTTTAATCTCCATTCTGCTATATAGGAGTGTCCAGTTAAGAAAAAACAAATCTTGACTTTAGCAAGGAAAAGGTAATTTCGCAACATAGCATTGGTATTCTTGTAAATAGAAGGGGATTATTACATTAAAAACTCAGTCGCAAGCTCAGAATAACTCCCTATGTGTTGCTGCCCAGGGAAACCTCAGAGCACTAAGAACACAGCTTATTGTCATTATTCTAGGTTTCTCACCATATCTAGATAACAATATGCCCAGTATTGAAGATACTACTCACTTTGGATGGAAATCAACCAAGACTAACCCAGTCCACAGTTCTTGCCAAATTACATAGAGAGAAGGGTGCTATGCAGACTGGTCAGGAATAAAAGACTTTAATGTTTTCACTCAACACTGGACCTGAATTGGTACATTACAAACATTCCTGGCAATATGTTCCCCTGTTTTGTTTCGTTTTAATAAAGGTAGCATGGGAGCTATAGGGTAACAAAATATTTTCTGAATGCACCTGGAGGAGGTCTGGTAAGGGAGGTATTTCAAATCCCTTCAAAAGTCTATGATTGCATTATTTTGCTTTAGTAAATTGTCCTCAGACTTCTTCAAAGAAATTTCTCTTTCTAACAGATAGAAACCACTTCAGAAAAACACAACCAACCAAAACACAGAGTTGAGGAGCCCAGTACCAATGGATACATTTACAACATACTCCTGAACTCAAGGCTTAGAATACATTGCTGAGGAGTAGGCATAAAAACCGTAAAATGTCCTCCAGTATCAGTGGACTTGGAGGGGGCAGGGAGAAGATGAGAGAGGGATGGGGAGAGTGGGAGGAAATGATGGAGGGGCCTATGGCTGGGATACAAAATATATAACCTGTGATTAATATAAAAATTTAAAAATTTTTAAAAATTAAAAAAAAAACGGAAAAGCCAGGGGATCACGGTATTTGTTGTGAGATTGTGTCTCCTGGTAAGACCAGAAGCTAAACCTATAAAATCTCAGTAACATGACTGTTCAAAGCTGAGCTGTACATGCTGAACATTAGTGAACATTCCAAACAGGATGGGGAAAAGACCACAGGCCTCAACCATACACAAACAAATATTAGGCACCAAGGAAATTTGGAAGCAGAAGCCTTGGTCTTTCCATAAAACATCACAATTGGCTTTCTAGTGCCTAACATCAGCCTGGAAAACATGCAAATAACATTATTTGGATCCAATAGGTTATAGTTAGTAATATATATGTATTTACAAATACATGTATGCATGCAATAATAAGTAATGCAAAAAAGAGGTAAGAATTTGAAGGATAGTAAGGATATATGGGAGAATTAGGAGGAAGAAAATTAAAGGAAAAAGGCTGTAATTCAATGACAATTTAAAGAGTAAACTGTTGGAGGTTTGTCTGATGCATGCTACTGGCCCTCAAGATCTGGTTACACTTATCCTTGTTTTATAAACCTGCCTAAGACATATCTAATTGGTTGATTAAATGACCTATATTTGGTCAGGGAAGAAAGGGGTAGGCGTGGTTAAGGTTACCAGGCTTGGAGAGGTTCAAGAGAAACACAGAAAACACATGGACAGGAGGAGAGGGTGGTGGACGACAACACTATAGGTTAGAGTGGAAAAGAAACTATATGGGCTGGGAAAAAGCACTCCAATAATGGCATGAAAAGGCCCAGGTGAAGAAAACAAGCAAGTACCATGGGATTTTGATATAAGGTAGACCAAATAGGAAAAATTAAGATGGATGACATTGGATTGGAGCTGGTAGATGGATATTGAGGATATTCAGATAGCATAGGGGTAGGAATATCTGCTTGGTCAAAGGTAAATAAGGCAATTACAAAATCTAAAAAGTGTCTATTTCTTGGTATTTATGATAGAGGTTAAATAATATCACTGTGATAATCTTAGGGCTAATAAAAAGCATTATATAACTCCATAACACACATTTTTTATTTACTACAACAGTAAACAAAAATAAGAAAAGAAAAGGCTATTAAAAGGAAGATCAGCTCCCTGGGGATCTTGTTAAATGTCCATGTCGTTGAACTGCCTTCTGTAGGTTCCAAGTTTATAAAATCTTAGCTTGTGTTATTCATTTGGGGGGGGGTCTCTTCTTTTTTATTTTTATTTATTTTTATATTAATCACAAGTTATGTACTTTGTATCCCAGCTGTAGCCCCCTCCTTCATTCCCTCCCAATCCTCCCATCCTTCCATTATCTCCTCCCTGCCCCTTTCCAGGACCACTGATAGGGGAGGACCTCCTCCCCTTCCATCTGACCCTAGCTTATCAGGTCTTTTCAGGACTGGCTGCAATATCCTCTTCTGTGGCCTAGCAAGCTGTTCCTCCCTCGGAGGAACGGTGTTGACGAGCCAGCCATTGAGTTCATGTCAGAAATAGTCCCTGTTCCCCTTACTAGGGTACCCACTTGGATATTGAGCTACCATGGGCTATATCCAAGCAGGGGTTCTAGGTTATATCCATACATGGTTTTTGTTGGAGAAACAGTCTCACAAAAGACCCCTGTGCCCAGATATATTTGGTCCTTGTGGATCTCCTGTCCTCTCCAGGTCTTACTAAGTCCCCTGCTTGTGTTGTTCTTAATCTTAGTCAATGAAGCTTATTTTTGCATTGAGTAGCAATTAATGCAAAGCATGATAAATTTTCAAGTGCCCAATTTTTTTTTATTTTTTTAATAAATTTATTTATTTTTATATAAATCACAGGTTAGATCTTTTGCATCCCATGAGTAGCCCCCTCCCTCATTCCCTTCCACCTTCCCCAACCCTCCCTCATCTCCTCCCCACCCCCTTCAAGTCCACCAACTGGGCGGGGGGAGATCTCCTCCCCTTCCATCTGATCATCTTGTCTCCTCAGGGCTGGCTGCAATGTCCTCTCCTGGGATCTAGCCAGGCTGTTATTCCCTGTCAAGTGCCCAATTTAAATAATCATGAGTCTTCAACTGAGGGTGAATTATGTGTATTAATGTGACCCATTCAAGACCCATGGAACATTGTTGAAATGGGCATAAAGAACATAGGATCTAAGGAATGAAGAGGCCATCTGTGAGATGAGGACTTCTGGATATGGTGTGGCTTTCCTCACATACTGACTTATTGCAAGTTTGCTTAACTGCACAGGATGTGCATGCTGTCTTGTCACTCACAATTCCAGGATTCATGGCTTGATAGTTCCCTTAGCCTAAGAACTATTAGAAGTTGGTGTTTCTAAGGGAGTAAGAGTCACTCTCCTTTGGGGATGTGGCAATGGATAGCTTATTCATGAGCCAGTGGATGGCTCTACTATGTTAATATGGGCAGTACTTTCTGTACTAAGGGTTATTCATAACAAAAGGGTATACATGAGGTTATGAGGGTAAAGTAGTGGGGAACTATGGAAAATTGAGAGCAGGAAATGGATAGATATAATAAAAATATATTGTATAGAAATAGATACTGTTTTATTAAAAAAGAAAGAAACCCATCCACAGCATACACATTTCATTCTTCCTAATTTCAATATTTGTGTACATTAGAATTCAGCTCCCTTTTTTAATTTTAATTTTAATTTATTTATTTTTTGGTTTGAGATTTTTGAGACAGAGTTTATTTGTGTAGCATTGGCTGTGCTGGGCTCATCTTGTAGACCACGCTGGCCTCAAATTCATTGAGATGGCTCCCTGAGTACAGGGAGTATAGGCGTGCACCACCACAACCAGCTTAGACTTCATATTCTTTAGACTTCCAACTTAGGCTGGACTCAGAGACAGTGCAGGGATCCTCCAGATCTCCAATTTTAAATAGAGACTATATTATTAATTTCATCTGTTAGGAGGTTTATAGCTTTGTGGACTAAAACTAAAGGATGTATTAAAACTGTATGGAAAGCAAATATTCACAAGTTTGTCAAAACAGAGAAGCTCAACTATATTCTGGTCTAAATGGCAGTGTTTTGTTTTGTTCTTGTTTTTGTTGTTGTTGAGAATAGTCAGTAAAGGCAGGCCATTCCACAACTGTTTAAAACAGTACAAGACCAAATAGCTTCTGGAATCTCTACCTCTCCCATTTACAGACCACAACTGTTGGATGATTCAGTTCCAATTATACAGGCCAATCAAATAGACTTATTTAATTATATATAACCATATATATTTAGTAACAAGCTATTCATAGAGCATGCATATTCAAAACAAAGTGTCAGACTAAACAGTTCATCTTTCTTTCTTTTTTTGTTTGACTGCAATACAACAAAACACATTCAACAGTGATATTAAATGAGATTTAGCGAATTTACTATGGCAAGGTCATTTAACATACATACATGCATGCACACACATAGAACACATACATACATATAAACAAAACACAAAAACACAGAGATGAGTTTCTTAGCCCAACACTTTATTCTGAAGCACAGGCCTCTTTAAGTTTAGCACTGTCAGAACTAATTGTAATGTGGAAGGTAAGCGCTGCAGTTGCCTGTAGTTGTTGATATTACAATCGCTTCTTTCTTGACTCAAACTATAAAGACTTGGCTCCCTTTTAGCCCTCACAGGTCCCAAGATGACTGAATCTCTGCCATGAGCTCAATTTGGCTCTTAGTCATTTGTATTGTCTCTAGAAACACCTTGTCAGACATAGTCATGTCTGAAAAGTCCCATCTCAACATTCCGACCGAAAAGGAATTGGAGTGTAAACCATGGAAGTTGGATGTCAAATGCTTCAATTTTCTCATTCACCAGAAACTGCAAATGGTGGTGGTAAATTACTCTGAGCAGTGACTCTTTGTTTTGAGTGAATTCTGAGTGTTAGTGAATGAGAAGCAACCTTTTAACCTTTCCAGAAAATTCCTGATTTTATGAACCTTCTGTGGATATTAACTTAGTTCAACCAGATAGACAATGATTAGCTCATCAAGTAGAGAAAAACATATATTTGCAGATGTTATTTAGTTTCACTTACACTATATATGCTGGAACACAAAATAAGAACAGCTTTTCTATATATAAGTTTCCGTGTGAAAAATAAAATGAAATGAAAACATTAAGTACCAGTGAAAGGTTGATCATGATAATATTAAAGGAAACTTTTTAAATATTAATTACATTTTATTAACTCTGTGTCTCAGCTGTATCCAGCTCCCTCATTCCCTCCCAATCCCACCCTCTCTCCCTCATCTCCTCCCTGCCCCTTTCCAAGTCCACTGATAGGGACTCCTTCCCTTTCATCTGACATTGGTTTATCAGGTATCTTCAAGACAGGCTGCAAAGTCCTCCTCGGTGGCCTAGCAAGGCTGCTCTTCAGAGCAATACTCAACAAGAATGATGAGAATACTTTCTAATTATACCTTTTTGTAGGCAGAAAATGACGCTGACAGGTGAACTAAACTCACCGTGTATCTGCTAGTTAGAAACGATCCAGAGATGCAAAGGTAGATAAATTGCCATTAGTTTCTAGGCCTATTATTTTTAAATTTTTGGTTATAATTAATTTTTAACATTATTATTAATTACAATTGATTTAATTTGTATCCTGGCTGTAGCCCCCTCCCTTATCTCCTCTGGATCCCACCCTCCCTCCTCTTCCCCACTGTGTTCCTTTCCTACTCCACTGATAGGGGAGGTCCTCCTCTCCTACTCTAGCCAATCATGTCTCATCAGGACTGTCTGGAACCTCTTTCTCTGTGGCCTAGTAAGGCCACCCAGACAGGGGGAGATGATGAAAGAGCAGACAACCAAGTTCATGCCAGAGACAGCCCCTGCTCCCCTTACTAGGGAATACAAGGGAAATTGAGCTTCCCATGGGCTACATCTGAATAGGCAGTCTATGTCTTCTCCATCCCTGGTCCTTGGTTGATTCATAGGTCTCTGCAGGTGCCCCTGGCTACAGATTTGTTGTCTCTGTTGGTCTCCTTGTAGAGCTCCTGTCCCTTCCAGGTGTTTTTTTTTTTTTTTTATCTCCCCCTTCTACCATAAGATTCTCTGCACTCTGCCCAAAGTTTGGCTTTTATTTCAAAGTTTTCGGCTTTACTAAGAGTCTATGAACCATAGACTGGATCCTTGCCTTTGGAATGCTAGATGATACATTACTCAAAAACCTTTAAAAATCATTAGTTTTAAAGAGAAAATGCATAATAAATCGTAGGTTGGTTTGGGGAAGGAGATGATGTGAAGTTTCTTTTCAGCATGAGGTGTCTGAGTACATGTTGGGACCCATCAGATGAGAGGGAAACGATTAATCTTGAGGTGAGAGAGACATTAGAAGAGACAGAGCATCAATGGAAACAACACCATGATAATCCCAAAGGAGACAGTTTTATCTTCAAAACCTGAAAGGTAGGTGAGATAGCCTGATAATGAGAGAGTATGAGAGAGAGTTGTCATATATATTTGGGGGAGGGGTCAGAAGAAAGAAATAGACTCAACTTTCCCAAGAATCAAAAATAATTCATTAATTTCATATTTCTGGGGGGGGGGTGTTGAAGAAGTTCTACACCATGTGACATAGTTTGATTTACATTTGTCCTAAGTGCCCAGGCAATCAGGAGGCCTATAAATTTACATTACAGTTGCAAGAGAGAGGGGCTAGGAGTGCTCACAAGGTGTGAGCAGGAGCAACATATTGCTTCCCAGGGATGATTTTTTCTGGTTTCTGAAAAGGAAATAAGGTCTGAAGTCTAATGATTATGTACTCACAGTCCACTCTCCAACACCTTCCCCAGCCAACCTTTAGCTTTTAAATATAGGTGAATGCTATAGGACCAACTCTTGTTCCCATGATTTCTGTGTGACTCTGGTATTTTCTACATTGTTTATATTTCAGATCACATTTAATGAAGTTTTGCATGTTTTAACTTGATGAAAGTAATGCTTTTTGCTGAGCTTTCGTAGGAAACCATTAGCTTTCTCTTAGTATATAACCCTGTGCAAGATATATATATATATATATATATATATATATATATATATATATTTTTTTTTTTCTTTCTTAGGATTATGCAAGCAACATAGATGAGTCTTATGGTGTTACACATGTTTCAACCTTTTCATCTATACTGTCTCCTGATGTAAAGAAAGCCATTAATCTTTGTAATTTTGTTAAATGCTGAAAGCAATCATGCAAACTATGTGACAGAACCACTGGGTTCCATAAAAGGCAGTGTCAGATGCACACTTTTCTCTCTTTTTATATTAGTCCAGAGAAAAATCATTTAATCAAATTTATGCTTTACAACATTGACGTCATTTATTGCATCAGTATCAATTGCTCTTCCTTTCCCTTTCTTGATTTTGATTTTTTTGTCATTTATCATGTACCCTTCTCAAATCTCAGTAAAATAGATAAATGAATGTAACTATATCTCATAAGTTATTCATAAATAAAAATCAAATTTCACTTCTATTTTAGATAATTTTCTTCTTTCTTAGCATTGCTAACCAATTTATAACAAAATTTATAACAAAATTAATCTTTCTGAAGATAAGAAAATATTAAATGAAACAAATTGAGATTTTCTTTTATGGGAAAAGAAAAATACTAACAATTTTTCATGTTTGTAGTAACAAAAATATATTTTTTTCAAAGCCGTTCCTGCCTTACTTTGTTGTATGGAGGCATGAATCAATTCCAGCATTTTAAGATTGACATGATATTTTTCTAAATTTGGGAACACACACTAACTATCTAAAAACTACCAATGTTAGGCAAAGGTGTAAAATGTTCACTCTAGCAGCACTTCCAAGACCGACAGCCATTGGCTCAGTGAATGTGTAGGAGAGCTAGCAAAGCATCTAAAGGCTTAGAGCTCATTCAGCATGGACCTTCATCATTGGCTTAGAACCCTCCTCTTGTTTCCCTGGTAACAAATTTTATTTTCAAAAAAGGGAAATATGACATTTTTTCCTTCTGAAAATTTGAAATTTCATGTGAAAGAAAGGAAGGTAGAGGGAACAAAGTCTTTGCTGGTACAATCAAGAGCAAATTGTTTCATTGTCTTTAATTTATTCTGTTATGTAATACTTTGATACAAAAATATAGAGTTTGAATTCTATTTAATGGTCTTGGGTGGAATTATTGCTTGTACAAAAGACAATAGTATCACACACACACACACACAAATCTTCCATTGCTCCTATCAACTAAAAGTACATTTGTACAAATAAGCTTATACATAAATATCCTGGAGAAATAGCTCAAGAAAGATAATACATCTGAAATCATGTTAAAAAGATGTTATGCACAACTCTTTTCTTTCTGAGATTTCTGTTATAGACCCCATAATTCCCTTTGTTAGTCAGGTAGCTATTTTTCTGAGTATTCTATCCAAAAGGCCTAACTTATTTTTCTCTTTGCATCTCTGTTTGCATAATGGTCAAAATTCTGAACCTGCTTCTCTTGAGACTCTGCTTATTTTTACTCTTTTTGAGGGCTTCTGCCCAACAGTCTCTATGCAGCTGCTTAAGAAGCATAATTAAGACTGCTGCCTGTGTCTACAAAATTGAGCTTGCATAATAGAGAGCCTTGTGTTCTTATGTAACAGATGCATAAACAATCCCAAAAGCTGGGGAGGGCGATGTTCACATTTACCAAACATGATGATGGGCACTCTGATCATTAATTTTCTTTATTTTTATGATTTATAAAATTTATTTATTTTTTATTAATTACAGTTTATTTGCTTTATATCTCAGCTATAGCCCCCTCCCTCGTCCCTTCCCAGTCCCACCCTCCCTCCCTCATCTCCTCCTATGCCTCTCTCCAAGTCCACTGATAGGGGAGGACCTCTTCCCATTCCACCTGACCCTAGCTTATCAGGACTCATCAGGACTGGCTGCCTTGTCTTCCTCTGTGGCTTGGTAAGGCTGCACCTCCCCAAGGGGTATGTGATCAAAGAGCAGGCCAATTAGTTTATATCAGAGACAGTCCCTGTTCCCATTACTAGGAAACCCACTTGGACACTGAGCTGCCATGGGCTACTTCTGTGCAGGGGTCAAATAGGGAAATTGTCATCCATCTTGACAAGCTAGCCTTCTGTCTTCACCTTATATTTTATTTCTGCCCTTACCCCTGTCTTAGCAACCAGTTTTAACCTTGCTTATGTAAATAGAAACCATCAAACACATTCCTGCCCTAGGTTCATGTGTTCCCTATTTTCTGTTCCCGAAATAGCCCTCTTTTGGCCCTTAAATGCAGTTTCTTTTAAATTAGATATCTCAAATGCTAACCTATAATAAGGCCTTCAACCTGGCTCAACCTAAAGAATTCCAGGGTAATTTGGGGTTATTTTGTCACATCTCTTGTCATTGATGGGTTATTTTTGCCTCATAATTGACTACTTGTTCTATTTCCTTCACATCACTAAAACCTAAGCCTCAAAGAAGTAGCTTTTCTCCCTCGCTCAGGATTATTTCTATGGTATTGATAACCTGACATAGAAAATTGACAAGTAGATGAATGAGTAATGGGTTAAGCAATGGGGAAAAAAAAGCTTAGCCTACAGCCATTTTCTCTTGTTTTCTTTTCACAGGAAACAGTAGAAGAATACTGGGATGATAATCATTATAAGAGAATTGATCCCAAATAATAAGTAAACTGCTATTTTGAAATTTATTGTAGCAGAAAAAAATGATGATTAATCAATGGATAGCTCTATTAAAAAGGTGTTTAAGGGCTGTATAAAGGGTATTTATTCAGAAAGTTTGGAAAGAACACTCCTGCCCTAGAGTCTAACTAAAATTGATAGTAACAATTCATACGGTTACGTATGACATTGTTTAGATCTAAAATCTGTGATAAGCAGCAAGCAGGTGGTCGGCCAATCTACATAGAAGAACAAACTTGAAATCAAAATGCTCCAGGTTATTCCACTATCACAGCTGATGTAGAGTATGAGGAAATTGAATCAAAATGTATGTGTTAGGTTCTCTGAACTCTCTATCAGTAGTATATAACATATCATAATCTAAATTGCTAAAGTCTTTTATAATTGAAAAAAAATAGCATACCGTTAAGGCCTGCCATCAGAACACACAAAAGTGAGCTTCTGAGCCTATTACAAGATTTCATTATAATATCATAATTTTTATGGTCACCTGTATATATAGTTGCATTGATAGATAATGCTAAATGCCCAGTTTTTGTATGCCACAGAATGTTTCAGTAAAAAAGTAAACCTAAAAACCCAAAACAACAATAACAAACCCACACACACTAAAGCCGCCTAAGTATAGAATATTTATCCTTAGTTATATTTATGCATTTCTTAGCAGAACACTTTCATGATTTTTTTTTCTTTTCCAAAATTTGCTAAGGTAGTACTTTTCTGCAAAGATTTTCAGTCTGTCATTCTTTGCTTTCATGTGCCATCTAGTTATCTAGCTAGTATTCATTTTTTTCCCCACCCAAGTACCACACTCTTGACTTTTTGTGAAGTGTTAGTGTGTTTACATAGCTACATTATTTCATGTTTCACTGACCTTTATGCCATAGGTGACTAAAGATAAGTAGGAAAAAAATACCTTTGAAGGAAGTCTCTGGAGAGTGGCTGAATCAGCTACCAACTAGAAAATTCCCCTTTAAACCTCCATTTTCCTTTTATCTCTCCTCTATTCGCAACCACTTGACCTTCAGGATCAAAGTTTGCAGTTCCATTATCTACTATTTAACCTTTTGCATACATAGCACAGACTGAAAATGATGAATCAGATAGAATGAAGGAGCCCGCAACTGATAATTTGACAAAGTCACTACGCTCAGCCTAGTAATACACCTGTTCATCCCCTGAGGTGAGAAAGGGAGAGCTTCATTTTATGCCAACACGAAAGAATTCCTCGCTAATGCAGTGGTGCATTTCCAAGGGAATATGACTGAAATTTACAATGAGTCATTGTAAAACCATTAATTGTGGGAATTACAATGACTACAAATTAATAAAAAGAATGACATTTGGTATGATGAGGGGAAATATTTCTGGAGAAAATAAACATGAATTACTTAAATAATATGAACAATGACAATAATATGATTTAGAAAATGTTTTCATTGGCTGATAAAATATTTTGCTGTTTGTAATATATTTTAAATCTTCTACCTCTGGACTTACAGTAAAGGATGAGAAAACTATAGAATAAGTAAAAGACTAAAAGCAATTTACTAACATAAAATGTTTGTCCATAAAATTTCAAACCTAATATATATGTACATATATAAATATATTTAAATTTCAATTGTATCTTTTTTCTTTTTTAATAACAATGATTTATTTTTTAATATTAACTTATTAACTCTGTATCCCAGGTGAATCCCCCTTCCTCATTCCATCCCAATCCCATCCTCCTTCCCTCATCTCCTCCCTGCCCCTTTCCAAGTCCACTGATAGGGGAGGACCTCCTCCCCTTTCATCTGACCCTGGTTTATCAGGTATCTTCAGGACAGGATGCAAAATTCTCCTCTGTGGCATAAAAGGGCTGATCCTCCCTTGCACAGTGGGGAGGTCAAAGAGCCTGCCATTGAGTTTATGTCAGAATTAGTCCCTGTTCCCTTACTAGGGTACCCACTTGGATACTGAGCTACTATGGGCTACCTCTGAACAGAGGTTCTAAGTTATTTCTATACATGGTCCTTGGTTGGAGAAACAGTCTCATAACAGACCCTTGTGCCCTGAAATATTTGGTCATTGTGGAGCTCCTGTCCTCTCCAGGTCATAATAACTCCCCTTCTTTCTTAAGATTCCCTGTACTTTGCCAAAGGTTTGGTTATGAGTCTTAGTATCTGCTTTGAAACACTGCTAGGCAGAGTCTTTCAGTGGGCCTCTGTGGTAGGCTCCTGTCCTGTTACTTGCTTTCTCCTACATCCAATGTCCATCCCTTTTGTCTTTCTAAGTGAGGATTGATCATCTTACCCTGGGTCCTCTTTCTTGTTTATCTTCTTTAGGTGTATAGATTTCAGTATATTTATCCTATCTTATAGGTCTATATAAAGAAGTATATTCCATCTGTGTCTTTCTGCTTTTGGGATACCTCACTCAGTATGACCTTTTCTATATCCCACCATTTTCCTGCAAATTTCCTGATTTACTTGTTTTTAATGGCTGAGTAGTATTCCATTGTGTAAAAGTACCACAATTTCTGTATCCATTCCTCAACTGAGGGACATCTGGCTTGTTTCCAGGTTCTGGTTATTACGAATAAACCTGCTACAAACATGGTTGAACAAATGCCCTTGTTGTGTACTTGAACATCTTTTTTTAATGAGAAATTTGTGTTTATCAGAGAGATCATTCTATACTTCCATTTTCTCTTCAGTTTGGGAATCTGGGTACTGCTGGTTTCATAAAGAAGACATGTAGCATATTTGCTCTTCTCTTTAATGAGATACTTTGAGTAACATTGTTGCTATTTCTTGTCTGAATTCAGTTAGAATTCAACAGTGAGTTTATCTGGCCCAGGGCATTGTTTTTTAACTTGAAAGATAATTCACTCTTACTATTTCTGGCAGGTCTATTTAAATTGTTTATTTCATTCTGATTTGATTTTTATAGATCATATATATCCAGAAATTTATCCATTTTTCATATTTTCAACTAAGATTCTATCTTAATGTCTTAATATATTTCAGAATTTTATTGGTATGTTTTGTAATGTAGTTTTCTTCTCTAATTTGGTTAATTTAGATGACCTCCCTCGGTTAGTTTAGCTAACATATTGTTGATACGTATTATACTTTCTTTTTAAATTTTTTTATATTAATTACATTTTATTCACTTTGTATCCCAGCTGTAGTCCCCTCTCTCATTCCCTCCCAATTTCACCTTGTCTCCCTCATCTCCCCCATGCCCCTCTCCAAGTCCAAAGAGCCTGCCACTGAGTTCATGTCAGAGAAGCCCCATTTCCCCTTACTAGGATACCCATTAGAACATTGAGTTGCCATGGGGTACATCTGTGCAGGGGTTCTAGGTTATCTCCATGCATGGTTCCTGGTTGGAGCTTCAGTTTCAGAAAAGAACCCTAAGCCCATTTTTTAATTGAATTACTTGATTTGTTGTTGTTTAACTACTTGAGTTCTTTATATATTCTGGATATTAGCCCTCTGTCAGACATAGGGCTGGTAAAAATCCTTTCCCAATCTGTAGGCTGTCTTTTTGTTTTGTTCTGGAGACAGTGTTCTTTGCTTTACATAAGCTTTTCAGCTTCATGAGGTCCCATTTATTGACTGTTGATCTTAGAGCCTGGGCTGTTGATGTTCCTTTCAGGAAGCTGTCTCCTGTGCCAATGAATTCAAGGCTCTTCCCCACTTTTTCTTCTAACTGATTTAGTGTGTCTGGTTTTATGTTGAAGTCTTTGATCCACAAAGGTAAGCATCACCAGTAGAATACAAGAGATGGAAGAGAGAATCTCAGGTGCCGAAGATATACTTGCAGAATCATGTGTTATATTTTCAAACAACCAACTATTTGTTTCATTTCTTCTTTAAGAATTAATTTGCTGTCATCAGAACAAAACAACAGCTTACAGACTGGGAAAGGATCTTCACCCACCCTATATCTGACAAAGGGCTAATATCCAGAATATATAAAGAACTCAAGTAGTTAAATAGCAACAAATCAAGTAATCCAGTTGAAAATAGGGTACATAGCCGAACAGAGTTCTCAATAGAGGAATATCAAACGTCAGAGAAACACCTAAAAAATGCTCAATGTCCTTAGTCATCAGGGAAATGCAAATCAAAACAACCCTGAGATTTCACCTGACACCAGAAGAATGGCTAAGACAAAAAAGTCAAGTGACAGCACATGCCGGAGAAGATGTGAAAAAAGTGGAACCCTCCTATATTGCTGGTGGGAATGTAAACTTGAAAGACCACTATGGAAATCGAAGTGGTGCTTTTTCAGACAAATAGGAATAGTGCTTCCTCAAGATCCAGCTAACCACTCCGAGGCATCTACCAAAAAGATGTTCAACTATACAAGAACATTTGCTCAACTCTGTTCCTTGCATCTTTATACATAACAGCCAGAATCTGGAAACAATCCAGATGTCCCTCAAGGGAGGAATGGATACAGAAAGTGTGGTACATTTACACTTAGCAATATACTGGAATACTACTCAGCAACTAAAACCAAGGAAATCATGAAATTTGTAGGCAAATGATGGGAACTAGAAAAGATCATCCTGAGAGAGGTACCCAAGAAGCAGAAAGACACACATAGTATATACTCACTTATATGTCTAATATCCTAATAATATCCTATATTAGACATATAATATAGGATAAATATGCTAAAATCAGTACACCTAAAGAAGCTAAGGAAGGAGGAGGACCCTGGGTAAGATGATCAATCCTCATTCAGAAAGACAAAGTGGACAGATATCAGAAGAGGGAGAGGACTGAGAACTGGACAGGAGCCTACCTACCACAGAGGGCCTTTAAAAGATTCTACCTAGCAAGGTATCAAAGCAGATGCTGAGACTCATAGCCAAACTTTGGGCAGAGTGCAGGGAATCTTATGAATAAAGCATGGCATAGAAAGACCTGGAGGGGACAGGAGCTCCACAAGAAGAGCAACAGAATCAAGAAATCTGTGCCCAGGGATCTTTTCTGAGACTGATACTACAACCAAGGACCATGCATAGGGATAACCAGAACCCTCTGCACAGATGTAGCCCATGGCAGTTTAGTGTCCAAGCGGGTTCCCTAGTAATAGGAATAGGGAATGTCTCTGACATGAGCTCAATGGCTGGCTCTTTGATCAACTCTTCCTGAGGTGGGGAGCAGCCTAACCAGGCCACAGAAAAAGATAATGAAGCTGGTTTTGGTGAGACCTGATAGGTCAGGGTCAGATGGAAAGGGAGGAGGTCCTCCCTTATCAGTAGACTTGGGGAGAGGCATGGGAGGAGAAGAGAGAGGGAGAGTAGAATTGGGAGGGGATGAGGGAGGGAACTACTGATGGGATACAAAGTAAATAAATTGTAATTAATAAAAAATAAATTAATTTTAAAAAGTATTAATTCTCATTAATTTCTGCTTAACCTCAATGATCTTTCCATATTTAAATTAAGATTTAGCTTGTTTTTTTTTAAGCCTCCAAGATATATGCTTACGTCTTTTAATTTGATTTCTGATTTATAATAATAGTACTTGCGGGTTTAAGTTTGGTATTTATCGTCCGTATATCTTTCGGGATTGCTTCAGTGATTGAAGGAGTAAGCTTATGGAATTTTACTTCTTGGCCTTATTTTTAGCATATAGTTTGGAGCTTAGTCTTGTGGAAACATGACAGAAACAGATTCTCTTACCATAGACTGCTCTGTTCTTAAATAAGGAAGTTTTACACAAGTAAACTGTTGGGTAATGTCCACTGATTAATATAGCTCTTGCTTTAAGGAAGTTGCTTATGTTTTTTTTTGTTTTTGTTTGTTTGTTTTTTTTTTGCTTTTAAAATGCTATCTGATTATTGAAAGGAGTCTTGATCAGAATCCCATCTTGACTCCATTCCTTGCGTCTCTGTTCTTATCATTCCCACTCTCTCCTTCTTGTAACCCTGATCGACTTGCCCCACAGACTGTTCAAGTGATACATTTAACATTCAAGACTGTGCTGTACAATTTTCATGATTTTTGCATAGTCTTTGGAGTTTTCCTTATTTGATACTAGTTTTATTTCATCATGGTCACACAGAATACAATGCATATTTTTATTTTTCACATGACTTATTTTATGCTCTGTTATGCTATTTATTTTAGAGAAAGATATATACAATGCTAAGTAGTGTATGCGATTTTCACTGTTTATATAGAATGTTCTTTAGATGTTGGTTAGGCATATTTGATATATATTGTAACTTAAGACAAAGGTTTTCTTTCTTTTCTTGTTGTATTAGAATGGCATTCTATTGGTACGACCGAAACACTGAAATCACATTATTTTGGCTGGGCATAATTTGTATCTTTCAACTAACAGTGTTTGCCTTATTGTTCACTCCCCATATCTGGGTGTCTGTGGGTGGGAATTGCTTACCAAACCATGTACAACTTTGAACTTCCGTTCTCTACATTATAAAGTTTTATCTTGTAATTTCTTATTGATGTTGAATGTTTTAAAGTCATCATGTTTTCAAATAGTTGTCCTACTATTCTTGAAGTCAAGCCTGTATGTTGTTTATCTTCTCACATTCTCATAAGCAGTGTTCAGTGTCACCAAAGTGACATAAGCAAGGTAAGGTATCACTTGAATAGATTATCCTATTTATCTTCTTGAGGAACTCCAAGTTATATTTTTTGGCATAATTTCTTTTAGAAGGTTTCCCTCTGTAACCCTGGTTGACCTATGTAATTGAATTTGACTTTAAATAATTAAAAATGAAGGTGAATGCTTTCAGTTAAAGCGTTCACAAATCAACTTGTATTGCTAAAATTTTCTCAGAAAATGATGGCATCATAAAGCAATAAGAAAAGTCCAAGAATTTTCTAGTATTTTATACCCTAGCTGTGTGATTAAATCCTATTTTCTCTTTATCCTTTTATTGAAAACAGATTTTTCTTTCTCATACACAAATCCCAATTACTTTTTCTACACCCCCCCCCGCTCCTTCTAAGTCCTCCCTACCTCCCCTTTTATCTGGAGCCACTCTTTTTTTCTGCCTTTCATTAGAAAATAACAAGTTTTAAATAAATAGAAAAAAAAACATGAGAAAAAAACATAAGATAAAACCAACCATGGGAAAAAGGCCCAAGAGAGGGGTCAAGACTCAGAGACTCACTCATTCTCACATTCTGAAATCCCATGCAGTATTCATCTGAAAGCTCTAAAGACCTGGTCAGGCCTTTTGCTTGTGCTTCAATCTCTGAGGTTATGTGAGATTTGCTCTGTTGATTTAGAGGGTCTTGTTTTCCTGGTGTTCTCCATCCCCTTTGGCATCCTAACTGGGCAGTCTGAATTTCTAAACCTGAGAAGATTTTAGTCTTAATGTATTCTTGATATTAGATTTGCTTTTAATTATAGTAATGACTATATTACTGTGACCCTTGTAATAAGAAAATCTAGTAACACCATGGTAGAAATTTCATAAAAATATTTTAAATATCTAATTTTAAATTATCTTATTATATTCGTGTAGTTTGTTTTCCTGCATGTATTTATGTGCATCATGTATTGCTTGCAGAGGCCAGAGGAGGGCATACTAGTCCCTGAAATTGGAGTTACAGACAGTTGTGAACTGCTATGTGGGAACTAAATCCACATCTTCTTCAGGAGCAGCCATTGTGCTTTACTGTTAAGCCATCTCTCCAGTACCTTTCAAACATCCTTTGTGTTATAGTTTAAGAATATTAGTTCAAACAGTGCTTGAGCATTATTCTTAATTTAACAGATTCCTTTTTGAGTTGTTGCCCAAGAGCGTCTGTGGAGACCACTAAACAACCAAGGCTGATGCCACGGCAGAAGTTCACTCTTAAGAAAATTGACATCGTTTTCTCCCTCTTCAGATGTCCATTCCCTTTGCCTTTCTGAGCGAGGATTGATCACCTCCCCCTGAGCAGGGAGCAGCCTTACCAGTCCACAGAGGAAGACAGTGCAGTCAATCCTGATGAGACCTGTTCAGCTAGGGTCAGAGGAAAAGGGAAGACCTCCCCTATCAGTGGATTTGGGGAAGGGCATTGGAGGAGAAGAGGGAGGGAGGGTGGGATTGGGAGGGCACAAGGGAGGAGCTACAGCTGGGATACAAAGTAAATAAACTATAATTTAAAAAAGAAAAAGAAAACTGACAGCATGACCCCATTTGTGAAGCCAACATCCACATAGCTTATTAAATTCAGAGATATTCAGCCGGTTCCTGCATACAGCCTTCTCTCCTATAATCTAGCATTTTGGTAGGAGAAAATCCTCTACTGATTATAGAAAGAGAAATCTGGACACCTACCCAACCATAAAACTCTTGATTTGCAGATGCAGGAGCTCACAACCGGACATTATGGAGAGAGAGTGAAAGAGAGAGCGACAGACTAAATTGGATGTCTATCTAAGTCCCTCTCCTGAGAGAACTGGGAATCCTGCTGAAGGAGGGAAGAATGTAAACGTCACAGGGAATGAGGGAATACTAGGAGAACATGGTCCAACTGAATCAGCGGAGCAGGGCTCACATAAGCTCTGCACTAGTCTTCTGCATACATGTTATGGTTGTTAGCTTGGTGTTTTTGTGAGACTCCTAACAGTGGGACTGAGTGTATCTCTGACTAGTTTTTCTGTAATTTGAAGTCTTTTCTTATAATTGGGTTGCCTTGTCCAGCCTTGCGTTGTCTGTATCTTGTTGGGTTTGTTTGTTTGTTTGTCTTGTTTTCCTTTTTGTTATAGTGCCTTGGATGCCTGCTTTATTCTGAAGGGAAGCAAGAGAGTGGATCTTGAGGAGAGAGCCATTGTGGAGCAGCCATTGTGCTTTTCTGTTAAGCTATCTCTCCAGTAGCAAGGAGCTGGGGGAGTAGAGGGAAGGGAAACTGTGGTTGGGATGTATGAGAGAAAAGCCTGTTTTCAATAATGATAATAATAATAGATATTCTGGAGCTAGTTTGCTGTAATATTTTGTGTACAGTGTGCTGGTTTGAAAGAGAATGGATCCCATGGGCTCATATCTTTGAATATTTGGTTCTCAGTTGGATGATCTAGTTGGGAAGGATTAGGATTGAGACTTTGTTGGAGGAAGTGTGCCATGGTGGGGTAGAGATGGGGCATAAGCTCTGAGGTGTCAAATGATGAGAGAATTTCCAGTGTGCCTCTATTTGATTCATGCATACAGATCAAGATGTGAACCTTCAGTTGATACTACCTTCATGACTTTGATCTACCATCTTAGACTCTAAACTTTGGAAACCACAAGGCATTAAACATATATATATATATATATATATATATATATATATATGTATATGTATGTATGTATGTATGACTGTGCAAGTACCATGGTGTGTGGGTGGAGGTCAGAGAACAACTGTGAAAGGTTGTTTCTCTCCTATCCGGGGTTCTGAATTATCACAATAAAGTCACCAGGCTCAGTGATAAAGACCTCTTTACTTATTGATCCAACTCATTGTCATCTCAGGGTATTTGTTAAAAATCATTTCTTACTGAAATTCATAGGTGTTCTTTGGTGGAGATGTTTATTTATATTATTACTTTTGTGATTATAGCATAATTATAACATTTCCCCTTTACCTTTTCTCCATTCAAAACCTTACAAACACTCTCCCTATGCTCCTTCATATTCTTGGCCTCATTTTTTTTATTTATTTGCTGTTAATGTATATATATATGTATATATATATTAAATGTTTTGTAAATTGTTTTCTGTTTTCATACTACTTTATATTTTAAAATACCTATATTTCTGACATGTATAGTTGATAGTATAAACCTGTGTGTTGGGAAAAGTAAATTCAAGTATGTTTATAAACAACAACAACAAATGTCCAGTGCATAGATCAAAGAAATTGCCAAATATATTTGTCCTGTGATTGAAGCCAAATATTTAGTATTTTAAAACATATTTTATTTTAAATTTTGAGTTATATGTTTATCTGTTGTAGGATCCTGGCTACTGTTGTGAGATCCTGGTGCCCTTTCATCCATAAAAATAAAGATGCAAAGATCTTTTAATATTTTAAAGCTTAGACCATAGCTGGGCAAAGTCTCAACTAGCTCATCTAAGTTAATGGAACCTTTCATCTCTACCTAGCCATGTGGATAGCTATACCATCCAGACCCATAGTCTCCATGCCCACAGTCACCTCTGCCTTCTCTCCTCTCTAGGTGAAAACAAAACAAATCAAACAACAGCAACAACAACAACAACAACAAAACCTTCCACTTTCCTTTTCCCAGAGTGCCCTCTTTCCAGGAAGTCCCACCTTCCACTTCTATTTCTGTCCATCGACAGGCTGTCTGCAACTTTTATTTTATAATCAGTAGTAATGTAGGAGTCAAGTTTTACACAATATTATTTTGGATACTTGAGAATTTGCTCATAGGACAATATGGATCTTAGGGGTGAGGGGTGAGCAATTAACATTTGAATCAAGCCCAACATTTATCCTTTCCAAATTTCCTTTTAAAAAGTTAAATCTTAGTTCAGCTCATGTTTAGGCAGCCAGGTTGATGAGATTAGTATAGATTCTGATACTCCTTAGAAACACAATAGCAGAGTAAACTCTGGTTCTCACAATCTTTTAACACCTTTTTTTGCAATGTTCTCAGAAACTTACTTGTGGGAGAATATTGTAGCAACTATTAATGATAAAAGTGCCATGAATCTGAAATAGAGCAAAAAGAGATATATTGAAAAGTTTGGATAGAGGAAATGGAAGATATAAATGTTGTATTTATGTCATATTGCAAAAATAAAGGAAATATTTAAAAAATAAAATAAATCATTGTTACTGTTGAAATATGGCCTTTATTACATATAATCCAAAAAAGTTGTTACACTGATAGTTCAAATTTTAGTCACTTTTAATGTAATAGAACTTTTTAAGCTTAAATGACCTTTTATTGTGTTTTCTTTTAATTTTTCTAGTCAAAGGTTAGATAAAATTATCATTTTTACCTATGTAAAATAGGTTACCTCACATTCTGATAGCTATTTAAAAGGAAAAATTTAAAGTTTTTTAGTTAATATAAGAAATGTTAATATTCATTTATTCTTCAGGAGAAGGATCACATAAACTCACTTTTTGACATGCACTTCAGGTTCTGTTAAAGATCCTTAGTCTTACCTTTTCAGACATGCTTATAGTCACCTGATGGTGCAGAAAGCAGTGCTTTATATGGAAGTCAAATTCGCCTTTGGCAAAATTATTATAAAACATTTCCAAGATTTTACGGTAATTTTAATAAGCAAATGTTACTGTATTATTTTTAACTCCATATACCAATTGCCATTCTCATTAAAATTTTGATAGAATTGGCATACCTGAAGGATTGCATAAATAATTAACCATGGTTTGATGGATGCCAAGTGTCAGGAGAGACCGTGAAAGTCTTATTTAGCTAAGGAAGTCCAGCCACTTCTTTTTATTCCCAATGTATTAATATATGAATTTAGATATCTCTAGACTAATATCCAATGAATTTCCTATAATATCTTTTAGATATTGTACATATTCAGGAATTAATTTATATTAATTTTATAATATGCATATTTATAAGCTCAGTGTCTTGGCCAGAAGCTCCCTGTGCTAGGGTGGTGGGATAGATTGCTGAGAGATTACCAAATACCTAAAACAGGCCCCAGAAATAAAATTTATTGGCAGTTACAGTGCACTTGGTTCAATGAAGAAGCCCAGACTTTATTCTTTCCCATGATCCTTCAACAGAGAGGCCAGTGTTGTCCAGCTAGATATGTAGCTCTTATCCTATCCATAGATTTCTGCACTGGGTCACTGTGTGGAGAGGTTTTTCTTTAGGACAGAATATGTAAGCATTGCAGTCTTTCTTTTTAAGAATGTTCACTTTTATGACCAGAATTCCAAGAAAAGCTTGCCTTTGGCAAACATACCATCAACTTGAGGTGTCTAATTTTAGTTTCATTCAAAGTCTGAAGTTAACCTAAAAAATACTGATTTAAAAAAATTATCACAATGTCCAATTTCAAATTATACTAGAGAAATATAGTAAGAAATTTGCTGTCATTGCACAAAAGAGAAATATCTCTCAATTGATTAGACATGAGGATCCAGTAATCTCACCTAACTGCAGCTACTTGAAGTTTAACAAACACAACCAAAATAAACATTGGAGAAATAGGAAAATCTTCATTAAATGTTGATTGAAACCCCGAGTTTTATCGTGAAGAAAAATGAAACTAGATCCTTCTCTCTTATCTTGCAAAACAAAAACAAAAAACAAAATAAAAACCCCACAACTCCAAAATGACAAAGAACCTCAACATAAGACAAAGATAAGATTTCTTATGTTTTAAACATAGGATTTCCTTAAACAAAATGGAAAAATAAGGAATGCACTTCAACTTGTAGGTGAAGGAAAGGGAAAACCTTTGTAAAAAAGACTGTGGTGGCTGAAGATACCAGAGCAGAAAAAAACTCGATCCAGAGTTGGTGGCACTGATTGAGTTTAGGTGATTCAGACTTTCTGGAGGACTGAGTACAGGCAGGCTTTGAGGGTTTATAGCTTCACCTTGCTTTTGATCTCTTCTCTCTGCTTCATGCGTGTGATTAAACACATAAGCTGACAACTTCCTGCTCATGCTGCCATGCTTGACAGTTGATGCTATGACTGAGTGATAATGTACTTGTATCCCTCTGGATCTATAAGTCCAAATAAAACTTTTTTCCCCAAATAAACCCTTTCTTCCATTGCCTCTTGTCATGATGGCCAAGAACAGTAAAATACATGAGAGCTCATTCTGGTGAGGATATGGGATAAGGAAACACCCATCCACTGCTGACAGAAGTGCAAACTTGTACAGCCACTGTGAAAATCAGTGTGGCACTTCCTCAGGAACTTAGGAAGTGACATACCTCATTATCTAGCTGTATTAATCATATGTATACAACCAAATCAATCCAAATTCTGCTACAGAGACACTTCTTCAACCATGTTTACCTCTGCTCCAGTTTCTGGCTATTATTGGGTATTGGAAACACTGTGGAAGCTCATTAATGGAAAAATGTATAAACAAAAGTAGTACATTTACACAATAGTATATTACTTTACTGTTTAAAAAAAGATCATGAAATTTATAGACAAATGGGTGAAACAAGAAAAACATTATCTTGAGTGAGGTAACCCAGATCCAAAAAACTAATAGGATATTTATTGTTTATATACAGAAGTACCTGCTTGTATATTCTTGGAATAGCAGGTAAAATCTGTATAACCACAAAGGTTTGGCATAGTGTAAGTGAGTGAGGGAGGGCAGGGTAAGGTTAATTTTCCCTAGGAAAGAGAACTAAAATAGACAGTTTTGGGGGGATGGAGCAGTAAGAATGGGAGGATCAAAGGAGGAGAGCAAAAAAGAACGACTGGAACATGGAGATAGCTAAACCTAAGGGACTTTTGAGTGGTTGTATGGAAAACCAATAATATAGACGTACACGAAAGCATATGAAAGAAATTTAAAAAGTGGAATTACCATATAATAGTGAAACAAACCCAACTAGACATTCTTTGCAACCAAATATAATGTCTAATTCTAATTTTGGCCAAAGGGACCCCATGGGACATTCTCAAACAGCATAGGCCATTGGTTAGGCTATTGATTGCTCTCCAACAATATGAGGGTAAGACAATATGGCTGAAGAAAACAACTACACAACTCACTGAACAACAGTTGTACTGTGAGAACTTAGAGCCTTCATCCTATGGAGTAAGGCTTATAGTAATGCAAGGTACTCTGAATGCTACCAAGGAGAAAGACAGAACAAACCCAGCTACATACTCTACAATCTATAAGACAATTGAAATATATTTTATATGAATGAAATAATTATGATAAAAGACAAACATATAATGAAGAATAATATTGTTCACAAAGTTCCTAACCATATCAGCAAGCTTTGATTCACATAATTCAATCAATGTAACTTTTTCTTAGCTCATATGCTCCTTAATTATGCAAATTCACTGTGCTGGCACATTTGTAGTGTCACAACAAAATGTGCACAAAATTGTGTGAAAAGCATCGATCAATCTACCCCATGCCAGCATTCTGTTTTATTTTATTTAACAAAAAATATTTGCGAGTTAAGGGATTATTTGCTGGCACTGTATACTGATACACATAAGGTGTGTATGAGGTCGTTGCTTGGACAAACTTCCTCTGACTTTTCCCACTTGTTGCAATACTCTTTTTGAGGAATTTTTAGTCACTCAAAATTAATATACTGGTACTGTTTCTATAGTGTTTTAGAACTTGAATTTATTTGGAGTAAATTTCTTAAGCTTATATGCCTGCAGTTTCTTTCTTTTGTTCTTTCTTTCATTCGTTCTTTCTTTCTCTCTCTTTCTTTCTTCACTTTACATCCCCACTTTAGGCCCCTCCATCCTCTCTGCTCCTATACCCTCTTCCCCTCATCCCCCGTCCCCTTATTCTCAGAAAAGGAGACTCCTTACCCACAATGTGGCCAGGCCCACCAAGTGACATCAGCACTAAGCACATCCTCTTCCACTGAGGCCTGAAAAGGCAGCCCAGCTGGGTGAAAGTGATCCAAAAGCAGGCAACAGAGTGCATAGCCCAACCTCTAATCACTAGATGACCCTCAAGAAGAACGAGTTGCCATCAGCTACCTATGTGTAGCAGACCCTAGGTACAGTCTGTTTATGCTCTTTCGTTGGTGGTTCAGTCTTCGAGCACCCATGGTCTTAGGTTATGTTATTCTGTTGGTGTTCCTATAAAGTTCTTGCCCTCTAGTTCCCTCTGTCTCTTCAACAAGACTCCCTGAAGTCTGAATAATGTTTGGCTTTGGATCTCAGCATCTGTTTTGATCCACTGATGTGGGGAGCTTCCCAGAGGACAACTTTGCTATGCTTCTGTGAGAATAGCAGAGTATCCTTAACAGTATCAGAGGTTGGCTCTCTCCTATTGACCACTCATTGTTTGGTCCTCCTTTCAATCTCCGCTCCATCTTTATCCCTGCACTCCTTGTAGGCAGGGTCAATTTGGGGTCAAATGTTTTGTGAGTAGGTTGTTGTCCCCCTTCATCCACTGGAAGTCCTACCCGGATATAGGAGGTGGACACATCAGTCTTAGTATCTCCTGCTGCTAAGAGTCTCAGTTAGAATTACTCTCATATCCTTCTAGAAGCATATCCCATTGTGGGTCTCCAGATTTGAAGTTTTTATAGTACAAGTCTTTCACTTGCTTGGTTAGCATTACACCAAGATATTTTATATTTTTATGTATATTATGAATGGTATTGTTCCCCTAATTTATTTCTCAGTTTGTTTATCATTTGTGTAAAGAAGAGCTACTGATTTTTTAAATTTTATATTAATCACAGGTTATGTAATTTGTATCCCAGCCATAGCCTCCTCCTTCATTCCCTCACAATCTCCCCCATCCCTCCCTCATCTCCTTCCTGCCCTTTTCCAAGTCCACTGATAGGGGAGGACCTCCTCCCCTTAGATCTAACCATAGTTTATCAGGTCTCTTCAGGAATGGCTGCAATGTCCTCTTCTATGGCCTAGGAAGGCTGCTTCTCCCTCAGGGGGGGGGGCAGGGGGAGTTCGAAGAGCCAGCCATTGAATTAAAACTGAAATAGTCCCTGTTCCCCTTACTAGGGTACCCACTTGGATACTGAGCTATATCAGAGCAGGGGTTCTAGGTTATATCCATACATAGTCCTTGGTTGGAAAAACAGTCTCATAAAAGACCCCTGTGTCCTGCTATATTTGGTTCTTGTGGAGCTCCTGTCCTCTCAAGGTCTTACTAACTCCCTCTTCTTTCATATAATTTCCTGCACTCTGCCCAAAGTTTGGTTATGACTCTCTTCATCTACTTTGATACACTGCTAGGCAGAGTCTTTCAGAAACCCTCCGTGGTAGGCTCTTGTCCTGTTACTTGTTTTCCCCTACGTCCAATGTCCATCCCATTTGTCTTTCTAAGTGACAATTGATCATCTTACCCCAGGTCCCCCTTCTTGTTTATCTTCTTTAGGTGTATAGACTTCAGTATCTTTATCCTGTCTTATAGGTCTCTATAAGTGAGTATATACCATGTGTGTCTTTCTGCTTTTGGGATACCTCATTCAGGATGATTGTTTCCAGGTCCCACCATTCGCCTGCAAATTTCATGATTTCCTCATTTTTAATTGCTGAGTAGTATTCTATTGTGTAAAAGTACCACAATTTCTGTATCCATTCCTCAACTGAGGGACATCTGGGTTGTTTCCATGTTCTGGCAATTACGAATAAAGCAGCTATGAACATAGTTGAGCAAATGTCCTTGTGTAGTTGAGCATCTTTTGG
>CM053753.1:92765576-92782218 GCA_028658305.1 Pachyuromys duprasi | reverse complement strand
GGTGTAGGACTGAAGACCCTATTCAGGGAAACAGGGACTGTTTCAGTCATGATCTTGATGGCTGACTCTTTGACCCTCCCCCATACAAGCTGGGGAGTGACAGACTGGCTAGATCCCAGGGGAGGACATTGCAGCCAGCCCTGAGGAGACAGGATAAGCTGGGGTTGGATGGAAGGGAAGGAGGTCCTCCTCTGTTGGTAGACTTGGAGAGGGCTGGGAAGAGGGAGATGAGGGAGGGAGTGGGAGGGTAGGAGGGAATGGGGGAGAGGGCTATGCCTGGGATTCAAAGTACCTAACCTGTGATTGAGATAAAAAGAAATAAATTAAAAAACAAAACAAAAACAAACAAACAAACAAAAAGCACTCAACCTTTTTTATGTTTACAGCTGAGAATTTTGCAAAACTCTAACTTTAGTTTGCAACCCTCTGCTAATAATCATTCAATAAATTTTAGCTTATGATTGTACAAATAGGAAGCAAACTTCATGGTGACCCTAGCTTCATTTCTAATATATAGTATAGAAATTGCAGTTGTATTTGAACAAACTTAATATATTACATGACTAGGGGCTAAGTAAAAATCAGAAAATAGTTGCTAGTGATATACCTTTCTAGTTTCCTTCATAATACTGGCAGCTAAAAGCTGTCAAAGGAAGAGTGAACACAAGTTAGTTGGAGATGAGAAGCATAATTCTCACCTAAATACCACCCAGCCTTGCCTGGAAAGCCAAGGGAGGAAGCAAAAATACTTGGTAAGTGAAAGATAAGAAAATATAATTTTCCAGTTAAATAAACAAGAAGAAATGAGAAGCACATTGTTATTCGGATTGGAGTGATATACACATTTTTTTTTCTATTCTTCGAAGAATGATATGGTGTCTGCATATTCTAGTTTACTCGTCTCTAAGGACTGACATTAATGAGTCATGTAACTGTGAACAACTCATTTTTATATCCTTATCTTTTTCTTCCAAAATGTAAGCAAGATATTTCTAGTAGGCAGTAATTTCCCTTTGCTGATATCCACCATGAACATGAAGACATATGTGGTATTCAGAACAGGACACACAGTACTGCTTAAAACTGAACACAGTTTTAAGCTTTTTAATACTCAAGGAACAGAGAAATTTTATTTATTTATTATTCTCAAATATGAAGAGGCTCTTTGCTACAAAGCTTTTGACTTATTGATCAACTTGTATTTATTATATAATTACCTTTACCAGTTATTGTACATTGATCTGGGCACAGAACTTAACAAGGAACAAAAGAATTTCCCTACCTCACTAAAGGACTTGTCACTTCTGTATGCTTTCATTTTTAGTGACCTAGGATGAATTCTGCTCTTTAGGATGACAATAGGGTTTAGGGGATTTATTTTGTAAATAGGTATCATCATCTGAGTGTCAAACTTTACTCAAAAGCTAAGAGACAGGGAATTTTATGCCTCATTGTGAAGTAAGTGCTTTGATGGAAGTAAGTGCTTTGAAAGGTAAATGTCAGGTTCAACAGATTCATGAAGATTATTGGTGATCCTATAAGATATAAAAGGTGCATTAAGAATAAACCTTTTCACTTCTACCATGGGGTGGAGTGAGAACTATATTGTCTGTAACTTGGAAGTTGTTCCTTTTCTCAGGCCCATATATTCTTTTACACTGCTTGTGGACTTCCCTGCCCACAGAATTATCACAAATGAACTTATGCTCAGTGAAGACTGTTAGAGCAATCTGGATGTGAATACTGAGATTATATATATATATATATATATATAATTTTTAAAGACTGATATTCGATTATATATGTATATATAGTATCAATTCTCTCTCTTCCTTTTCTTTCTATATGGGATATTGATGAAATACAGAGTGGTGCAAATTATGTTACTGGTTGAGGTAGACTGTTTTACTTTTTTGAGTCATATAAACAACTTTATAGCACATACAGAGAAAGAAGCAATAATGATCTTGGGATATCTAATTTGTTTAATCAATTACAACAAAATCACAGACTAGGTAAATAAAAATATAGAAATGTGTTATAGATCTGCATTTTGGTACTTGACAAACAAGATATTAATAAGATTGTTTCCTGTGGAAGATTCACTCTAGCTTGTGTATGGTCACTCTTACAACGTCCTCACATGGCTAACTTTGTACAGAAAGGCTCCCCTTAACCCTTCTCTGTTGTGGAAGGATACTTGCTTATTTGGATGTGGGCTCAATGTTAAAGGATCACTTAACCTTAATTATCTCTTCAGGTGACAAGTGCCAAAGCACAGTTACAGTGGGATTGTACTGCCAGCACATGACTTACTTAGTTAGGGTTTCTATTGCTGTGATGAAACACTATGTCTAAGAGCATGTTGGCTCATACTTTCCTACCATATTCAGTCACTGAAGAAAATCAGGTCAGGGAGTCAAGGCAGGGCTGGAACCTTGAGGCAAGAGCCTATGCAGAAGCCATGGAGGGGTGCTGCTTAGTGGCTTGCTCCTCATCTCTTGCTCAGCCTACCTTCTCACAGAACTCAGTACCACCAGCCCAGGAATAACAACACATTCAACAATGACCAGCTTCCCCCATCAATCACTAATTAAGAAAATGCCATGCTATCAGAACTTATAAAGGCATTTTCTTAATTGAGTTTTCCTCCTTTCTGATAACTGTAGTCTGGGTTCAAGTTGACATAAAACTAGCCATTTCAACGTATGAATAATTTATAGGCATAATTCAATGAATAATAGTGTTGGCTTAGGATGGATCATAGTTCTTCCTCATTATTGATTACATATATTAAAGTTATATGAAAATCTACTTCTTTTTAAATATTCTATATAGTCATAGAAATATAAATGGGAGTTAATGTATGCTCATCACAGAAACCCCAAGCGACCCAAATGTATAGCTCATGGCCCAATCTGGACACTTTTCTTTTATTTGTTGGTGAGTTGTGTCTTGGTGAACTACACAAAGTCCAGGGCATTGCCATTCTCTAGCTTGGCCATCAGTACTGATGTTGAGGCCCAACTACTGAAGACATAGGTATTAACATCCTGTGCACTCTTGCGAGAATACAGCTACAGCACACAGGTAGCCTCACTACGACTAAAAAGGCCTAGAAGCAGATTACATGGATTAGACAGTACTAGAACTTTTAACTTTCTGCATATGTTTACTTCTTAATTATTTAGTGTGTATACCATGTGTATGTGAATATGTGATGTGTTTGTACATGCATGTGTCTCAGTGTCCCTGTAGATTTCAGAGGGTAACTTGAGAGGATTAATTTTCCTCCTTCAATCATGTGGGTTCCAAGGAACAAATTCAGATTGTCAGGCTTTTCTGCAAGTTTCTGTAACACAAAACAATTTTGGTAGCCCCGTAAATGAAAATGTGTCTAATAAAAATAAACATAATAAAACGTGCACACACATACATATGTGTTTGTATGCCATTTGTTTCCTGACAGTTTGGCACTCAATTCCTGACAATGTTTCTTTCTTGCTGAGGCCATTTTGGGTTTAAATAGAATTTGATCTTTTTGATGGAGAATCAAATCCCATGGAAAATTACCCAGCTCTGTTTAAGGACCGAAGGCCAAGATGTCTGAGGTAGATTACCTTGGCTTTTGTTAAACTGCCTGTGTGTGCAGAGCTTCTCATGCTAGCTGCTTAGCTTAGCCTACCTTTACTTCTGCAGAGTCTCCTGTGTAGCAGCTGAGTGACATACCAGCACATGCTTTTTGCCCTTAAAAGCCCTATGATATGGACACTCAGGGCTATACTTATGTCCCAAATATCTGAGTGTCATCACTGACAGACTTTTAGTTGGCTAGAAACCATGGCTGAGTGGCAATCTCTGGTGAGCTCCCTGTAACCATATGAAACATTATTTGCACAGAATGAAAATTTAAATTTAAATAATGTGTCCCTAAATCTCAAAATATTATTTATTAAGTAGCATTATCTTATCAAAATAATACGGGGAGGTCCACCCCTATCAGTGGACTTGGAGGGGCGCAGGGAGAAGATGAGGGAGGGATGGGGAGAGTGGGAGGGAATGAAGGAGGGTGCTACGGCTGGGATACAAAATACATAGCTTGTGATTAATATAAAAATAAATAAGTAAAAAAATAAGAAAAAAACCTACCAATAGTCTTTAACAAAGAAATATCATTAGAATGGATCTTTTAGTTTCTAATGTCAACTACAGGAACCAAACATAAAAGAACCTTTTATCATAATTTCCATAAACCTATAGCTAAGTGTGATCAGAGTTTCACAAATTAAAAGTCTTATCACTATTGATTTCTGTCTTACAAATCTAATGTTTGGATTTCTGGGAAGGAGTCCTGGGCTTGTAGATCTAAAACCAGAGCATTCACTGTGACTCACCCCACTGCTGTTCAGTGACATGAACCTTGTTTTATACTTGTGAAAGGTTTTGTAGTAAAGCCCTATAAAGTCAAAATAAAAAGGAGAATCAAGGAGTTTGTCAAATTGAGGTTCAATTTTGCCAAGATTAAATAATATATGAAATAACATCTAAGGGGCCATTTTCTATCAGAGAAAGTTTCTCCAGTATCTGAAGTAAATCCAGAAGCACAATAAATTGCTGTGCTTGAACAATACTGTCATAAAGGACAGCAACTCAGACCGAACTCCATAGGCTCCAGGATGAATGGATGCACCCATATGATGAAATAAGATACAACTTTAATGTACAAATAATGAACCTCTATTAAAATAAAGGATACCATCAATCAAATCCCTGCAGCAAAGCCATAAACCTGTGGCAACATAATGGCATGAGGGCACAAGCTTTATTAATCATGTGTAGTGTAATACCATTTTTCTAAGAGACACCATAAATATATTCCTGAAAAAGTGAGTTGTGAATGTGATAAAGGTTCTGGGATATTTATTTAAGACAATGATTCAGTTCATATTGTGATAGCTGTTAAAAGTTAACTTTATTCTCACCTAGTTTGGAACAGTGCTACAGTTAAGAAAAACACTCACATGCATTACGTTCTGATATTTCCAATGTCCAAAATGTTACAAAAATAAAAGGGGGAAAGAAAGTGTCAGAATGCATTAAGAAAACACAAGTTCCCACTTTAAAGTATCTTTGGAGTCTTATTCTTCAGTGTTTGTGCTTGTTAAATTCATTTAAGCCACTCTTTATTTAAACAATATTTATTGTCTTTTCTCAGAGTTGTAACAGTATTTAATATTCATGTCTTTAATTTGTGGGTTTTATTATTTCTAGTAAAATTTTCAATTCCAATTTAATAAGACTTTTAACAATACAAGATATGATTTAGAACAGCACTTATAAACTATTCTCTAAGATTTTAGAAATAAAAACCATATAAAAGGACAGTAGAAATTAATGATATCTATTTTACAGAAATTATATATTAGTGTTAAGCACTCTTCTTCTATATGATCTCTCATAAAAGCTTTTTGTGACTCTTTAAAAATCTGTGATTTGAAGATATGACCTCACATTACAGCTGCAATTCTTTGTAAAGTCATTTGATATAAGGCCATGTTAAATAGTATGAAATATATCCTCTTAAGAATTCTATCCTACCTTAAAAAAACTTAATTCTGATATTAAACCATTTGGTTTAGTTTCAAAGAAGGTAAAGTTAATATTCATTGACCAATACAATTCAAGCATATACTTTGGCATGTACATAAATTGCAGCAGAAGATACTGTAGAGTACTCACAGCCATGGTCAACATAAATGCTATGGAATTTTAAACCACAAGAAAATGCATCCATATGAAGCAAAGATACCAATAAAAAGTAAAAATGCTTAACATGTTGTGAAAATCACAAATGTTTATTATAATTGAGAATTAAAAGAAAAAATAAAATTATGAACACAGATTATTTATGAATGTAAGTATGAAGGCTATGCAGCACTTCGTGGGGGTTATCTAATACTATAGTTGGAACTGATAAAATATTCATATTTTTTGTATTTTTTACAGTAACAATTCAATAATCTTTAAAGGAAAAACTAAAAATAACTGAAATACACTTGGTAATAACAAAAATCTACAATCAAAACTATCTAACAAAGTTGTTGAAAGCAAAAAGTGATGGTTCTATTGAAATACTATGATCTGTTTTACTTTCTAATAACTTTTTAAAGTTTGGAAGAATATAGAGAACTTTTGGTCCGGACAGCAATCCTGATGTTTTGGCATTCAATGCATTCTAAAAATTATCAGGCACAATTAATTTATGCTTCATCATTCTGAGAGCAGATGGCAAAGTTAAACAGAGTTTGCATATTCAGAATTAAAAAACAGGATTGTGAAATACTTCAACAGAATAGCCATATTTCCATATGAATAGGGATTATAGGAATTCTTAGTTTTCACATTTTTCAGCTTTGCATTCATCCCCACATTTAGAGGTTAACATTTCACCTTGTTTCTGTTAGAGTCATCTAAACATCAGGCCAATCTGCTTCGCACTGTGTTCTAGTCTCACAGTATTATTACATGTGGTTATACATGGCATGTGTTTAAAAGGCTTGCACATTGCTAATTTCTTGTTCCCATAAATAATAAGTACTCAAGTGACAATGCATGCAGGAGAGGTTGTGGAGAAAGGGGAACCCTCCTCCACTGCTGGGGGGAATGTAAACTTGTATAACCACTTTGGAAATTATTCTGGTGATTTCTCAGACAATTAGGAATACTGCCTCCTCAAGACCCAGCTATACCACTCCTAGGCAGATATCCAAAAGATGCTCAAGTGCACAACAAGGACATTTGCTCAACCATGTTTGTAGCAGCTTTATTCATAATAGCCAGAACCTGGAAACAACCCAGATGTCCCTCAAAGGAGGAATGGATAAAGAAATTGTGGTATTTTTACACAATGGAATACTACTCAGCAATTAAAAAAAAGGGAAATCATGAAATTTGCAGGAAAATGGTGGGATATAGAAAAGATCATCCTGAGTGAGGTATCCCAGGAGCAGAAAGACACACATGGTGTATATTCACTTATATAGTCCTATAAGATAGGATAAATATACTAAAATCTGCACCTAAAGAAGATAAACAAGAAAGAGGACCAGGGGTAAGATGATCAATTCTCACTTAGGAAGACAAATGGGATGGACATTGAAGTAGGAGAAAAGAAGAAACAGGACAGGAGCCTGCCACATAGGACCTCTGAAAGACTCTACCTAGCAGCTTATCAAAGCAGATGCTGAGACTCATAACCAAATCTTCGGTAGAGTGCAGAGAATCTTATGATAAAAGGGGGAGTTAGTAAGACCAGAAGAGGACAGGAGCTCCACAAGGACAAAATATGTCAGGGCATGGGTGTCCTCTATGAGACTGTTTCTCCAACCAAGGACCATGTATGGATATAACCTAGAACCTCTATTCAGAAGTAGCCCATGGTAGCTCAGTATTCAAGTGGGTTACCCTAATAAGGGCAACAGGAACTATTTCTGACATGAACTCAAGAACTGGCTCCTTCACCTCTCCCTGCCCCCAAGGGAAGAACAGCCTTCCTAGGCCACAGAAGTGGACATTGCAGCCAGTCCTGAAGATACCTGATAAGCTAGGGTTAGATGGAAGGGGAGGAGGACCTCCTCTAGCACTGGACTTGGAAAGGGACAGGGGGGAAATGAGGGACTGAGGGTGGGGTTGGGAGGGAATGAGGGAGGAGGTTACAGTTGGGATAGAAAGTAAATAACCTGTGATTAATATAAAAAATAATGTTTGAAATCATAAAAAAATGACAAGTAGTCTAATGACATATGCACAAGCAATATTACATACACAATATATAAGTATATGAATGAGGCCAAGAAATTAGAAGAAAACAAGAAGTGTATAGGAGGGTTTAAAGGGAGGAAAAGGAGGGGGAAAATAAGCAGTTAAATTATATTTTTAAAATTGAAAAATATCTTTTAAAATCTGTATCTGTATTTCTACTCCCTATCTCTAAATATTTGTATTAGATGGGAAGGTTACTGAGGGTGGAAGGGAAAGTATCTTGGGCTTAATATAATGGCTTTGAAAGCGTAAAAGAAAGGTAAGGCAGCCTGGAAGCTTAACAGAAGCCATCAACCAAGGGATGTACACAGCTTGTAAAAATCCTTAAAGTGTCAGCAAAGAGACACTGTCTCCCACTTGTACTCCAAGAATGCAGAATGAATGCAGTTTTTTTCCCATAGTTATTTTAGACCAGCTGAGACTATTTCAGGATTCTGACCACATAACTATAAGATAATGTTGTTGTTTTATGGGGCTATTAAATTAAGCCTTACTTATCACAGCCAAGAAAACAGATACATCTCCCATCTTCTAATCTCTCTCACTCTCACGTGCCCTCCCTGTTCATCGCGTTACATATTTTACCTAAGCACAATTAGCAGCCTGTTTCCAGTGGAATATTTAATCTGTGTCCCAATTGTTTATTAAACCATTTCTAGGAAAGTTAATTCGTTTATGGATGAACAATTTCAACAACTATGTTTGAACTATAGCATTGTTCTTGTGAATAACTTAAACATTCAATACATGGAGGGTATTTCTTCTTCTCAAGTCTAAATTTATTTTCCTTTCATAAATCAAAATAATAAAAACTTGTTACTTCACCATATTTTCATTTTTCAAGAAAAAGAGTCTTTGTCATACATATATTTTGATCATGCCTTTCACTCCTTGAGATGCTTGTTACCTCACTACACACACACTTCCACATGCATTCCTTCACTCCCTTTCTTTAAACAACAAAACTATGTATAGATGTGATGCCAAATGAGGATGTTGCTTTGGCATGGTTGCAGAAGTATTCCACACACTTAAAAGACTTCAATTTAGTTGAAAATGGCGTCAATATTTTTTTTAAAGTTATGTTGTACAGAATTCTTCACCAATCTTACATCTGTCAGAGGGCTAATCTCCAGAGTATATAAAGAACTGAAGAAGATGAACCATAAAAAAACAAGTAACCCAATTAAAAAATGGGGTACAGAGCTAAACAGAGAATTCTCTGTAGAGGAATATCCAATGACAGAGAAAAACTTAAAGAAATTCTCAACTTCTTTAGTCATCAGGGAAATACATATCAAAACAATCTCACACCTGTCAGAAGGGCAAAGATCAAACACTAAAGAGATGATGTATACCAAAGGGGTTGTGGACAATGGGGAATGCTCCCCTCTTGCTGGTTGGAATGTAACCTTGTAAAGTCACTTTGGAAATTAATCGGCTGTTATTTTCAGAAAATTAGGAGTACTGTTGTCTCAAGATCCAGCTACACCACACCTGGACATATACTCCTCCCACCAAAAAGTGCCCCACCATTAAAAAAAGGACATTTGCTTAACCATGTTCCTAGGGGTTTTATTTGTAATAGCCAGAAACTGGAAACAGCCTAAATGTCCCTCAACTGAGTAGATTCAGAAAGTATGGTACATTTAAATGATGGACTATTACTTAGCAATTAAAAACAAAGAAATCATGAAATTTGCAGGCATGAGTGAGGTAAGCCAGAAGCAGAAAGACACACGTTATATACTAACTTATAAATGGATATTAGACCTACAATATAGGATAAACATTCTGAAATCTGTACACACAAAGAAGCTAAGCAAGAAAGAGGACCCTGGGTAAGATGATCAATCCTCACTCAGAAAGATAAATGGGATGGACATTGGAAGAAGGAGAAAACGAGAAACAGGACAAGAGCCTACCACAGGGGACTCTGAAAGACTCATAACCAAACTTCGGGCAACCTGCAGGGCATCTTATGAAAGAAGGAGGAGATAGAAACACCTGAAAGGGACAGGAGCTCCACAAGGAGAGCAACAAAACCAAAAATATTCTTTCAGAGACTGATACTTCAACCAAGAACCATTCATGGATATATCCTAGAACCCTTGCTCAGATGTAACCCAGAGCAGCTCAGTTTCCAAGTGGGTACCCTAGTAATGGGAACAGGGACTGTTGCTGACATGAACTCAGTGGCTGAGTTTAAGACTGATCACCTTCCCCCGAGGGGGAAGCAGCCTTGCCAGAACATAAAGGAAAACAATCCAGCCAGTCCTGATGAGACCTGATAAGCTAGGGTCAGATTGAAGGGGAGGAGGACCTCCCCTATCAGTGAACTTGGATAGCTGCACTGAAGAATGAGGAAGGTATGGTTAGATTAGGAGGGAAAGAAGGAGGGGGCTTCAGCAGGTGTACAAAGTGAATAAATTGTAATTAATATAAAAATATTTTTTAAAAAAGAAAATATCTTCAGCAAGCTCTTAAAAAGCCTTATAGAATCATAAATGTGGATATAGGATTTTTTTATTTTGTTTTTGTTTCGTTTTTCTTTTTCCTGTGAAATTCAGATCATTTACCCTACTAATTTTTGGTCACCTGTGGCCACAATATGTAAGTAATATTGTGTTTTTGGACCTCTTTTCTAAATAGAGTATTGATAAAAAAGTAGACCTTCAATATTAAGAGTTTTGACTGCCAAGAAATAAATAAAGAAAGAACAATGAATAACTACATTTAGTCGTGACTTTAACTGTACAACACATTCAGAGATTTTATTTCAAGAATTAGTTGTTGAGAATCTGAGACTCCCCAGTTCTATATTTCTATCATAGCATCTTTGAATCTGATAAAACTATTTTAATCCCTTCTTCTGGAAAAGATTGTCAGTCTATGAAGATCTCAATTACTAATTTATATATATATATAAATGATATATATATATATATATCATATTACCTAATGGTTGCATACATTTTATTTTTATAGAAAAAGTTTAAAGAAAAATTACTATTTTATTTAATATTTCAAATGATTGCCGTGATAGTAAAACCATCAAGACTTTGAAAACTCTTGCCAATATTCCTAACATTCATGTATATCTAATTAGAAGCTAATTGAAATTGAAATTTAAGACACAAAGCTGAGAAACAAACCTTATGTTCGCAAACATGCTGACTGAATGAAATCTCTAGCACTGTCACTCTGTCACTCAATGTATAGCAAGCCTATAGCCAACATCAAACTAAATGGAGAGAAACTTAAATCAATCCCACTGAAATCAGGGACTAAGCAAGGCTGCCTACCATCTCTATATCTCTTCAACATAGTACTTGAAGTCCTAGCTAGAGCAATAAGACAACTAAAGGAGAACAAGTAGGATACAAATTGGAAAAGAAGAAGTCAAAGTTCCACAGACAATATGACAGTATATATGAACAACCTCAAAAATTCAATCAAAGCTCTCCTTCAGCTGAGAAACACCTTCAGCAAAGTGGCTGGATACAAACTTAACTCAAAAAAAAAAAATCAAAAGCCCTCCTGAATATCTAAGACAGAAAGGCCCAGAAAGAAATTAGGGAAACAACACCTTTCACAATAGGCAGTAATAGCCTAAAGTACCTTGGTGTGACTCTAACCAAGCAAGTGAAAGACCTATAGGAAAAACTTCAAGACTCTGAAGAAAGAAACTGAAGAAGATATCAAAAGATGGAAAGATCTCCCGTGCTCATGGATAAGTAAGGTTAACATAGTAAAAGTGGAATTCCTGCCAAAAGCAATCTACACATTCAATGCAATTCCCATCAAAATATCAACACAATTCTTTACAGACCTTGAAAGAAAAATTCTCAACTTCATATGGAAAAACAAAACAAAACAAATAAACCAGATTTTCCAAAACAATCCTGTACAACAAAAGATCATCTAGAGGTATCTCTATCCCGATCTCAAGTTCTACTACAGAGCAATAGTAATAAAAACGACATGGTATTGGCATAGAAACAGAATGGTGGACCAATGGAACCAAACAGAAGAACCAGAAATAAATCCACACACCTACGGATACTTGATTTTTGATAAAGAAACCAAAACCATACGATGGGGAAAAGACAGCGTCTTCAATAAATGTTTCTGCTCTAACTAGATGTTTTCATGCAAAGAAAATGAAAATAGATCCATATTTATCACCCTGCACAAAACTAAAGTCCAAGTGGATCAAAGACCTCAACATAAAACCAGAGACACTAAACCTGTTAGAAAAAAAGTTGGGGAAGAGACTTGAGCTCATTGGCACAGGAGACAACTTCCTGAACAGAATACCAACAGCACAGGATCTAAGAGCAACAATCAATAAATCGGACCTCTCGAAATTGAAAAACTTCTGCAAACCAAAGGACACTGTCATCAGAAAACACAACAGCCTATAAACTGTGAAAGGATCTTCACCAACCCTATATCTGACAGAGGGCTGATATCCAGAACATACTTTTTAACTGAAGAAGTTAAAAAGTAAAAAAAATCAAGTAATCCAATTAAAAATGGTATAGAGAGCTAAACAATGAATCCTCTGTAAAGGAATATTGAATGGCAGAGAAACACTTAAAGAAATGCTAAACATCCTTAGTCATCAGGGAGATGCAAATCAAAATGACCCTGAGATTTCACCTTACACACATAAGAATGGCTAAGATCAAAAACTCAAGTGACAACACATGCTGGAGAGGATATGGAGAAAGGGGAACCCTCCTCCACTGCTGGTAGGAGTGTAAACTTGTGCAACCACTTTAGAAATCAATCTGGCGCTTTCTCAGGCAATTAGGAATAGTGCTTCCTCAAAATGCAGTTATGCCACTCTTAGGCATATATCCAAAAGATGCTCAAGTACGCAACAAGGAAATTTGTTCAACCATGTTCATAGCAGCTTTATTCACAATAGCCAGAACCTGGAAAACAGCCCAGATGTCCCTCAGTTGAGGAATGGATAAAGAAATTATGGTACATTTACATAATAGAATACTACTCAGCAATTAAAATCAAGAAAATCATGAAAATTGCAGGCAAATGTTGGCTTCTAGAGAAGATCGTCCTGAGTGAGGTATCCCAGAATCAGAAAGACACGCATGGTATATATTCAGTTATAAATGGATACTAGACATATAATACAGGATAAACATACTTAAATCTGTTCACCTAAAGAAGCTAAGCCAGAAGGAGGACCCTGGGTAAGATGGTCAATCCTCACTCAGAAAGGCAAACTGGACAGACATTGGAAGAAAGAAAACAGGAAACAGGACTGAAGTTTACCACAGAGGGCATCAGAAAGACTCTACCCACCAGTCTATAAAAGGAGATACTGAGACTCATAACCAAACTTTGGGCAGAGTGCAGGGAATCTTATGAAAGAAGTGGGAAATAGTAAGACCTGGAGAGGACAGGAGCTCCACAAGGAGAACCACAAATCCAAAAATTCTGGGCACAGGGTTCTTTTCTGAGACTGATACTCCAGCCAAAGACCACTCATGTAGATGACCTGGAACTCCTGCACAGAGGTAGCCTATGGCAGTTCAGTATCCAAGTGAGTTCAGGGACTGTCTGTGACAGGAACTGATTGGTCTGTTCTTTAAGCATCTCCCCCTGATGGGGAAGCAGCCTTGCCAGGCCACAGAAGACAATGCAGCCACTCTTGATGAGACCTGATAGACTTGGATCAGAGGGAAGGGAAAAGGACCTCCCTTATCAGTGGACTGGAAGAAGGACAAGGATGGGAAAGAGGGAGGGTAGGATTAGGAGGGGAAGAGGGAGAGAGGTACAGGGGAGATACAAAGTTAATAAACTGCAATTAATAAAAATAAAAATAATTTAAAAAACCAACTAGCTGTACATATTCCTTAGTTTTCATCTAGCTGATGTCTATTATTGTTGCAAGACAGATGTTAGTGCATAATTGGAATTAAAAACTACTTTCTCTCTCTCTCTCTCCTTCTCTCTCTCTTGGCTCTTTCACTATCTCTGCCTTTCTCCTTTTTCAATGTTTTTGAGACATTCCCCTATATTTTCCAGCCTATCCTTATACACTGTGTAACCAAGGAGGGCATTCAATGTTTTATATTCCTGATTCAGTCTTCATTGTACTGACATTACAGATTTGTGTCACCAATGCTGGTCAATTTTATTGGACATATCTTCCTTAACCTTTTTTTTTACATAAAAGAGCAAATATATTTAGAAAAGAAGGTAAAGCCAAATAATGTACTAGAAAGAAAGTAGGAAAGTAGAGAGAGAGATCAATGGTCTCCATAAAACCCTTTTCTACTCAAATTCACAAGATTTGGTTAAGATGGGATTGAGGAGATCTATTGATTATAAAATGAGTAGTTTGCATAAGACAATTAAGTTTAGCTATACCCAAGTCATGCCATGTTGTGTTGTTTCCATATTTAATCTAGGTATATAAGGAAATATGGGATGGGACTACACATTTGTATAAGTGATATATACTTTCTGGCATGAATAAAATGTACCTCTAAGATAAACAATTTTAAGGGAAAGCACAATGCAAATTTTATAAGACCTTGAATTATCTTTTCTAAAAATTGAACTTATTCTTTTGGGACTCTAATATTATATAAAAAATTCCATGTTTACAACAGTTTTTAAGTCACAAAACCAGTTATCCTTCCATACACCAAGACCTTTTATCCATAAATATCAAAAGCACTTTTCCTTAATGAGATAATACTGAATTTATGAATTATTCATTTAGCAACATGTAGTTCAAGACATAATTAGCTCAAAATTTATGTTTTAAAAATTTCGTACATGTAGAAATTCCTGTTTCTCCTGCACAGTTCCTCTCCTCTGTAGCACATTAATCCAATTCAGTCTGTCTCTTGATGTGTCTCAGTGAGGTATATGCTTATGTACGTGCTGGATGAGCTTCTTTCCTGCTAAATGTTTGTTTTGTATATCTGAACTCTGCAAGTAAAGAAATTGCAGTCAAGCAGAAAACATTTATTACCTTTTATCTCTCATGTACAACTATGAAAGAAATCAAAAGAAGTTTAAACAAGAAAATTTAAAGTAATTTAATAAAGGAACTATTAAGCTTTCAGTCTTATTTTATTTTGATCTATTTTTTGTCTTTATTTATAATCATTAATTTTATCAAAGCTTTTTGTTTCAAAGGATTGAAAGTGATTTTACTCAAAGCAGGAGGAACTGAGAGCTACAGCATACATGCTATGTCTTGATTTCTTCTTTTCAATCATCATTTTAATTAAAAGCAAAAATAAGTGTACTTTTCAAAAATGGGTTTATGAAAATAAAATATTTAGCTAATATTACCTGTTGACATGGTGATTATGCATGAAAATGGCAAAGTATGAAAGAAAATCAGTAAAACAGAAAAATCAAAGAAAATTCAAAGAAATAATAGCCTGTTGTTTTTAACTACTTCTTTCAGCTCTGTTGATAATCTTTGCCTGAAGTATAAACACTGAGTGGAATACCACTGTGTTCAGATTACTCAATATGGGTATGCAGGCAATAAGAATTATAATGAAACATGGAGGCTTACTCTATGACTCATACAAACAAATATATGTGTCTGGTGTCAGGTAATAAATATGTAACAGGTAAATCAAAAAACACTTCAAAGGTGACAATATTCTTTCCACTAATTTTAACTAATATGGTTATTACATTTGGATATATAACAGACCTATTATTTGTGGTTGCCTCAGATCCACATATTGAAAGTCCAACTTTCTGGTATGATAACATTTGGTGATGGTTGTTGACAAGAATTTAGGACATGAGCATGGAGTTCTCAATCTGGGATCGATGCCTTTAGAACATACAAAATATTTCTTTCTCTGTGTACATGGGAACTGTATCAACAGGAAAACTATGATTCTGGCGTGACTAGAGCAACGAGAAAATGAGCTCCTACTGTTTTAACCTTCCAATTGTTCTATTTACAAATCCAGTCTCCTATATATGTTTTCTATGTTCAAGAACACTGTTGAGACTGCTAGAGACATGAAAGAGCCTTCACCTGTGTTGTAGAATGGTGAAAGAGAAATATTTCAACAAAAAAATGTGCAGATGTTTTTCTTATTTACATTCCCCAGTAAAACAATGTAACACAAACCAGAAAATGGCCACATGAAAAGTAAGACTAAAACAAAATAGTTTCTTTAAATCTGTTTATATAGTGATTTATAATTTTTCCTGACTGAAAGATGGGCTCCAGCAAAGGGGACACAAAACTTGTGGAACTGGCTAGCCAATGACTGGTACAGATTGCTACACATGCTACCAGACAGCGCCCATGCCTGACACTGTCTGGAGGGTCATGTACCATAGGCTGTGTAACTAAGAGACCTAGGATAGACCCAAACAAGACTGGCAAAAAACAAACATAGTCAATGGTATGATTCCTAATGATATTCTGCTATACTCATAGACCAGAGCCCAGAAAAATCAGCATCAGAGAAGCTTCATACAGCAACTTATAGGAGCTGATACAGAGACCCACAGACAAATATTAGGGGGAGCTCAGGGGAAGAGGGCAAAGACTGAAGGAGCCTATTGGATCAAGAATAGAACAAAGAATCCCACAAAATCAGCTGACCTGGGCCCTGAGGAGTTTACAGAGACTCAAGAGACAACCAGGAGGCCTCTATGGGTCTGACCTAGGTTCTCTGTAAGTATTAAGGTCGTGTAGCCTGGTGTTCTTGTGGAACTTTTAACAATGGGATCAAGGGCTGATTCTGACTCTTTTGCCTGCTTTTAGGATCCTTTTTCTCCTATTGGGTTA
>CM053753.1:92718235-92765076 GCA_028658305.1 Pachyuromys duprasi | reverse complement strand
TCTTACAAATAAAGCTGCTGCAAACAGGGTTGAATAGATGTCCTTCTTGTGTACTTGAGCATATTTTGGATATATGCCTAGGAGTGGTATAGCTGGATCTTGAGGAAGCACTATTCCTACTTGTCAAAGGTTGAGAAAGAAATTAGGGAAACAAAACCCTTCACAATGGCCACTGATAACTTAAAGTACCTTGGTATGATTCTAACCAAGCAAGTAAAAGACCCGTTTGAAAAAATCTTCAGGTCTCTGAAGAAAGTTATTGAAGAAGGTAACAGAAGATGGAAAGATCTCCCATGCTCATGGATCGGTTCGATTAACAGTGAAAATGGCCATCCTGCCAAAAGCAATCTACACATTCAATGCAATTCCCATCAAAACACCAACACAATTCTTTACAGACCTTGAAATAAAAATTCTCAACTTCATATGGAAAAACAAAAAACCCAGAATTTCCAAATAATCCTGTACAGTAACAGATCATCTGGAGGTATCCCCATCCCTTATCTCAAGGTGTACTGCAGAGCAATAGTAATAAAAACTACATGATATTTGCATGGAAACAAAATGGTTGATCAACTGAACCAAACAGAAGACCCAGAAATAAATCTACACACCTATGAATACTTGACTTTTGACAAAGAAGCCAAAACCATTCAATGGATAAAAAGATAGCATCTTCAACAAATGGTGCTGGTCCAACTGGATGCCTAGTTGCATAAAAATGAAAATAGATCCATATTTATCACCCTGCACAAAACTAAAGTCCAAGTGGATCAAAGACCTCAATGTGAAACCAGACACAGTAAATCTGTGAGAAGAAAAAGTGGGGAAATGCCTAGAACTGGTTGCACAAGAGACTACTTCCTGAACAGAATGCCAAGAGCACAGGTTCTAAGATCAACAATCAATAAAAGGGACCTCATGAAACTGAAAAGTTTCTGTAAAGCAAAAGACACTGTAGTCAGAACAAAATGACAACCTACAGCCTGGGAAAGGATCTTCACCAACTCTGAATCTGATAGAGGGCTACTATTCAGAATTTAGAAAGAACTCAAGAAGTTTAAAAGCAACAAATCAAGTAATCCAATTTAAAAAATGGGGTACAGAGCGAAACAAAGAATTCACTGTAGAGGAATATCGAATGGCAGAGAAACACCTAAAGAAATGCTACAACTGCTTAGCCATCAGGGAGGTGCAAATCAAAACAACACTGAGATTTCACCTTACACCCATCAGAATGGCTAAGATCAAAAACTCAAGTGACAACACATGCTAGAGAGGTTGTGGAGAAAGGAGAATCCTCCTGCATTGCTGGTGGGAGTGTAAACTTGTACAACCACTTTGGAAATCAACAAAAGTTGTATTATTTGCCTAAATACTCCTTCTTATACTTAGGTTTTTTTTCACATGAAGATGATAAAATGATTCTCAAATGACTGAATAGTTACTTCATTTTAGGTTTATTGTCAGAATATACCAGTTATTCATTTGAAAACACGTCGCCAGGCAGTGGTGCACCCCACTAATCTCATCACTCAGGAGGCAAAGGCAGGGAGATCTCTGTGTCTGAAGACAGCTTTATGTACAAAACTTGTTCCAGGACAGTTGGGGCTACCCAGAGAAACTCTGTGTAGAAACTACTCCCCACTCCCCCAACTAAATTACTAAGTTAAGCATTTAAATAATATTCTAATCCATTCAAGACAATTTTTATATTGTGGGATTTTAGTAGTAATAGTAATGTTTAGTACAGAAAAGACTGTTTATTTTAGTTAAAATTAGATTTTTCTATTATCAAGCTTTATAGAATCTATTTTACTAATAAATTACATGTTAATAAAATTTGTGTTACTACTCACAGTATGAATTAAATAAAATGACATTTCTTTTTTAAAGAACAAAATTTCATTTATAGATTCATAACAGGTTTTGAGAGAATAATTTTGTACATGTCTATATTGTTCCTTTGTCTGTGGGAGCCAAGTTTGAGGCCCTCTGCATCTCATCTTATGGTTCATCTCGTATCCTCCATCCTTTTTGTTAGAAGAAAATCTGATAGCAAAAGGAAAATGCTTCCTTAAATTTATGATCTTGTCCAACAATAGCATCTAAGGAAGAGATGCTAGAAACACCAAATTTAGCAAGCCATTTGGAATACGTGTAAAAGCATGAGAGTTTCAATGGGCATCAGAGTTGGTAAAAATTTATAGAAACAAACTCCAAACTTATGGAGTATTGCTTATTATACATAGTGTCAAAACTGAATTCTTTGTAGAAACTAATTTTATTTAATGAAAAACAAATGCATAATTGAACTAAGAAGGCAGTGTGTACTTTGCAACACTCAGGAATCCCATGACAAATCACCTCTTGGCATATTTTGATCTTATACATAAAAACTATAAATGTTCAAACATTTTTTTCATAGACAGTAATTGTGTTATATATGTAAATTTTAGATATTCATTTGTATATTATGTGATCCAATTTCCCTGCTTTCTGTTGAATTTGCCACATTGAAGCAATCCTAATTGAATACATATCATTTCCTTTAGAATTTTTACTGGCATTTTTATTCCTAGGAAGCTGATAGCAGTTTTTTTTTCTCTGCCAGGATGATAGTAAAGTTAGGAGCCTACTTTCAGCTTATGTCTGCTAATAATTTATCAAGTGCCACAGTCTAATACACCCTGGTAATTTCTCCAGGTGTCTGGGGACCTGTTTGGACATCTATTACAAAGGAGGAAACGCCAGGTGTTCTGTCAGTGTGGTGACTGTCATTCCCCAGAGTCTAATAGTCCCCATTACACTACAGAGGTTGATTCAGGAAGTAGCTCAGAGATAAGGTGCCCTGCCAAATTCCACATTGACTGTCTCACAGTAGTGATTATGTTTTAGAAAAAAAAAGTCTCTTTTTAATTTAATTTTTTTAAAAAAATTTATTCACTTTACATCTCAATTCTAGCTCTCTCCTCATCTCTTCCAAGTCCTACCTTTTCTCCCTCTTCCACCTTAGTCCCCTACCCTGTTTCTCAGAAAGGCAGAGGGCAAACTGATTTAACCATACTTTCCTTATCTTTCTTTTTTCCTCCCTGTGCAGACATAGCACTAAATATAAAAATTTTTCCTCAGGTACTTTCTTTCAGAAACAGCTATCATTTGTGTTATTATGTTATAGTTGAAATAATAGCATGATCTAAATGCACTTGGTCATCATCAAGCAAGTTGTTAAGCAGTTAATTCATTGATGCTAAGATACAAGAGTCTCAAACCCCTTTCGAAAGTTGGTAATTACATTTCTCAAAGTAACCTTTAATTTTAGCATTATCAAATAAGGTCATAGCAAGTCATAAGCATAATTCAGTATTGCATGGAAAAATATTGTTCTACTAAAAATACTACTTTAAATATGGCCAGTAATTAACCTCAGATGCCTACTTTTTCTACACCTTTGTACAGGAAAGAGTATAAAACAATTTCAGATAGTCTTAACACACTGCATCATTTAATTGCAAAATCTTGTACTAAAAGAAACTCACTATAAAGTAATTATTAAGCTGATGCATTTACATGCTTATATGGTACCACATAAAACAGGCATGTAGTGTTGAACCTTGGTTGTTCCTGCTTTCCAACAACCTTTTTCAGGCTCAGATATATGTCACTAAACAGAAGAAAGTTAAGAATATATGAGAAAGGAGTAAGTAGAAAGATTAAGGGCTTCTGGGGAAGAGCAGTTTTGCAAAGGCCTGCCAAATTAGCACTGTGTCCATCGCTCTGTAGCTATTGTTGGCATATCTTGTTTTGACTCCTGAAACAAAAGCTCCTTTCATTTCTCTGCTTCTGTTTCAGTGAACAATGGAAGCCAGCATTTACTCATGAGCTGAGTTTTCAGAGTGTGAAGAGTAGGTGAATTCCAAAGACCAAAGGAGGAAGATAAAAGAAAGCAAAGTAGAATGTAAAGATATGCTACAATGATTAAGTATTCTCAAGTATTTACTTACCATTTTCATTTGAATTTTTAAATTAATTTTAATGAAATTGTTTCTGATGTGTAGAGGTCCTGGCAGATTCAAATCAAACAAAGTGTATATAAGAAAGATATATGAAAAAGGAAACAGAATCAAATATGGGGTCTTCTGTGTAAATAGCCAATGAAAAAAGAATGTGAGATGAGTGTCTACCACAAAGAGTAAACATATCTACCAACACAGTATCATTTTGTGCTGTTGAAAAAATATTCTGAGATAGGTGTTTTATCTCACAGTCTAGGCTTTATCAGAATTTATGCATATGGTTCTAATACTTGTGAGGTCATGTGTCCAGATGAATATTCCACTGTCTCTGAGTTTTAAACTTTTTTTCAATAATCCTTAAGATGCAGGGTTTAGGGTATGCAATACCGAAGGGTTTTTGTTGCTGTTGTTGCTTTCTTTTCTTTTCTTTCTTTTTTTTTGAAAATCAGATCCTAGGAGCTGCCAAGTTTACCAGCTTCAGTGTCACTATCCGCTCCACTGCTTCTGAGTAATAGAACTTCTTCTCAGCTATCCTAACATCTTGAGAACACCTTTTAGTTACATATAAATGAGCTCCTTGTGATTTTGTATTCACAATGAATACTTCCTTTCAAATACTGTAGTTACTTTAGTCATTTGTCATCATGAGTGAACTCTTCCTTAAGGTTATTTTAGAAATTTTTCATTTAGATATCTTAATGAACAACATTAATAACCACATCCCAGAAAATTAGTATTTTTAAATGTCCCTGACTATTCAGAATTTTGAACTACTTAAGGTGAAATTTGAAATTCTGTGTTTTATACCACAATGCTGACATACTAGGAAGAATGCAGGGTATTCGAAAGGATGGGCAACAAGGTATCATTCTGCAACTAAGTTGTACAAAAGAAGAGTTTTATTTTTGAAAATTTTTGAATTTTTTTTGTTTTTGAAATGAAATGACAAGGAGAGAAATCACTTACTGTAATAAGGCACTTAGAATTAAAGTTTAGGCATAGGATTGTTGGATAATTAAAATACTGATTTCTTTTTTTCTCATATATGGTTGACAATCTCCTGTGTAGATGTTATACAAACTCAGCTCCTCGATGGTCCCCTGGTATATCAATAAAACAGCTTACAGCTAATGACTGAGCAGGGGAGAAAATTCGGCTGGACTTCCTGCCAGCCAGGGAAGGAGGAGTTAGAGGATTGAGCCAGGGCATTCAGCCAGGGGCAGAGGTCTAGAAGACAAGAAGAAGACAGAGCGAAACAGGAAAGCTAGGAAGTGCAAGTATCCTAGGATGTATGCTGGGAGAAAACCAGATTTGTCTAAAGGGTTAAGAATAGAGTAGTGCTGGGTAAGATGATAAATCTTCACTCAGAAAGACAACTGGGATGGACATTGGGAGAAAGAGAAAACAGGCAACAGGACAGGAGCCTACCATAGGGAGCTTTTGCAAGACTCTACCCAGCAGTGTATCAAAGCAGACACTGAGACTCATAACCAAACTTTGGGCAGAGTGCAGGGAATCTTATGAAAGAAAGGGGAGATAGAAAGACCTGGAAGGGACAGGAGTTCCACAAGGAGAGCAACAGAACCAAAAAATCTGGGTTCAGGGGTCATTGCTGAGACTGATATTCCAACTAAGGATGATGAGTGGAGATAACTAGAATCCCTGTACAGCTGTAGCCCAAGGTAGCTTAATGTTCAAGTGGTTTCCCTAGTAAGGGGAACAGGGGCTGTCCCTGACATGAATTTAGTGGCTGGAACTTTGATCACTTCCCTCTGACCAGGGAACAGCTCCACCAGGCCACAGAGGAAGACAATACAGCCACTCCTGATGAGACCTGATAGGCTAGGGCCAGACGGAAGGGGAGGAAGACCTCCCACATCAATGGACTAGGGGAGGGATATGGGAGGAAATGAGGGAGGAAGGGTGGGATCAGGAGGGAATGAGGGAGGAGGTTACAGCTGGGATACAGTGAATAAATTGTAATTAATAAAAAAATAAATTTTAAAAATCACAATTTAAAAATAATTTATATGTTTAGTAAAAGCAATCTATTGTGGATTTTTTAAAAAAGCAAATAATCTATGTAGAATTGGCATTAGAACACGTATGGTTTATTTTATGTTGTAATCACTAATATATGTGTGTGTGTGTATATATATATATATATATATATATAATTCCTAGACAATTGAAAAGGAGCATTGATGTCAATTAAAATCTGTATTTTGTATCAAGTAATCTTCCATTCTTTCTCTGTGGAAACAATACACAGAGTAAAAAGAAAGAAAAAGAGTGACATTATTGAGAGGTAATCACATGCTTAAATAAAGAGTTGAGAAGCAAATGGAAGCTGAAAGCTATATCAAAAACCGATGATAGAGTCATAGTTCAGTACACAGAGGAAGAGGTTTCAGAAAAACTACTCTCCCAAGAGTCAGCCTAGCAAAGCTCAGATCTAGGGATTTGATCTTCCTGGGACACATGAAGTAAATAGTAGAGGGCTACATTAACAGAATAAGTATAATCTGTGTATCAAGATGTTTCAAGAACTGGTTATTATTTACATATCAAATAAGAGGCTCTTTACTGAAAGCCTTGCTCCTACAAACACAAAATTTCATGCCACTTCTTTTCTTTTTTCATTTTTTGTTTATTATTCAAGGGTTCTTGAGTTAGAAATGTAAAAAGTAGTGCAGATGTGAGAGGCAACGAGATAAGATAGGAGGTGGTCATTGTGAGCATTCCCTTCAAAAAGATTCAGTGTAGTTCTCCTGTTGTGATGGTTGGTGTTAGTCTTTGATCACATGTGAGACAGATTTCTGGGCTTCCCAGTGGAGGATTATCTTGATTGTGTGAATGGGGTTGGGTGGGAGGGAAGATTCATTCAACTGTAGGCAGCACCATTCCCTACCTGGGATCATACAGTAAGCGAGGAAAGTAAATTGAGTAGCAGCATGCAGTCATCACTCCCTGTTTCCAGTGAATAAAACTGAACAGCTCCTTCACGCTCCAGCTGTCATGACTTCCTGGCCACGATAGACTATACCTAAGAATTATGAGACAATGTAAACCCTTTTTTCATAACTTGATCTTTTTCTGTGTGTCTTATCAAATCAGCAAGAAAAATAATTACCATAACTGTGACTCTGATTATCTTTAGAATATTTTTTATGAAAAAGCAAGAATGACAATTGTCCAATCATATGTGATCTGTCACAAGCCTTCTACCCACCCTGTTAGTGTTGTGATGAGACCCTCTACAGAGGTTTCAGACATTGGTGTCTGTCCCTTAAACTTCTGATGGGACTTTGATGGCCTTAGCTATCTTGACAATGGGGACTTTCTGATCATCTCTACTAGCTATTTAACATCTTTAAGTTAGTTTTTGGTTGATGCTACAAAAGGATTCTGAGCTTTAAAGAGAAAATTATCCCCTTTGTTTAGATGGCTTGTTCTTATTCTAGTTGAATAAAAAACAAATATCTGGGCTTTTCAGAAGTTCAACAAGCACATGGCTGTATTAATTCACCTAATAAATAGTTCTGTAAGAGAAAAGGGTAATAAGAAATAAGGAAAGTTATATAATTTTATTTCAACTTAAATATATCTTTTTAGATTTGTCTAATAATAATGATTAAAAGTTATTTTTTGAAAATTATATCACATAGTGAAATATGAGTCAATTTTATGCATATACGTATATATATATATATGGCCTAAACCACCCCATTAAAGATATATCCAGCAATAAACTATTTAATGGAGGATTTGAGGATCCTAATATAAAATTGATATATGTGACATTACCATTAATATTTATTAGCAAATTTATTTTTACTGTTGCCATATTGAGAAATTATTTAATTACTTCTCATGGGTGATATCATTTCAGTTGCTTGCTTTTTGAGTCAAGAAAAAGAGAATTTTAAAAATCAATAGACATATGATTTAGTTTTTCTATCCACCTAAAATAGCAGAAATAATTATGTTTAAGTAGTGTCTTATAAATTATATTTTACAAAGTTCACTGGACATGAACTACATATCTCCAATTTACTTGGTCCTGTATAACTCTAAATATGATTAAATTTTTATTAATAAATTGAATAAGTATCTGCTGAGATCATGCAATAAGACAGAAATCATTCTTCTACTTTCTATGCTGGAAACATTTTTCCCGTTGCTTGTTCAAGTTATTTTATTTCCTTTTTAATGTTATATTTCATGTTTTGCATATATGTGTTGTATTTTGGTGACCTTTCCAAACTAAAAAATATCACCATAGACATTCTTGCTCATCAGTTATCTTCTCTCATAAAAACACTTACTATTCACTGGAGATGTAGATGAGCTATTTTAAACACTTCTGCTTTATTCCCTTACTAGATAATAAAGGCCTAGATATCTGCAATAATTCACAAAACAAATAATATCTTGAATCTGGAGTGGGGAAGAAAAAGAGTTACTTTTAGAAATTGTAGACTAAAAGACTCCTTAACACTGAGTGACATAAAATGGAAGAAAGTTGTAAAAAGGAAGGTTTCTATCTAATCCATATTATTTCTCTCCATAAACACACATTCAAACATATTTCCCAAGCCCTGATCCTGGAAGAATGTGGATATTTGATAACTGTCACAGAGGAGATTAACTCTCACCAGAGAGGCTACAAAACATTACCAATGGCAATATGTAGTCACATGTAAATATTTATTTTCTGTGACACACATTGCTAGCTAAACTGCTAATATCATAGGTTAAAAATAAAAAAAAAATACTGCCATGAGGTATCAGGATAGGTGATACAGTGTATAGCACACAGTCTAACCCACAGCAGTAAATGGGGACAGGCAACCAAAATGTTCCAGGAATTCAATACTTTAAAATGATCTTAATAGCTGATTCATTATTAGACATCTGAGCAATTAAATATGAAGAATGAAGAGTGGGGTTCTAATGAATAATGTCTTTAATAGAGACAATACACATATTTGGTCCATCTCAGCGTCAAACATAAATGGAAAACTACTATTACTGTTACTACTCTCTCATACACGCACACTGTCACCACCACAACCACACGGCACACAGACATGCAAACAGAGAGTTAAGGTTATTGTGTACTTCAAATGCTGATTTATGTACCTTCCATATCTGGTTGCAATCCTTGTTCTGAGAATCTCCTGTCCCAATGTTCTGTAAACATTGCTCCCCTGTGGTCCCCTGGCATGCCAATAAAGCAGCTTATAGCCAATCACTGTGCCGGCAAAAGAATAGGGAGCAAGTAAGGACACAGAGTGCAAATTATCTCTGGAATGTGCTGGGAGGAAAACCAGATTAGAGAGTTAAGAATGGAATTAATAACTACTCAATTCTTCTACTCTGAAGCTTGTTAAAATAATGTAACAGAGACTTAGTTTTTTGTATGATAGCTAGTAAACTGAGAAATAAAGAGAGTATTATAAAATCACTTTTACCCATAGTATTTGGCAGTTGTTCTCCATCACAGAATGGAAAGCTGTTAGACAGGGATACATCTGGCTGAATTTCATTATGAGTGCTACACAAAAAGGCGTCATTCTATTCATACCAACATTTCAGAACATTATCAAAAAGGAGCCATATGAATGTTTACCTTTAAGCCAACTCTTATAAATTGAGAAATGTCCAAAGTTCTATGGGGGCATTTCTACTAAGGTTTGTTCATGATGTGTTTGGCAGAGAAGCCGACTTTTACAGTGCTGAAATCAGGTAGGAAGCTCACTCAGGATAAAAAGAGAAAAGGACAAATCCCCCTAAGACAGGTTTGTTTGTACTTTGTTTCTTGGAGATGATATTCTATGGTACTATCCCTATGTCATGATGGAAAGAAATTCCTGAACTTACAAGCCAGAATAATTTAAAGTTGTTTATGTCAGGTATGTGTTAACATATCTGAAAATTTTAACTACTTTAAGATATTGGCACCAAAAACATAAGCTATTGCTGTTTGAATCAGAGTTGTTTGGACCAGGTTAAAAAAAAAAAAAAACGAAAAAAGAGTTTGGGACATTTGGAGAAATGAGCAAGGGAAAGGCTAGAATGTAGCAACCAAAGCATGTGGTACTTATTTTGATGGGAGCTCAGAAAAAAAAAAGTTAGGATTATGAAAATTAAGAGTCCTCATGAGGATGCAGATAGAAATGAGGGAGTAGCAGTCATTCAAGCTGCTTTATGGAAATGGACTTTGTTTCATTTTTCTGGTGTTCTGAGCATGTATGTGCTCCTGAGTTTAAAAGTGATCGGCTAATTGAGTTGGCAGAAGAAAGTTTACGGCAGTCTTTTATTCAGCCTGTCACATGATTATCAACAAATTTTTTTGTTTTTGTTTTTGTTGTCACAATAACACTAAGTCTCAAGAACAACATTTAAAATTGGGTATAAATGAGTGGTAGTTGGATTGTATAAGAAATGTTGAGCTTGAGCAGCTTAGAGATGTTAAGCCTGTTGAAAGTCTTGATTACAGACTGAATGTGTTTCACATTATGCATAGACATAAGTTCAAGGGGGGGGTATCCAGATCTGAGGTATTGTGGCTTAGAAGATATTATGTGGATGACACATTAACCCTGTTTCTGTCAATCTCAGTTTCCAAATTGAGTGAATTGAAAATCTTTTAGATTAGCATAACCCTTCTAAGTATGCTGATAGGGACATATTCAGAAAAGATAAACTAAGGTGAAGATGCATAGCAACTATTTCATATTAGAGGCTTAATAGAAGCAGGTGGAAACAATTATAATATGCTAATTTGTCAGTGGGAATAGGATAAATGTTTATAATATAGTTTGAAATTATGCTATTTTGGTAAAGAGGCAATTGTTCATTTTCTCTGAGATTCATGATTTCATTAGCACTGAGCAGTTGTCTTGGTTCCCAATACCAAGTATGATTTTCCTCTGTTGAGATGGTCATGAGTTTAATTAGAGAACTGATGGTTTTATCATTATAAAACAACCAGAAATCTACAGCTGCCCAAAACACAGAGCAGAAGAGATCATTTGGTGCCCAGTCCTAATTAATATGTCTGTGACATAATATTTTAGGGATTATTTCTGGAGAGAGGATGGAAAGATTGCAAGAGCAGAGGAAGAGGATTATTGCTGTCAGATTCTGTATCTTCTAAATGACAGAGGAGGTACACCGTGAACTCTCATTAGTGTGGATTTCCTGGACAAAACTGGTCCAATGGACATTCTATAGTTGAAAACAAAACAAAACAAAACAAAACAAAAACCTCAATCCGAGCCAAAGAAATAGAGGCATCTGTGTGTGTGTGTGTATATATATATACTTATTCACAAAACAAATAACATCTTGAATCTGGAGTGGGGAAGAAAAAGAGTTACTTTTAGAAATTGTAGACTAAAAGACCCCTTAGCACTGAGTTACATAAAATGGAAGAAAGTGATTATATATATATATATATATATAAAAGTTGGTTATATATATAACTATATGTATATATAACCAGTTGATTATATATATGTATATATATCGGAAATATGTCTAAAAGGTACTTTTTCTCAATATTGGAACTTGTAATTAAATGTTAATATATATTATATTATATATATAACTAGTTGCCTCTAGTTCTTTAGTATATATATGTATATATATATATATATATACACACATATATATATATAAAGAAAGAGAAAGAGACTGAGCAGGTTGCATTTATATAACTGCTTAGCAACAATTACAGAAAAGAAGTCATGAATGTAGGGAATTGAAAGGTAGAAATATAATTTTATTAATAACAACATACATATGTATATCTATACATATATTATCCAAAAATGTACTAACATAGGCTTTCTTGCTCTTTGTTCCCTAGAATCAACAAAATGAGCCACTCTGGATATTTGAGCTCTCACTGAAACCTGATGAAAAAGTAAAATTTCTAAGACCTTGTAACAAAATAAAATTTCTTAATGTACATCCTAAAATGATAATTTCAAAATATTCAGACATATTTAAGTTAAGTTCTTCAAGTGATATTCTCCTCTTCAAATATAATTAAACTATAAATTATGCTTCAGTTTGGGGCTCTTTTTTGTGTTACATACTAAAGTTTTCCAGCACCCTGAAGGATGAGGCAGGAGGTTTGTAGGCCATTGTGGGCTACATAGTATCAAGCAAGTGAAGGTTACACTGCAAGTCCTAGTATGAACATTTTAAAGTATAAATAAAAACAAATACATATAAACAATGCCAATTTTATTTAAATATTCCAAATAAAATTTATATAGCATCATTATTCTTTATAGAAAAAAATAAAATTGAACCATTCACCAGTTTTTGAGAAGAGACACTATGGAACTTTTCAAACAATTTTATGTTCACCTATTAATCATCTTGGTTTATGGGAATTTATCAAGTTATATGTACATTAATTTATACTCAATGAATATTAATTATAATACCATTACTAATTTAATTAAAAGATAGTTATTGGGCATAAGGCATAGAACTAGAAGCTCTCTCCCTCAAGATTATTCTTATAAAGGAGTCACTTTCTATAAAAGAAGAAAGCCAACAGTGCAAATATATGGCAGAGAAATTTATGCATTGATGTATGTTGAAAAATTCTGGTGAGAGAGAAAATGGCCTCTGAAGTTCCTTAGTATAAATGATAAATGATGAAATTTAGACCAGGAAGTTGCTACTTGCTTTGGACAGGAACGTACAAGGTTCTAGTGTTGTTAATATGGAAAACTCACATCTTAAGTAGATAAAACATGTTACTATGCACATTATTTTAATGTGAGTGGTCAACAGAGAAGACTGACTGACTGTAAACATATGTGATCACTATTCATAATAATGGTGATCCTTGTTACAATAGTTTAATTAATAGACAAATGCTAAATAGCTCAAGGCAGGTGTCAAGCAGGAAAAGTAATATCAGCTATTATTCTTTAGGCAGTGTTATTTTTGATTATTAGAAAAAATATAAACGTGTCAGTTTTGATCTAGTAAAGCACATGCTTATGAGCAACAGTGCAAACTGGAAATGTGTTTAAAAGATAAGTTTTCTCAATCAATATTGGCACTTGTAATTAAATGCTAATTTTGTTGAGTCATGTGAAATTGGTGATATTCAGAACTTCTTATATGTTTAATTAATGATTATATAATTCATTTTCTCCTAATAATGTGTGGCATTTTTAAATCCAGAACAATTCTATTAAAAATCTTCAGCCAATCCTGATAAGACCTAATAAGCTAGGGTCAGATGGCAGGGGAGGAAGACCTCCCCTATTAGTGGACTTGGGGAGGAGCATAAGAGGAAAAGAGGGCAGATGAGTGGGATTGGGAGGGGATGATGGAGAAGGCTACAGCTGGGATACAAAGTGAATAAATTTTAATAAATAAAAACTGAATAAATAAAAAGAAAAACATAGATAATTATAAATCATTTGTTTAGAAATTATACATAACTTCATTTTCACAAAGACAGTAGTAAGACTCTGGCCAGGAGGAATTTGATTTTCATAAGACACACAGAGGCCAGTGCTAATGGGACCTGATAGGCTAGAGTCAGATAGAAGTGGAGGAGGACTTCCCCTATCAGTGGACGTGGGCAGGGGCATAGAGGGAGAAGAGGAGGGAGGATGTGACTGGAAGGAGACATGGGAGGGGGCTACAGTGGGGATGCAAAGTGAATAAATTGTAATTAATTAATTAATTAATTAATTTTTAAAAAAGAAAAGAAAAATAGACACACCTTCAACAGTGAAACACTGTAGCTTCTCAGTGACTTGGCTTTCTGTTTTTGTTTGTTTGTTTTTGTGTTTTTAAAAGACCATAAGCATTTTCACTTATCAAATAAACACCACTTTTTAAAAATTTCAGAACCTCATATTTATTGAGTTATATAAAAGTCTGCATACTATTTAATTTGCTGGCATCATTTCATTTAAAGTTCAGACATTCTGTGGAAGTAAATTACTCAGATTTGAAAGATATAGGATGACATTCAAAAAGTTGACGCTGGCTGTCTGAGGCTGTTTTTGTTTGGATGATGGGACTACGTACTTTTTGTCTTGATTCTATGATAAAATTGAGTAAATGTTCATAATGAAGATCACTGCTGATGAGGGTACTTTAGAAATTATTAATAAACTGAGTCATTGTTCTCAAGGTATGCTTGAGATACGTAGTTTTAGGATTAAAAGCAGTTTGTTTTTCTTAGTTTAACTATGAGAGAAGACATTGTTATATAAAATGATTTGAGAGGTTTTTCATGTAAAGTACATATGCTGATCTTTTTCAGCTATTGCATAACTAGAATCTCAAATGCTGTCTGTTGCAAAACAAAAAGATTTTTTTTTAACTGTAGTTTTACATACCATGGTCTAAAGGAAGGAAAGAGTTCTGTAGTCAAACTCATCTGAGACAAGAAATGACCTGGATCAAATGACAAAAAGACTGAGTTGAGGTTGTCTTATGAGTTACAATCTCAAAGAAAAATAAGAAACTGGAATGGAGTTAAATTTCCTATAGGATCAATGAATTAGATAACATTAAACCTTAGTGTTTGAACTCATGTATTTTCAAGATATATTTGATAGCATTTCAAGAGGAATGAAAAGTTATAATGATGTTTGTGGTGATTTCAAACTCAGATAAATAACTGCTTTTCTAAGAAATTAAAAATAGATTTTATATCACATAATTGGCACATCCATAGATTCATATGTAGCACATAAGCATTAATTTTATCAGCCTGAGTTTCAGTCACATTTACACATAATACAGTTTGTAAATGGAACATCTTTTTATTTTTATAGGAGAGTAATATGTATAAAGACGAAAGATATTTGTAGTTTTAGTTGATAAATATGGTTTAATTAATAGAATAATTCAATGTTATTTCATTTATGCATGGGTGGTTATTAATATAGAAAAAATATCAAAATTTCCATTGTGGAAGAATTTCTCCAATAAGAAATAAACTAAAAGTGTTCAACTGTATAAATACAAAATATTTTCTTGATAGTATTATGTGTTATGAGAATTTTCTGTAATAATACAAAATTCCTTGTTATGACATCTGAGGAACTGAATTAAACAGACAAAATCACCTGCAGTATACAAGTAGGAACAATTCTTGTGTCAAGATGTGAAGTTGTTTTCTTTGCAGTGTAAACTGTCACATTTACATCTGTCTTATATACAAAAATAAAACAGTACTTTACTAAAAGTTATGAACAAAATGTTCCAATCCAATTTAAAATTAACTAGTCAGACTATTGAGAATAAACAACTCTCATTGCCCTTCCACAAATGGGAAATCAATTTCAACTGCCACCTCTAAATCTCAGGCACATCACTGAAGGAGAAGGGAAAAGTGTAAGATCTGGATGCATGGAATGTTTACTCGTGGGTAGACACAGATTTGCAGTATTCAACTCACAACAGGGATTACCTGGACGGATCTTCATAAAACTGTAATTCCTCAGCACCTGTCATAGAAAGAGGGAGGGTAGTAAGGCTCCATTCTTTCCTGAGGATTGATATGCAGCTAATGTTTGATGGCGAGGGAGAGACACCTTCTTTAGTAATGTGGCATTCTTGAGGTGCATATGTTCCTGTAAACAAATCCTCACTCATGCTTCTGAAAAGTAACTGTAATGAAACTCAGTTGGTTATCTCCCTACATAAATAAATAAAAACAGGAGAGAGGTCAATCAGTAGAAGAGGAGAGAGAAAAGAAAGCATACTAGTGGAGTCAATAAGATTGAAATACATATGTATATACACAAACATAGCATAATGAAGTTTCATGTAAGTTCCATTCCTTATGTACTAATAAAATTATTAAACAAATTAAATACTAAATGAAGTTAAGCCAAGGTAAAATGGATTCTAGGAATGTGTTTTAATTAGAATAAAATACACATGTTTTCATAGTCATAGGTATATAAAGATGCAAATATGTGCTTATACATACTCATATATCTACATATTAGCATGTATACAAATGGATGATAATATAAAGTTCATGTGAATATGTTAGTATTTATATAAAAACAATGCTACATGCATACAACATATATATGAAAGAGTTTATTCGGTGGAACTGAAGCAGAATAGAGTTGGGGCCTGAGTGAGCCATGAGGTCAGAGAGGCACAGAGAGAGAGACAGAGATGGGAACAGGGCCACCATTAACAGAGAAAAAGGAGAGACACTGAATCAGCAAGGGCAAGAGACCAATAGAGAAAGAGTGGGAGGGGCAGACCAGTTATACCTGGAATAGCTGACTCAGATGATGTCATAGGACTCAGATACTGACATTGGGCAGGCCAGTTGAACTGCCTGCACAATGTAACATTCCCCCCTTTTTGTTTAATTAAAAAAAAAATGAGGCGCTATGGAGAGGTGGCAAGGCAGGCAATGGACAGCTTCTCATGCAAAGCAATTTAAAGCAAATAAATGTAGATTCATTGCAGGCAGCTCTTGGTCGCCATGCAAGGGGAGAGAGAGAAAAACAACCAAAATGTCCAGATAAAAGAAGCCTCTGCCCTGGGAAGTTTAGGGTAGAGGATGAGGTTGCCAGCCATGCACATCAGCAGATAGGGACAGAGAAATGCTGGGAGAATCTGGAGCTGACTCTTCTGGGCCTGAAGCACACCGTTCTAACCATTTGTTGATAATAAGTGGATAATGGGCAAAAAAAATCATATTTAGCAACTTCCTGCTGACACTGGGGCATTGATAGGGAGACCAAAACACAGAGATGTCATCCAAGACCAGGAAGAACAGGCTGTTTTGATGGTTTCCAGGGTCTGTGAGAAAATCTGTTTTTGGGAGGGAAAGTGCAGGTCCAGCTTGATGTAGTCTGTGAGATTAGACTGAAGCACCTGTAGGTAGTTGTGGATGTAGGGAACCCTTGAGCCTGTCAGGATACTGGAACATATATATAGCCTGAAGACAAAGTTAAGTAAGTTACACAGAAAATTCCTTTTGGTGTACATTTGAAACTTTCTGGAGAGTGAATGGAGATGGAAGATTTAGATCAAAGAAGAGACTTGAACATGGGTGGGAACCTCCATTTACCTGATCCCTGACAATAATTAAAAAGGTCTCATTTTGGATCTGTAGTCTAAGGAATATTGAGGGTAAGTTTGGTTGTAGAGGTGTGTTAGCTTAGAGGCCCTTAAACCAGGCACTAGGTGTAGGAATCTGAAATCACCTAGGCAACAATCCAGAGGAGAGGCTGGGGTACAGTGGATGATGTGATTACCATTGGTGAAGAGAGAAAAAAATAAATCTGTTCTGCCAGACTTTGGGGCATCCCCACAAAATACAGTAGAACTAGATACTTGAGCGGGCAGCGCAGGTCCTCAAGAGCTAGGGTCAGTTAGACCAGCAGCATTTGCTGAAGATGCTGTCCCTTTTCCATTGTATGGTTATGGTTCCTTTGTCAAAAATCAAGAATCCATAGGTGTTTGGGTTTATTTCTGGGTCTTCTATTTGATTCCATTGATCCACCATTCTGTTTCTATGCCATTACCATGCAGTTTTTATTACTATTACTCTGTAGTACAGTTTGAGATGAGGGATGGAGATACCTCAAGATGATCTGTTGTTTTAAAAGATTGTTTTAGCATTTCTGTTTTTTTCATATGAAATTAAGAATTGTTTTTTCAATTTCTGAAAAAATTGTGTTGGTATTTTGATGGGAACTGCATTGAATCTGTAGGTATGCTTTTAGCAGGATCGTCATTTTAACTATGTTAATCCTATGAGCATGTGAGATCTTTCTAATATCTTCTTCAAAAAATGCAAATAGATCCATATTTATCACCCTGCACAAAACAAAGTCCAAGTGGATAAAAGACTTCAACATAAGACCAGACACACTAAATCTGTTAGAGAAAAAGGTGGGGAAGAGCCTTTAACTCATTGGCACAAGAGGCAACTGCCTGAACAGAACACCAAGAGCACAGGCTCTAAGGTCAACAATCAATAAATGGGACCTCATGAAACTGAAAATCTTCTGTAAAGCAAAGGACACTGTCTTCAGAACAAAAATGAAAGCCTACAGACTGATCTTCACCAGCCCTATATCTGACAGAATATATAAAGAACTAAAGAATTTAAAAAGCAACAAATCAAGTAATCCGATTAAAAATGGAGTACAGAGCAAAACAAAGAATTCTCAATAGAGGAGTATCGAATTGCAGAGAAACACTTAAAGAAATGCTCAACAACCTTAGTCATCAGTGAAATGCAAAATCAAAACGACCCTGATATTTTACCTTACACCCATCAGAATGACTACCATCAAGTGGCAGTACATGCTGGAGAGGATGTGGAGAAAGGGGAACCCTCCTCCATTGCAGGTGGGAATGTGAACATGTACAACCACTTTGGAAGTCAATCTGGCATTTCTTAGACAATTAGGAATAGTGCTACCTCAAGATACAACTATACCACTCCTAAGCATATATCTAAAATATGCTCAAGTATGCAACGAGGACATTTGCTCAGTCATGTTCATAGCAGCTTTATACATAATAACCAGAACTTGAAAACAATGCAGATGTCCCTCAACAGAGGAATGGACTCAGAAATTGAATTGTGGTACATTTACACAATGGAATACTACTCAGCAATTAAAAACAAGGAAATTATGAAATTTGCAGGCAAATGGTGGGAACTAGAAAAGATCATTCTGAGTGAGGTATTCCAGAAACAGAAAGACACACATGGTATATAATCACTAATAAGTGGATATTAGACATATAATATAGGATAAACATACTAAAATCTCTACACCTAAAGAAGCTAAACAAGAAGGAGGACTCTGAGTAAGATGAGCAATCCTCATTGTGAAGGGCAAACAGGATGGACATTGGAAGAGGGAGAAAACAGGCAACAGGACAGGAGCCTAACACAGAGGGCCTCCGAAAGACTCTACCCAACAAGATGCTGAAATTCATAGCTGTTGGACAGAGTTCAGGGAATGTTATGAAAGAAGAGGGAGATAGAAAGACCTGGAGTGGACTGGAACTACACAAGGAGAGCAAAAGAACCAAAATATCTGAGCAAAGGTGTCTTTTCTGAGACTGATCTTCCAACAAATGTCCATGCATGTAGATAACCTAGAAGCACTGCACAGATGTAGCCAAAGGCAAATCAGTGTCTTAGTGGGTTCCCAGGTAATTGGAACAAGAACTGTCTCTGACTTGAACTCAGTGGCTGTCTCTTTGATCACCTCTGCCTGAGTGGAGAGCAGCCTTATCAGGCCACAGAAGAAGACAATACAGCCAGTCCTGATGAGACCTGATAGGCTAGGGTCAGAGGGAAGGGAAGGAGGACCTCCCCTATCAGTGGACTTGGGAAGGAGCATGGAGGGAGAAGAGAGAAGAAAGGTGGGATTGAGATGGGTGAGGGAGGGTCCTACAGCTGGGGGAGAAAGTGAATAAAATGTAATTAGTAAAACAAATAAATAAAAATATGGGGATCCCTGCATTTGGAAATGCTGCATAAAAGAGGGGGTTGAATATATTTATACCCATTTGTGCCATGTTATGCTACTTGTATACATGCCACTTACTTCCATTTTAAAGAATTGATCTAGCATTTAAAGGTTATTTCCATTTTGACCAATTATGAGTTATTTTGTTCAGTCTGCATGTTACCTGTATTTATATTTTTAGTGGTGATCACTTGGTATATAAATAAAACCAATAATGTGCTCTTCTTCAAAAAGAGAAATAGGTAAGGTCAGATGGGAGAGGAGGTTACCCCCTCTCTGAGGACAAGGGGAGGAGGATACTAGTCCCCTCCTGCCTCTCCTCCTGGTTCCAGCCTCCCTTCCCTCTTCTCCCAGAAACCCTGTCCTGTTCCACAGATGAGGGGAGCTCCCACCCTCACCCCAGTTCATTAAATCTCACCTGGACTAAGTGAGTCTTTTTCTTCTATGACCTGGCTAAGCAGCTCCACTAGGGGTTTTGGGTGTTTGGTAGTGATCAGAAAGTTGGCAACAGATTCATGTCAGAGTTAGCCCTCTGCTTCCCTAACTAGGGAACTCAAATGAAGACTGAGCTGCCCACCTATTACATCTGTGTAGAGGGCTTAAGTCTAGTCTATTCATGGTCTTTGATTGGTGCTTCAGTCTCAGCAAGAGCTTCCTCCTCCTTGGGCCCTGGTTAGTTGGTTCTGTTGGTATATTTGTGGAGCTCCTGGCACCTCTAGGTCCTTGCCTTTTAAGGGTTCTCAACTACTAATCATAAAAGTATTTTGTTTATTATCATTCATTTTCATCTCTCTTCTTTCATGAGTTTTAAAACAGCATAGATTCTTAAGTAATTTACCAATGTGCATGAATCCAGGGTTTGACTCTTTTCTTTCTCTACATAAAAAGCAATTTACTATTGATAATTAACCAAAATAATTTACAAAAGAATCCTGCACCCTCAGTACTCAGCACAATTCATTTCCAGTACTCTTGAAATATTATAGGTTGCCCTATCTCGTCAATTTATGACTGTTTCCTTTATTTTTAGTAAATCTCATTCATCTCTATAATGGCATTCAGTCATTTATACTGCCTCTGCTTTTTTCTATTCATTTCCAACTATCTCCTGAAAAACACAGTTTCTTCCTAAATTTATACCCTTTGTGTGTGTGTGTGTGTGTGTGTGTGTGTGTGTATGTGTGTGTTCATGTTCCCTTAAGTCCACTTAGTTCTGCCTATACCACATGTGTACTGGTACATCCCACTGTAGTGTGGGGAATGTAACATCAGACACATCTTTAATCAAATAATTTATTTTCCCTCTAATCAATTTTTCTATGCTGATAGCATGTAATCAAGTAGTAGGGCCTGAATATCATCTACCAAATCAAGGATACTATATGGTACCTTACCTTCTACATACTGAATATAAGCATTCCATTCTCTGTACAATAAAAATTAATACAACTGTATAGTCTCACTTTTCCATTATACTTCAGGGAAACTAAACAGTCTCCAAATATCCCTAGAAGCCCTATTTTTAAATTGTTTAATGATATGTTTATCATGCAATGGTCATTGACTCCTAAGTTTAAGACAGTGGTCTCTTTTCTCCTTTTTGTACTTAAGCATTATTGTTATTTTCTTTTGCTTTGTTTTTTGAGACAGGGTCTTTCTGTATAGGCTGGCTGTCCTGAAATTCACTCTGTAGACCAGGCTGGCCAAGAACTCACAGAGATCTCCTTGTCTCTGTCTCCCAAATACTAGGATTAAAGGCATGCTCCATCATGCCTGGGATACTTAAACATTTTTATATAGTGTTTTGATCATGTTTTCCCTTCTCTTATTTCTACCTTCTTACTAGCCAACTTTATATTGTTTCCTCTCTCTTTCAAACACATACATACATACATTCATACGTACATACATACATACACACACATACATACACATACTCAAATCAATGCAAACTAACAAAAATCATTAAGTCATAAAAATGGCAAAATGAAGCAAAATGAAAGGAAAAAGCTCCTTCTGGTCCCGTACCTCCCCCCTAAAAGACAACTTTTTGGATTGATCAGCTATGTATGTTCATGGGGCCTTTCCAGGAGTGTGGTTGATATACCCAGTAAAACTCCTATGAAGATCACTTATTTTCTCTTTTCTCTCAGCTACTGATTACACATAGCCTCAGGGTTACAGGTGGGAGCCCATGACTGCTTCTCCCTGTCGGCGCTGCCACCCTGTCTCGTTTGGACTTGTGCACAGCGAGACGGTCTTTCTGAGCTGTTACTTGTGTCAGTCCTGTTGACACTGGAAGGCATTGCTTCTGTGGACAGATTCATTGATCACCTATGGCTCTGGCAATCTTTCTGAGCCTTCTTATCTCTCACAACGACATTCTTTTTAAATAACATTTCCCACTTTGGAGAACTAAGATCAAGTTCTAGATATTTACCATGTCTGCATCTACTTCAACTTAAAAGTAAAGGCTTCACTTTTTTTAATTTTTTTTATATTAATTACTGCTTATTTACTTTGTATCCCAGCTGCAGCTCTCTCCTTCATTCCCTCCCAAGCTCACCTTCCCCCCCTCACTCAGCTCCTCCCATGCCTCTCTCCAAGTCTTTCACTTTTTAATGTTGCAATACAGTTCAGAAAATATGTGCTGTATGCACACTTGCAATAGTATCATTCTCAGTGCTTTTATACTATCATTTGTTTAACTTGTGCTTGTCTCCTGCATCATCCCTCTCAAGTTCTGACAAATTGAAAATGGTCTTTCACAAACATTTTTATGTTTAATTTTATCCTGACTAAAATTTCATACCATCCTTTGATTTTTTTCCTTAAATATATTGGAGAGGACTTACAGTTACATATTGACTGCAATGTTAGATATTTGTATGGAAGCTCTTAGCCTGTCCATTCTCATAGTCATTCATACAAATTTTCTTCTTTGAATACTGCTTCACAGCCACAATTACATTACTATGTTATCTCTGTGTACCTAATACATTTGCATTTTTTATTTTCATTCTCCCGTGAAGGCTGAAAGTCATCCACTTTTTAGTTTTTGAGATATTATAAACCTGAAATAAAGCTTATTTCACCATTAATAGTTTGTTTATATTTATGAGCTTGCTAAAGGGGAAACATTTGTCATAATGGATGGTATGTAATTTTTGTTTGCATGCTTTGCTCCACTATTTTGTTAAATTTAGAATCATGAACTTGCACATAGAAATGTGAATAATTCTCAGATTTCTGAGAAAATATTTTCAACATCATTCTATAGTATCTATATAGATATTTGAGATGATACATTATCTTTGTTTATATTATAGCCATTACAGATTCATAAGGGAGTAAGAAACATAAGAAACTGTAACAAAATTTGAACAAGTGGAGTGCTATCCACACATTTTACTTGCATTTAATCAATGCCAGTTCTTTGAATAATATATCTGAAACAAATTGATCATGCATATTTGGTGTTCCATAATGAATTATATTAAATTAATTTTTAAATAATAGGCTGTATTTGAAATAATTATGGATATAGTTTTCTAATGTTATTGTCTTCCTATAATTTTTATATACTGTAATAATTATTTTATATGTATATAGATAATATTGTGATTAAAGTTTTGGTCTTCCAAACTTTTAGAGAAATTCTCCTTGTTACCATACCACACTATACCCTATTCTGTTTACAAAGTACTTTATATGGAACAAATAATGTGAAGTCACACAAGGTGAAAAGTTTCTCATTAGTTACTTTCTTAACTGCTCATTTTTTCCGAGAGAAGAAAGAAGGTTACAGGTAACTCTCTGCTCAAATTCATTGGGTTGGGAGTCACCAAACTTATCACTAGAGGAAAAAATGCAAATGCCTTTGTTTTATTATACAATATATTTACTCAGAATACTTTACTCACAAGCCTTTAAAATTAATATCTACAGCATGCATCATCTCTCTTTCTTTCATTATGATTCTGGTAAAGACACTAGCATTTTAAGGATAATTTGAAATTTCATATTTAAGTATAGCAAGAATAATTTCTTATTGGAACATAACTTTTGTCCTTGAGGTGAAATAGGTGTTTGTAAAAGACTATAGGCTTTTCTGAGTTGTTAGAATATAATATGTAACATCATACCTGTAATTATCAAAAATTCTGCATGAATGTTTAAATATTTTCCAGTTGATCTCTCAATGACACTACAGTGTCGGTGAGTATGGTTCCAATTGTTATTTTGAGGTTATCCATTGTCACTGAACTAACCCATGTCTTCTTATGTGTCCCTTGGCCCTTCCTGCTCAGCTGAGCCCTACAGATGAGAAACCATGGAAAGATGATTCTAGAGTACTAATCCATTGAAATTTTATTCTTATTATCATTTTACTTTTCATATGCACTAAATTTATTGAACCAAAAATATTAAAAATATTTAAACTTTGGCTTTAAATTATACCCAGTAAGTCAGAGAGGGGAAAAAAAAACCTTTAAAATGTGAAAGCATTAAGAGACATTAAGAGAGTTATCTGAATTTGATGTTGCCAAGAGCAACTGGGATATTAAAGAGGAGAATTAGGGTAAGGCAATCAATGTAAGTAAAAGTTAAGAACAGAATAAAGCAAGCAAAATTGTTGCAAAGGTATAATCACCTTGATGATCCTGTCTTCTTTTCAGAAGCTAATTATTTATTGGGGAGGGGTATTTTACTCTAACCTATCAACATTACCTTTTGTCATATATTAAGTATATCTGAGGAGAAAGTATAACTTTTTGTCCACAGGGTATAATTCTTCATTTAGCCCAACAAAATATACTAGTAAAATTTGTTTCAAAATTTATAAATTTCATTTCTTTAATATTTTATAGCACAACTTTTATACTTAATATCTGAATCTGAATAAGGAAATGTGGAGATGAATTCTAAACCATCAGTGCAAAATGTCCTGATTTCACAGAAAGAAATCCATCATGGTAAAGCTAATCACATCAATTTTCAACTAATTTTTGTCTCAGTAAAATATGGACACAGAAATATAGTATCATACTATATTCTGTCTTACTATCTTCAGTTCATTTTTATTTGTATTGAAAATAATGCTTAAAACAAATCTCCATTCTGCATAAGTATACAACTTGTGCCCCCAAACACAGAAATGTGCAACTGAAACAGTCTGCATTTTAGACTTACACACACCAATATATACATTCTAGCTCTTCGTATGCTGCCTATTCTTAGAACACTCAGTAACTTTCACTGAATTTCAGTTTTATGTTTGAATATTCTGAAATGAAGTATATAAAATGCCTTACTTGGAGAAAGCGTCTTATAGAGTTGCACAGATTACTATGCACGTTTTATTGTTCATTTCTTGTAAAGCTATGCATAGTAGTTATCCATGGTTAGATAATATAATGTATATGATAAAAGCAGTTGAATATCATCTAGATACAGTTCTTATATCTTAATTTAGAGCCCTGTCTTATCACCTGTCTACATTACTAACAACCTTAAGTATTAATGAAAAAATTATATACTATCACATGAAAATGAAAATACTTTATAGTTAACATTCTATTCTACATATAAACAAGTGGAAAAAGAAAATGGGAATACTTTTTGCATACCCAACTAAAGTATAACCATGTGATCATAAAGAAAAATCATCAGCTGGAAAACGCTTCTTTCAGAAACTGGCTTGTTAAGCATTCCATGAAAATGTCCCTCTTTTATTTTTTAAAGACTTTTTAAACAAGTAATTGATGATGAAATCTCCAGGTCTGAAGTTAAGACTAGCTGATCCTGGTATCTGTTTCTCCACCTCTATTTTAAACATAGTAGAGTTTGTGGCCTCTGACCTTCACATAAACAGTGAATTCTATTGGATGGTAAACAGAGCTCAGTCAAGGCTAGGCCTTAGAGAAAGATCTACGATAGGAATAAGGATAGGTTCTATTGGCGGAGGATGCCAAGCGCCCGGGGCCTCTTCAGTAGGCATGTTGTGTTCTACTCATCAGCACATCAGGACCTAAACAGTGCTCAGGATCTGAGGGATTCAGGGGCATGTTGCCGTCTAATAAAACAGCAAAGGCTCTCCTGGCTGATTAACCAGCTTACACTCTGGCATTCTGCGTGGCTAGGTGTCATCCATTTTCTTCTGTTGAAGAATAGGTCCATGTGATTGGCACTACTCGTTTCTCCGATTCTTAATTTAAGCAGAGCGTCCTATATGCATTAATGCTCTGTCCCAAAGTAAAACGTTCTTTCATTCAGTGCTGTCTGTTAGATTAGATATCTTTTTCTAGTAATGATGAAAGTAAGCAACATAAAAAGAAATACCAGAATGGGGACCCATTGTGATATAGCTGAACCTATGGTGCTTCGGCCTTTGGATATGGACTGCCACTGGGTGTGGATAGGAAGGAACACATTGTCTCCTCTGAAGCTCTGGCTGCTGTGAGTACGGCTTAACAGGATATTTCTTCCAAGTGCTTAGAAGACAGCAATGTTGAAAAAAATGCAGAAAGTGGAGGCTCGGCTCATGAGAATTCAGAGGGGAGCAAGAGCTCGATCTCGAATGTCATAAGCCATTTAGTTTTATTCTGGAAAAAAAAATATGACTGCATTTTACCTGTGTCCTGGGAACTAGACAGAATTAAAAAAAAAAAAAAGAAAACTTGTGCTTTTTCTTTTCTTTTGAGAAAATTTCAATGATTAAGGCATTCAGTCTGAGGTTTGGTTATTACTTTCTATTTTTTTTTTAGGTCCACAGTGATAATGAGCCACGGTGGAGACAGAATGTTAGCAAAATTGAAATTTATTGAGAAAAAGAACATGAGCAAGTTTAAAAATTGCAGCTAAGGTATATACTGAGAAAGGACTGTACCAGACACCAGCATAAATCCAAACTCTGGTCTTTACCAATTGAGTGACCTTAAGCAAATCATGTCAGCTCTGTGTCTTCCAGTCTTGTTGCTGCTATAGTTGGTATAATAACAGAATTTACTTTAGAGAGATGTAATGGAAATCAAATGACTTGTATGTAAATACTGGTAATGTTACATTAAGTAGCATTCTAAAAAATTAGGGAGATATCAGAGGAAATATTGGGATAAATACTCTATAAACAGAATAAATAATGTGAACTTCGATTACCTTATTCAGTTTCAAACATATTCTAATAACTACTCAAAAAAGTAATTACCCAGGGCTACAGCGTATTTAGAAAGAAAGTACGTGAACTATAAATAACATTTTGCCATATTTTATATAAACTAATGTGCATGGGTATTTTGGTTTCCTTTTTTGTTGTTAATTGGCAAAGTTATTTATTGGTTTATTTTTAATTTTTTCTTTTTGGGCTATAATATAATTATATCATTTATCCCTTCTTTCCTCTCTTCCTAGTGCTCCTGGCTTTTTTTTTTCAAAGTCACTACTTTTATTTTCTAATTACTTCTCTTGATCTCAGAATTCGTTAGTAGCCTGAAATTCTTTCTGTTGGTTTGATGCCTCATGGGCTTTTCCTGTCCACTTTGACATCTCTATTGGTTTCTTCTTTTTCCGGCTTATATTTGGCAGTTTTTGTTGAGACTTTATGGCTTTAGCTTTACTTCAGAAATGTGACTACTGTATCTAGGTACTTATTTCTAACACTATCCACAATAATAAGAAATGCACTCATGATCCTCCTACCTTTGCCTCCTTCAGCAAATCCTCCCAGCATGTGCCAACCCTGTGATTTCACCTTAAACTCATCAGACAATGGCTAAGAGAAACATCTCAAGCGATACCTCAATCATTAGAGTCTTTCAGAGGCTGTGTATGGTAGGCCCCTGTCCTGTACCCTGTCTTCTCCTGCTTCTGATGTCTGTGCAGCCTTTCCAGTCCACAGAGGAAGACAATGCAACCAGTCCTGATGAGACCTGTTAGACTAGAGTCAAATAGAAGAGGAGGAGGACCTTCTGTTAGGGGAGGAGCATAGGAGAGAAGAGGGATCAAGGGTGAGACTGGGAGGAGATGAGGGAGGAGGCCACAGCTGGGATACAAATTGAATAATTTGTAATAAATGATAATAATAAAAAATTAAAAAATATTCAAGCGACAATACATGCTGGAGAGGATGTGGCAAACGGGGAACCCTCCTCCTTTGATGGTGGGAATGCAAACTTGTACAACCACTTTGGATATTATCCTGGTGCTTTCTCAGAAAATTAGGAGTAGTGCTTCGTCAAAATGCAGTTATGCCACTTCTAGGCATATATCCAAAATATGCTCAAGGATACAACAAGGACAATTGTTCAACCATGTTAGCAGCAGCTTTATTCATAATAGCCAGAACCTGGAAATAACCCAGATGTCCCTCAAAGGAGGAATGGATATAGAAATTACAGTAAATTTACACAATGGAATACAACTCGGCAATTGAAAACAAGGAAATTATGAAATTTGCAGGCAAATAGTGGGAACTAGAAAAGATCATCCTGAGTAACGTAACACCAAAACAGAAAGACACACGTAAATGCTTATTGGACATATGCTATAGGACAAACATACTAAAATCTATACTCCAAAAGCAGCTAAACAAGAAGGACCCTAGGGAAGATGCTCAATCCTTATTCAAAAGGGCAAGCAGGATAGACATGAGGAGAAGACAGGCAACAGGACAGGAGCCTACCACAGAGGGCCTCTGAAAGACTCTACTGAGGTATCAAAGCAGGTGATGGGCAGAGTACAGGTACGTTTATGAAAGAAAGGGGAAATAGACCTGGAAAGAACAGGAGCTCCACAAGGAGAGCAACAGGGCCAAAAAAAAAATAGACCCAGGGTCCCCTGCAGAGATTGATACCCCAAACAAGAACCATGCATGGAGAGGACATAAAACCCTTGCTCGTATGTAGCCCTTGGCAGCTCAAAGTCCATGTAGGATCCCTAGCAAGGGGAGCAGAGGCTTTCTCTGGCATGAGCTCAGTGGCTTCCTCTTTTCTTACCTTCCCCTGAGGGTCACAGCCTTGCCAGGCTACAGAGAAAGACAATGTAGCCAGTGCTTATGAGACCTGATAGGCTAGGGTCAGATAGAAGGGGAGGAGGACTTCCTCTATGAGTGGACAAGGACATCGAGAGAGAAGAGGAAGGGAGGGAGCCAGAGCTGGGATTTAAAGTGAATAAATTGTAATAAATAATAAATTAAAAGGGAGAAATAATAAGACACACCCCCTCAATTACTAGAGTGGCATAGAAAAACAGACAATTAACACATATAAAAGGGGTGATATAAAATATGCCATTGGAGACACCTAATCTTGTGACCTTAATATATATAGACACATGTTTTTTTTAATTTGTTTTTACTTGCACACTCACACACACACAAACAGACCAATAGTCATTATTCCATTACACATGTGTAGAATGAAGTAATGTTATAGATAATATGGTGAAGTACATAAAGTTTTAAAACATCTAAAGGACTTTCTTTTGAAATCACGAATTTTTGGGATACTTGACCATTTTCACACTACTCCATGTCTTACATAGGGTTCTACTGCCGTGAAGAGACACCATGGCCACAGCAACTCTTATAAAGAATGTATTTCATTTGGGCTAGCTTACTTTCAAAGTTTTAGTCCATTAGCATCACCACACAAAGCATGGCACCCTGCACACAGATGTTGTGCTGGAGAAGGAGAGTACTTCTCTTGATTTGCAGACATCTGAAGGAGCCTGTGCCACACTAGACTACCTTGAGTATGTACGACCTGAAAGCCCTCCTCCCACAGAGACACACTTCCTCTAACAAAGTGACACATTCTCTCTAAGGCCACAATTCCTAATAATGCCACTCTCTATGGCAAGCATTCAAACACATGAACATATAGTGGCACTTATCTATTCAAGACACCACAGTCCATATGAAAAAGAGAGAGAGAGAGAAAACAGAAGAACTACAATACAAATTTTAAGAAATTCATACTAAGCATGGGCACAGGTACTATACCATATCCTCAAAGCCAGAAAGGCCAAAGTGAAGTTATTACTTGCGATTCCTAAAGCTGCTGATGTGGTGGTTCCTGTTCTTTGGCAATGTGACACAAGATGTCTAGAAAGGATGACTATACGTTTCATTCAAGCTGATTTTAGAGCCTCACAATATCTGAGACAGCCGTCCAAAGATTTAATTTGTATTCTGGGCTCATATTATAGTCAACATCATGAAAATATGACTTTCTTTTGCCATATTGATAAGTTCTAGCATATAGCTTTATTTCTTAGAATTTTATGCATGGCAATAAAAAACCATAGCCAAAGCTAAGGACCTTTGCTCCCTGACTGTTATAACTTTTTCCAATGTGTAGGTAAACTATAAGCCAAATGCTAAATAAAATCAACTGAAATATCTTAAAAGAAATAAAGAGCAAATTTCATAAATAGTTTCTATTTTGTTTTATTTTCCTATTACTTGCTAAAACAAATCCTCCTTTCTTTTAATTTTTTTGGCTTTTCCTAATGTTAGCTTGGAACTTAGAAGCGACTTTTGTCAAAAGAAAATTCTTTCTTTATTAGCATGGATGTTTATTATTTTTAATACTTTATTTAGGAGTGAACAAATGTTAGTGAGATTCAACATTTGGTTGATAGTTTGTGGGAAATACTATGTCTGGTCATCTTAAAGAAATATTAAGACAAGAAATTGAATACTGTGAGCAACTGACCATGTAATATATATGATTATAGTTTACTACACTGAAGTTTCTAGAAAAAATAAAGAAAGGGTGCAGCCTTACCAGGCCAGAGGGGAAGACAATGCAGCCAGTCCTAATGAGACCTCATAGGCTAGGGTCAGGTGGAAGGGGAAAAGGACCACCCCTATCAATGGACTGGGGGAGGGGCGTGGGAGGAGAAGAGGGAGGGCTAGGGTGATTGGGATGGGACAAGGGAGGGGGCTATTGCTGGTATACAAAGTGAATAAACTGTACTAAATAAAAAAAAAGCATAGCTATTTTTCCACCTCAGATAAATTTGTTATTTTTAAAATATCTCTGCGTCAGGCACTATTCGAAATACTCTGATACTAAATAAAGTGTGGTTTATCAGAAATTTAACCTTAATTGCTTGACATTTATTTCCCAAAGCTAGCAAACCTCTTCCAGCACAAATGCAGACATTTCCATTACAAATCACAGTACTTTGTTCAAACAGGCCCATACCTATAATTTATCATTTGAAATTTTAATATGATGACTATTTATTGATATAATATGGACAGTGAGTATGTACTATGATACTCCAAAAGCTGTGGCCAAACAAGGTGGGAAAAAATAATGTAAGTATATTTTAATTTCAAAACATGAATATATAGAATATATAAGTTAATTAATGAATTAATATAGTTTGAATGTATATTATAATTATGTTTTAGTTTAAAACATGAATATAGATGTATGTGAAGAGAGAACAAACATTAGATTATATACTGTGAAATGGACAAAGTAGTCCCTACTGCTCTTTGTTTATTGCCCAGGCTGAATAATCCTTTCTTCTTTTAAACAGGATGAAGTCTCTTCTGCTTTAATTCTTTCTACTCTGCATGATTTTGTTGTTGTTGTGGTTACTTTTTTTTGTACTGATATTACCAAATATATCATCTGTAGTAGTATACATTTCTATTACTCCGAAGAGACTCCATGACTAAAGCAACGTAGAAAAGTGTTTATTTGGGACTTCCAGTTTCAGAGCATGAGCGCATGGTCAATGTGGTGGGTAGGGAAACTAACTTGGGAATGATGTGGGCTTTTGAAACCTCCAGGATTGCTCTAAGTGACGCTTTTCCAATGCTACATCTCCTAAATCTTCCCAAACAGTTCCATTAACTGTGGGAATAAGCCTCTAAACCTTACTTGAATATAGTGTCTGTGAAACTCTAGTCATCTTCTTTCACATCACAGTATTACATTGTCAAGGACAATTAGAATTTCTACAGTTTTTAAAATCCATTTATTTATCTGCCTGACTGTCAGTGTTCTATATTTTTGATTAAAATGCAAGTGAACAGAGAACAGCAGGAACTCCAGCCTCAAAGTATGACATCTATCACCCTGTGTTTTAATACAAACAGCGCAGTCATTTTTCTCTCAGCTTATCTGTTGGATCGATTCTTAACGCATGTCACCTTCCAGCTTGATATATTTTTCAGTTACAATTTGAATTGTTTTTTTCCTCAGAAGCATGCACTTTTATGCTATAAGGTATCATAGTAAAAAAGCTTTGATAGTTCAAGAACTTTGTTACACCCAGAAATTCTAAGCACTATAGATATAACTACGTTTAGTAATAAGGGATTTAAAATATTTATGGGTCCTGGAGAGATGGCTCAGCAGTTAAGAGTACTGTTTGCTCTTCCAAAGAAAACAGGTTGAATTCCAAATACCCACATGGAAGATCAAAACTGTCTGTAACCCCCATTGCAAGAATCTGACACCCTTACTTACATGCAGTCAAAACACCAATGTACATAAAATAAAAATAAATCAATTATTTAAAAATATCACGAGAATTCTGAAACACCTAAAATCATTCATTTGCTTAGTCTTTTTCCTTCCATTGATGTTTCTTTCAATTACTAACACTCATTTCATGGAGATCTTGGTAAAGAAAGGAGCGTATGGAGGTATGTTCTGCAAACTCTTGTGGAATACTCTTTATGTGTGACTCTTAGGTTGAAATATAATCTTAATAAATGTAACCCATATATTTTACACTTTTGACCATATGATCTATGCCATTTGTGCTGTTAACCAAACTCTCACAGTGTACAGAGTTGACCTTCACTATCAGAAAATCTAGGCATACCATCATGTTCAGGAGACTCTTAATTTTCACCTTTAACATCACAAAATCCCTGTAACCCTACATTCATATATTTTCTATATATATAATGATTTGTTTTAATCATCCTTCTGCAGTGTAGTTAAATTATTTTCAATAGCTATGAATAGTGCCATAGCCTTTTTACAAGGATTCTTGACTAATAGTCTATTTAATGTATATTAAATATGAAGTAATAGTCGACAAAGGCAAGTGTCCTTTTGATCCCATTACTCATGGTCTTATAGCATTATCATGTTGCCAAATGGCCACTTATATCAAATGAAAATTACTGACCATGCCTTTAAAAATATTATAGCAATTAATACAGAGAGACCCTGTGATACACACATAATCTTCTCTGGAATGAGCTCATCTGTTCATCTGAGCTCATGCTCACTATAGTGTTGACTATGAGTTTATTATCCAATATGTGGGCTATTAACCTTAACAAAATTTACCAGTGGTGAGTCTGTTTGTAAAATAGGTGTAACCATTACTATCTACAGAATATTTAAATCTGAATATTACCTTGTGTTAAGCATAAAACAGAATATTATTTTGTTTCTTATACACACGCAAGTTATATGTATGTACCTATGTATACACACACACACACATATATATATATATATATATATATATATATATATATATATATATATATAAAACGTGCATGATAGAGATCTAGTAATTCATGTATTAAGAATACTTCTGAAGGCATTGCTGGAGGAAAAGCTTGCCATGGAGCTTACATGGGAACCAGCCAAACAGCAATGACAGAACAAAGGGGAAAACATCAAAGCTTGCAGGAGAGAAAGTAAGCCAAACTAGATATAAGTATTATTGATATTAAGTATCAAAACATCTGTTACTAAAATTATAACAGCCCAAACCAGTCCAAATGGCAATGAAGTATTTTAAAAAGTATGTATAATAGTAGTTGCTGAGAATTTTATCAAAAATATCAAAATAAATCAAGTCAGAGGTCTTAATAGTAAAATAACTAAGTGTCCAACTAACAAAAGAAATATCTAAATATTAAAATATTAAAAATATCTAAATTTAAAAATCACTACTTAACTATGGGCTACATCTGAGCAGAGATTCTAGGTTCTCTCCATACATAGTCCTTGATTGGGGTATCAGTCTCTGTAAAAAATCCCTGGGCCCAATTTTTTGTTGACTTTTGTTTGTTTGTTTGTTTTGGCTCTGTTGATCTTAAGAAGCTCCTGTCCCCTCCAGGTCTTTCTATCTCCCTCTTCTTTCATAAATTTCCCCGCACTCTGCCCAAAGTTTTGCTATGAGTCTCAGCATCTGATTTAATACCCTCATCAGTAGAGCCTTTCAGAGGCCCTTTTTGGTAGACTCCTGTCCTGTTCCCTGTTTTCTCCTTCTTCCAATGTGTATCCTGTTTGCCCTTCTGATGAGGCTTTCATATTTTCCCTACGGTCTTACTTGCTGTTTAGCTTCTTCAGAACTATAGATTTTAGTATGTTTATCCTATATTATATGTCTAATATCCACTTATAAGTGAGTATATACCATGTATGTCTTTCTGTTTCTGTGTTACCTCAGGATGATCTTTTCTAGTTCCATCCATTTGCCTGCAAATTTCATGATTTCCTTGTTTTTAATTTCTGAGCAGTATTCCAATATGTTAATGTACCACAATTTCTGTATCCATTCCTCAGTTGAAGTACATCTAGGTTGTTTTCTTATTCTGGCTACTGAGAATAAAGCTGCTATAAATATAGTTGTGAAAATGGCCTTGTTGTATGGTTGAACATCTTTGGATATATGCCTAGGAGTGAATAGTTGAATCTTGAGGTGGCAATATCCCTAATTGTCTGAGAAAGGGCCTGATTTCCCAAGTGGTTGTACAAGGTTACAATCCTTCCAGCAGTGGAGGAGGGTTCCTCTTTCTCTACCTACTTTCCAGCATGTGTTGTCACTTGAGTTATTTTAAAAATTTATCATTATTTTTATTAATTACAGTTTTTTCACTTTGTATCCCAGCTGTAGCCCCCTCCCTCATTGCCTCCCAATCCCGCCCTCCTTCCCTCTTTTCCACCCATGCCCTTTCCCCAGTCCACTGATAAGGGAGGTCTTTCTCCCCTTCCTTCTGACCCTAGTCTATTAGGTCTCATCACGACTGGTTACATTGTCTTCCTCTATCACTTGAGTTTTTGATCTTAGCCATTTTGATGGGTGTAAGGTGAAATCTCAGGGTTGTATTGATTTACATTTCCCTGGTGACTAAGGAAGTTAAACATTTCTTTAAGTATTTCTTTGCCATTTGATATTCCTTTATTGAGAATTCTCTGTTTAAGTCTGTATCAATTTTTTAATTGGATTATTTGGTTTGTTGGTGTAAAATTTCCTGATTTCTTTATATATTCTGGATATTAGCCCTCTGTCAGATCTAGGGTTGGTGAAGATTCTTTTCCGGGCTGTAGGCTGTCCTTTTGTTCTGATGACAGTGTCCAGGGCTGTCTCTGGCATGAACTCCGTGACTCGTTCTTTGGTCACCTTCCCGTGAGGGTTGGAGTGAGGTGCAGCCTTGACAGAGAAAGACAGTTCAGGCATTCCTGATGAGACTTGATAGGCTAGAGTCAAATAGAAGGGAGAAGAGACTCCCCTATCAGTGGAGTAGGGTAGGGGCATAGGGGGAGAAGAGACAGTAAGTGTGGGACTGGGAGGAGAAGAGGGTGGGTGCTACATCTGGGTTACAAAGTGAATAAATTGTAATAAATAAAAAAGATAAACGAAAAATCACTACCTCACAAAGATGGAATTCCACATTAAGGAAAATTTACATTTAAGATGTTATTAATAAATTATGTATACAAAAATACACAGCTCTTGGATAGATGTTTCATAAAGCTGTCTGTGGAAAATGTAAAGATATGAATAAAATAGGAAATAATTATACTGAATATTAATGAATTAAAAATATAAACCAAAGGGAAATAATATCTTACTATTAGTGCATATGAGACATCCATAATAGTAATCAATGGCAACGATTTTAAATGCGCAGATACTTACGTGTGTAAGACTATATGTAATTTTAAACTTTTAATAATCCAGTGAAGAGCTGCTATGAACATGGTTGAGAAAAAATATATCCGGTGAAGATTTAGTTTTAAGAGCTGTTGGAAAGGTATAAAATAATATTAAAATTTATCAGAAGGCCCACACTGTAGTTAATCCTCTTCTTGAACACAGTTCACAGGTCCTTGTTCCTTGTACAATATCTTTTCAAAATTTATCTTCATATTTTTGATTATAGGGAAAAGTAATGCTTGAAGTATTTCTCAATTCCTTGTTTTTGCTTAAATGTGTTTTCATTAATCATGTCCTTTGCAAAAGTTCCCAGAATACATCACAACATTCCAAACAAACACATGAACAACACAACCACTGTTAGTCCTTGTTGTTCTGTTTCCTCATATGTGAACATTCAACATACACTGCATTTGTCAGTTCTGGGTTCAATGCAAATGAGCTATACTGTCCTGTATTTAAAATCAATGGTGATTACAAACCTTTCAGTGTAATGATTAGCTCGTCATTCCATTATGAGAGTTAAATAAGTGCTTAATTACATACTTAGTGTGAAGATAAGACAAGGGTGTCTCTTCCCGTTTTCTGCCCTCATAAGAAGACATTAAATTTTAGACTAAAACTATCTACATTAGAAAAGACTAAGAATACAAAGAAAATTGTTTTAAATGATTTCCATTTTATAAATTCACTAGATTAAGAAATGCTTCTAGTCTCTCAGAGAAACCTGTTCACTGAAGTCTGTGTGTGTTGGGCGCTTTTGGCAGTCAGACAGCTTCCTCCTTGCCTTTTTTATTTTCTTTCTTTCAGTAGTATGTGTACCAAGCATCAGATGTGTTTTTTTCTAAAACTGTTTACACCAGTTGTTTTTTTTTCAGTTTATGTAATTTATTTAAATTTCACTTAAAATTATGAAAATTGGACTATGAAAACAAATAGGGATGTTTCTATAAAAACAAATTATATGCATTGAAAATGAGCGTATATAGGTGAGTTGCTTAGTATACCCTCTCAGAGTAAGTGTTGGATGGACAAATATACACATGTAACAACAGGAATATCACTGAGGATTCTGAACACAAATTGTTTCCTACAAGTGCACGTAATTACTTAATATACCTTAAAGAGATGGCAAGAGAAAATTGTTCAGGATGAGTTACTAGTATAGTGAATACCTAAAAATCATCTACAGAATTGAGCATTCAGGTAGAAAAGCCTTTCTTTTCCATACTTTACATATGATTACCACACCAACTGATTTGTATGTAAGCTGCCATGGGCCAGTAATGTCCCTTGCATCTGATACCATGTAACTCTTTTGTTCTTCCTCATGGACTGAGCTGACTGGAAACATTCTGGACACCTCAAAGAAAGGCAGAACATAGAAGCTGATGGTTGCTGTTCAGTTTGAAAAATTGGAAGATCTGGTTAAGTGTGTTTGCATGCGTGTAGGTGTGTTAGTGCACTCATCTGTGAGGGGAAGGATTTGGATTTTAAAAGAAAAAAGAATAGCTCTTAGAGTGGGTATGGATAGTTAGAAATGCTTCTTTGCGAAATATGCAATGTAAAGATGCTTTCGGAATATGTTTAAACCCCAAATATGAAAGCAAATATATGTAATTGGGGTGGATTTATGGTATTTAGAGAAAAGTCAAATGAAATCAAGCAGTAATGATATGTTTGAATTTTTTTCCAAAGCTCTTTTTCCTCATTTTTAAATGAAGGCCTCAAATTTCTGTTCTGGATTAGGCTCCAAAATTGCTCAGTCAGCCTGGCTGTAATGATTGGGATGAGAGAGCTACTGTTGCCGCACATTCATCATGTGTCAGTCTTCTGAAAGTGCTTCTCATGAAATGGTTCATATATTTCTTAATTACACCAACTAACTTTGCCATTTTGCACATAAAGATTTGAAAAATGGAGTGATTGAGCAATTGTCACCAGAATAAATTCATTTTTAAACACCGGAAACAAAATAAATCTAGGTAATCAGTGTTGAGTGATGGCATTCTTCAACTCTTCCCTTTCCCACTGTGCATTAAGACCTTTCAAAGAAATATTTACTAGATTATTGCAGTTTGTATTTACTTTTCTGAAATTTAAGGTAGCTAAAGTTAGCATCAATACTTTAATATATTCATTAAAATTAAGCTTCTCATAAATAGAACTTTTCCTTCTTGCTTTCTTCCTCCCTGCTCCTCTCCCTCTGCCGTTCCCTCTCTCTCTCCCTCCCTCTCTCTCTCCCTCCCTCTCTCTCTCTCTCTGATTCCTTTTTGTTTAGCTGAGGATAGAATTCGGATGCTAGCCTTTAACTTGCCTCTGCTTCCTGAGTGCTGGGTTTACTCAGGTGTGTGCTATCATACTTAGCCAAACTATTGTTTTATGGCATGCTTCACTTTTATTTTCCTAATTGCTTTTATTATGCTAACTGTTATAACACATTCCTCAGTTTTAATGTTTATATTTATCATTGTTATGTCATATATGAACATCTTGACATATGCAGTTGGCTTCAGTTTAAGTAAACTAAATTGGCTTAGATTAGGTAAGATAAAAGTAACTTACCATTGTTCATTTCATATATTCAGCTTGCTATATGGTGCATCTTTCACAGTTCACAAATTTGAACCACATTGTACACACACACTAAATAAAACAAAAAAAATGCTGTGAAAATTTCAACATCTTAACATATATTCCTTTTGTGATAACTAATCAAACAGAAATTAAAATTTTTCTCTATATATTTTATTTACTTTTTGTCTTGAAATCTGATAGGAAAAAAACACTTTTATAATATTTATTTCCACTTTGTAATATATGAAATAATTTTCATTGTCATTTCAAAAATAACATTTTTTCCTTTTTTATTTAGTATAATTTACTCACTTTGTATTCCAGCTGTAGCCTCCTCCCTTGTCCCATTCCAATCCCAACTAACTTCCCTCTTCTCTTTCCATACCCCTCCCCCTGTCTACTGATAGGGGTCTCCTCCCCTTCCATCTGACTCTAGCTTATCAGGTCTCATCAGGACTGTCTGCACTGTCTTCCTCTGTGGCCTGGCAAGGCTGCTCCAACCTCAGGGGGAGGTGATCAAAGAGGCAGCCATTGAGGTCATGTCAGGGACAGCCCTTGTTCCCCTTACTAGCGTAACTACTTGGACACTAAGCTGCCATAGGCTACATCTGTGCAGGGGTTCTAGGTTATCTCCATGCATGGTCCTTGGTTGGAGTTTCATTCTCAGAAAGACCACTGTGACAAGATTTTTTTTTTGGTTCTGTTGCTCTCCTTGTGGAGCTCTTTTTCCCTCCAGGTCTTTCTATCTTCCCCTTCTTTCACAAGATTCCCTGCACTCTGCCCAAAGTTTGGCTATGAGTCTCAGCATCTGCTTTGAAAATCTGCTTGGTAGTCTTTCAGAGTCCCTCTGTTTAAATGCATATATTTCACATATAAATAGAAAAGATACTTTGAATTTAGATTTAATCTTTTTAAAAGTAAAAATACATACTTAGAATTATACAAAAGAATATTTCTGTGAATTAATATTAATGAAGAAATAACTAAGTTGTTAAGATATGATTGAATTTTATCATATCAAATAACCAATTTGAAAATTTCTATTTCTCATTATTGACTATTAGAGAGTCATATATATATATATATATATATATATATATATATATATGCACGAGTGTGATACACACTCATTGTATTTGAGAATTTGCATGGGGATTTATGTACATTAGTGAGCATGTGCCCACATGGAGGCTTGAGGTTGACATTAAGTGCATTCCAGAATCTTTTCCCTTTTTCTTATAAACACAGGATCTCTCATTGGACTTGGAGGCCACAATTTTGGTTAGCTAGTTAGAAGACTGGCTATGGGTCCCCTATCTCTGTTTCCCAAGGGCTGATATCTTGTTAGGTCACCATATCATTCCTGCTGTGTTTTTGTAAATTTGTCTTTCTGATATTACAATTTCATTATGTGCCCTTTCTGTTTCCTCCCCTATAATTGTCTTATAGCCTTATTTCCATTTTTTAAAAAATTATGTCTTATATGGATTTATTTCATCATATAATATATATGTTACATATATAGTAACAATTAGTAAAAATATGTAATCCTTAATACATAAGTACTACCTGTTCATTCAGCATAATTTTACTTGTGTATATGTTTTCAGTGCTGACCATTTAGTATAAGACATTCAACTGGTGTTTTAAATTGTCTTTCCTAGGAGAAAGCAAACCTTCCCTCAAGTATGTGACTACTAAAAATCCAAACTCCAGTATTCATCTTGTTTAACATATGCTTTACTTACTGAGATATCATCCAGTCATTTTTTTCAGTTCTTAAATGTTGTATTCAGATATCTCCTTAGGTGTGATAATAATCAAAATGTTTTAACATTATTCTAGTTGACATTATGAGTCTATTATTTTTACCTAACTGCCTCAAATACTTCTCTCTTTCCTTGAATAGTAAGTGAAAAATAATAGCTCCAGATATTGAAAAATAGAGAAACCAAAAAATAAATCAAGATAGAAATCACTAGACATTGAAGTTCAATCCATGCTGCTTCTTGAATACTTCATTTAGCTAGAGAGTTATTATTTGCGCTTCTATTATTTGAGGGATAATGCTGGGTATGGTTAACTCCAGTTTTATTTTCTCAGCAACAGAAATGTATAAAATTCTATTTCAGGAGAAAGTTTTTCCATGGGTTTGTTAACTCTAAAACTTTTCTTTTATGAAATGATAATATTTGAAGTGGCAGCAAGGAAGATAAAGAAAAATGACATGGATTCTTTTGGCAAAAGTTGTAAAGACTCAATCACTTAAAAAGTAAAAATCTCAAGTACATATTCCATTACATGATGTAATACAAGAAGGCTGTGCAGGTATAGTTTCACTAATTTCTAACTGTAGATACAAGTTTAGTTCTGTGATGTTGCATCTGAGAGAAATTTTGTGAAATTTAAACTTACTGTCTATGTGAAAATGTAGTGTCATATATTTGTAACTCATTGCATAAAATTATGCCAATGTAATTGAAATTTATCACAATTATGGACCATGCACTCAATATGAATATGATAATAATAATAATAATATAGAGCAACAACAAAAACAAACAAACAAACCCAAGAGGATCCAGGAAAAGCTTTTGCAGAATTTCTATGCATAGTAACCAGACTAAGAAAATCAGATACACTCTATCTCACACACACACACAAACATGCACTCATGCACATACATATACACGCATGGACTATACTACCTTTTAGAAATAATATAGTCAGTCTATAAACAGGACTCAGTGTGTACTTGGGTTCCATGTTTCATGATCAGGCAAATATAGAAAATGTCACTGTTTAATGATGGCTACCAATACCTTGTAAAACACACACACATACACAAATGGACATACACAAACACACATACATGCATAAACAACAACAAAAACAAAACAGATACCCCTCAAAGTTAGGTAAATGTATAGGATTTATTGTACAAATGAAGATGCATAAAACTAAATTGTATTTGCAATATCCTGATTTTATACAGATTGACTACCTTGTGTATTATCTTTCCTCTACTTTGTTTCCTCCTTTCTTTTTTTAGCCTTCGTGTTTGATCTCAACCCTCCCTCTTCTTATTAAGACGCTTGCCTTCTTTATTTTTGCTATGCTTCCTTATATTTTATGATTAGCAAGTCAAAATAAATCAGAACAACTTTTCCATATTTTGAGCATATCATTATGCATTTTCATGGCTCATTTATTTTCTCTATGTCCTATTTCAGTCTTATGTGGCTTTAAAAATATTTTAATGCTTCTTGTTCATTTGCATGTCTTTTTATCTGAGATATGAGCTAAGGATGCATTTATTGTTTTAGTTTGTAGAGTTCCTCTAACTTTTTTAAAGTATTGTTATGCAAAGTTTTATTTAGATCGTCAAATATTTTGCTTTCTTTAATGTTAGATTGACATTACAATTTATTGATCTGTATATTATTTAACCATCTTCAACTAAAGAAATATAAATATTAGAATGACAACAATTTTAACCATAGACAAAATATGGATCTAGAAAGATATGAGGAATAGACAGTCCTCATAAAATATCAGTATTTTTAGCTTCCAGGTGAAAAGAATACACTTTTAAATAATGAGTTCTGGAAGGTACAGTGCATGCTACCTAAGGGAAAGGTGATCGTTAGACTTATGCAGCTGTGATCTCTGTGAAGTAAAACACATGACTGCTGGTGCAGCCATGGTAGGAAAAACGTGAGAACAAACTGAAAAAAAAAAACTTTCTGAATATAAGTTCTGCTATACAAGAGGCCAAATGCATTTGTCGCTGTTTTCTGTCCAAGAACCTACAGCCAGATAAATTACAGGCTTGAGGGAAGAACCTCATGTTATTATTCTGCTTAAGAGTATTAAATGGTCTCTTTTTGGAGATCCTGTCCCCTCCAGGTCTTTTTATCTCCCTCTTTCTTCATAAGATTCTCGGCACTTGCTCTTAGTTTGGCTATAACCAACAGAGCCAAAAACAAAAAAACAAAAAACAAAAACAAAAACAACCAACCAAACAAAAAAACCCTGAGGTCCCTGAAGAGAATGATACCCAACCAAGGACAATGCATGGAGAGGACCTAAAGCTCCTGCACAAATATAGTCCATAGACTCAGTCTCTAAGTGGGGTCCCAGTTAAGCTGAGCAGGGGTTTTCTCTGGCATGAGCACAGTGGCAGGCTCTCTGATCACCTTCCCCTGGAGGGTGCAGCCTTGCCAGGCCACAGAGGAAGACAGTGCAACCTGTCCTGATGATAGGTTAAAGTCAGATAAAAGGGATGGACAACCACTCCTATCGGTGGACTAGGGGAGGGGAATAGAGGGAGAAGAGGGAGGGAGTGTTGGGTTTGGAGGTGATGAGAGAGCGGTCCCCAGCTGAGATACAAATTGAATAAACTGTAATAAATGATAATATGAAAAAGAGAACGAAAAAGAGTATTAAACTGAGTGATATTCTGCAATGTCTTACTTGGTCTGTTGTTATTGCATGAATATTAAAAAAAAATGCAGCACAAGCTGTGTCCTGACTCCCCTAAGCTATGGTCCAAAGTGATCCTTGCCCAAATGGTGTACTATATGTACTGAAAAGGTTCTCCGAATCTTCGTTGAGCATCTCACTCCTCTACACATCTACCTATAATATGAAGATACAAAATACATCCTACAACTTCTGGAGTTGTGTCTCAAAGGATTTGTGCAAAAAGTAGAGCATGCTGTGCAAATTTTATTTGGTTTGAGTGACAAACCAATACAAATGAGTCTCCTTAAATGTAGATAATCTTCTTTTGTATATTTGTCCAAAATTTAAAATAACTGATATGGGCCTATGCCACTTTCTGAGATTGTAATTATCAAATAGTTTATTCAACATGAACAAAGATTAATTCATGCCTCTACCTTTGTCTTTCTTAATGAATAAAGAAAGAAAAGAATAAAATTGTTTGAGTTTACTTATAATCAACTCTTCTCACTTAACCCTATTTGCATACTTTATAACATATTGACAAGATTTTTGTGTTAATTGATTTTCTTTTCTAGTGAGAAAATTGCTTTCTTTAAGCATGAACAGAAATTTATATGTTTGTCTAATTGTGTGTATTAGAACCACTTTTTTTTGGTAATAGAAATCACCTGGTATATCTGGGATTCATATATCATCTGGACTTTCCCATCTTTTCCTTCCTGAAAAAGCAACTAAAGTAGACATCATCATCTAGTTCCTTTTTTTTTCTTCAGTTCTCCATTTCAAACTAAGGATGGTAAGTTTTCACAATTTCCCTATCAAATAGTCACTGTTGGTTTCCATTAAGGTAGGGTGACTTAATTTTCTCAGCCTATAAAACATTTGTGTTTTTATTCATTCTTACTTGGTGCTTGTGACTGTGATACAGTTTGTTATGGTTTTATATGGGATATTTACAAACATTTCCATAAAAGGAAAACCATTAAACAAAAATATATTTAATCTTTGCATTATTACTCAACATTAATTATCTGATTCTTAGAGGACAAGCCAATACAAATGAGTGTCTAAATTCTCTAAAACATAGTTTTACCATCCCAGGACTGAGAAGCCCTACGGTAGATAATATGAAGGTAACATGGCAGAGGCTCCCAAAACAGGACTAGCTCCAAATACAAGCCATTTAAATCCATTTCTGTACCTCAAAGTCCATTTTCTACTAACTAAATCAGTCCTCACAATATAATCCAAGGGGTCTTTATTTACAAATTTGTTTATAATTTCTCAACCCAACTCCTAAAGTCCTTTCCTTGTTATGTATGAGCATGATGTGAGTGACAACCCTGAGTAACCCAAAGTTCATGCCCCAGTCTAAGGTTTTTCAAAAATGCTCTGTCTTTATTGCAAGTTGAAGAACTACTCCAATGTCATTTTCTTAAAATTAAAGCCTCATCTTTTGAAAGACATAGGAGGGTCCTGTTTTACTTCTTGTTTAAAGTCACTCTGCATAGTACTGCAGCTACTTCCTTACCTTACAGACCAGAAGGCTGCAGCATTCCTTACAAGGAGAACACCCCAGCTCACCTGCTTCCTTCAGGCATGAATTACATTAACCTTATCAGCAAATTAAATTATAATAAATGCACATATAATGAATAATCTATTTTTAAATTGACATACACTTGAAAAAAACCATACCAAGCTGTATTTTTAGATCGATGAAAATGTGATCAAAGTCTTTCTTTAGTTTTGCATTTTACCGAGAAACAAAAACAAAAACAAAAATACAATTCCTTGCTTTCAAATAATGTCTTATATTAACTCTCTGACATAGGACAGTAACAACTTCCTGTACTTAATAATAAAACACTAAAAAAAAAAAAAAGCCATGAATCATAGCCAATTTACAGACTTTTCAACCTCTATTGAAGTTAATCAGCCTATATATCTAACTTACAATACAATTTGATAGGGAGATGTATTTCCTGTGCATCTTACAGGATACGGCTGGAATGCACACACGCCCTTAGTGGCCCTACAGAGCTATGAGATGATGCAGCAAGTTGGAACTGAAATGGCATGCTGACGATGGTGCGATGGCTCCCAGACACCGGCATCTGATCACACCAACATGAAGCCTTTCCTTTATACATGTGGCTTTTCCACAACTGTCTGAGGGTTTGTGTATATGCAGGGGCATGCATGTGTGCATTAGATATTTAATGATATAAAACATAAGAGCTTTGTTTGTTCAATTATTTTCTTTAAAAAAACACCTTACTGTGCAGTTTAATAATAATAAGTGTAGCAACACAGTATGAAAATAATCTGTCAACTAAAATCATATCATTATTACTACCTAATATTATAAGTATTATACCCACCACACTCTTGTCTCCATTACATACCACTTCATTCATGGAACAAACTCCAATACTATCAGGAAAACATCACAAAATATACTTTATATTGTTGCATGGCATCTATATTTTTATAATTATGAATTCTACTTATCTAGGATATTTCATATTCCCAACTCTTCCCCAGTTTTCTTTTCCTGACTTGGCATAGCACCATTTCTTTTGTGTTATATGGTTCATATACAGCAACTTTATTTCATTATGATATATTTTATGATATATATTCTAAGTAGAAATATATCTTACACATTTTTAAAACCCATGGTAATGTTAATCTATGTTAATGTTATGTTGAAAACATTAGCTGTACTTTATTTGCTACAATATGCTATTTAGATGTTAAAGTTTTGTTAATATTTACATATTGATAAGCCATATGTCACTAATAAATATTTGTGGTTTTGGTTTGTGGGCAGAAAGTAACAAAATAAAGAATGTTTAGGAAATAATTACCAAATTAATAAATATTTATTTATATACTAGGGTCTATCACCTTTCTATTTGACCTACATAGCAAGTGGAATTTATTTTGAAGTCATAAGGAATAATATTATTTTTATTTACCTGAAATTATATATTTTATGTGTGTGTGTGTTTTAAGGGTCTGGTACCACAGGAGGAATTTTTTATGTTTTCTTCAAGATGTGAAAGCTTAAAAATACTATTCTGCTTGACAAACAACACAAAGGGAAAGTCCAAGGGGAGTTTTATTAATTTTTTCAGAACATCTCCCATGTGAAGAAATACACAGAACCTTAACCTTCACTTGTGATTGATACACTTAGCACAACCTTAATCAATACTGTATAGATGTATTGTTTTTACATTAAGTGGCATCTGTCAATGAATGTAATAAAAACTATATAAAATATATTATTGCTTTAAAAAGTAACTATGTTCAGACAACACACATAAGATGTCAAGTTATTATCTCTCTCCTTCCAAAGCTGATTTAAAAAAGAATAAGAATAAAGGGCTTCAAATTTAGAACACTTCCAAGAAACGCAGGGATGCACTTCAGTCTCTGCCCTCTGACATTCATGACTAAAACCCAGTAAGTGCTTCTTCAGTGAACTGAATTCCCTTTACTACTCCAAACACTTCAGCTATATTTACCTTCCTTTGAGATTACTTTCTGGTCAGTACATTCTGGAGAATAAGTTGTCAAATGTTTAACAATGTTCTGACTCATAGACATGGTGTTATATAAAGGCTTCAACAATTGTGTGACAGTATTAAATAAAAAAAAAAACCTGAAAATTCTCCTTCCCAGTAAAATTGTAGTTAGAGAAATGAAGTCTACTGTCAACAGATGTTGGTAATTAAAACTTCTGTGTATCAAGAGACACTGAAAACAGTAATATCCATGCCAAGAAAGGAAGTATGCTTTTAAAGTGTTTTAATTGAAATGGAATTAGATCGCTCTATCTCCCTTCCTCACTATGCCATTTGTTTTACCCTCCCTTAATGCCCTCACATGCTTTCCTGTCCTCATGTTGACATCATTTCTTTCTTTGATTATATTTGTTACCCATGCATGCAACCCACACACAAACACACACACACACACACACACACACACACAGACACTCATGTGCACACATACACATATATATGAGCACAAATCTGTACAAATAGAACCTACTGAATCAATTACTGTTGTGTGTGTATGGTCTCGATGCTGAGCACTCTAGACAGCCAATAACATATTTCATCTCTGAAAGAGGACAATTTTTCTTGTCTCAGAAGAGAGCAGTTCCTTGCAGTTCTCTTTCTAGGGAAAGAATCCCATGCAAAACCCCCCTCCCCCCAGTTTAACAGGTCCATGGATATTGCAGATTAATCTCATCTTGTTTTGTTTTGTTTTTAATAAATTTATTTTTTTT
>CM053753.1:92689448-92717735 GCA_028658305.1 Pachyuromys duprasi | reverse complement strand
CATACCAATCTAGGTCCTCCTTCTTGTATATCCTCTCTAGGTGTGTAGATTTCAGCTTGAACTTCCTATCCTATAGGTTTATATAAGTGAGTATATACCATATGTTTCTTTCTGCTTTTGGGATACCTCACTCAGTAAAAATGGCTTGTAAGAGCAATAGCAGGGCTCTCTTAGTTCAGAGGCTTCCTGAAATTCTAAGCTGTCTTTATACCTATGAGAATTTGTTTAAAACTCAACTAGTTTAACATTCTTTATGATTTTGTTTTATAAGTTCTGAATATCTTAAGGCTTTTTTTCCTGATTCTGTGAGACTATGAGATTGCTAGCCCTTAGGTTTGTGGGTCTGTACGTCTAAACTGTGAACCTTAGGACATATATGTATATGGCTCTGTGTGATTTTCCTGGGTTTGTGGGTTTGTGAGCCTATAGCTTTGTAGACATGTAGTGCACAGCTTTTCTCTCAAGAGATCTCCCAAAATCCAAAACTTCATTTGTCCTATCTCTATCTTAATCATGTGAATTGTGATTCTCATTCTTTGGATTGTGTCTGGCCAGGGGCCTTGTGATCTTAATTTAGAGTTTTGTAGAGTTAGGATACAAGAGTCTAATAGACAGCTACCATAAAGTTTTTGCCATAATGAAACTCAACAAATACAAAGTCCAATACCAAGAATTGGTCAGCTCTTCTGGAGTTGCTGACCAGTAAGATGACATAAACCTTAATTATTCCAAACTATTGACAATTCTCTGGGTTAATTCACAGAATTTGAAGGTAAGTCACTAATACTTATGATGACATGATTGAGTCATACAATACTATAAAGACAAGCTGATTTTGACCAGAGATATTTTTCTCTATAGGCTAAATATAATACTGTTGAAAGATGCTGTGCATACCATTGGAGAAAACACATAATAATCAAGGTTTCCTAGTTATGGTCTCTGTAATTTACAATAAAGACTGACAAGACATGCCCACTAATAAAATAGTAGAATGAACACCATGGGAGAGATCAACATCTCTCTGATTGGATATGAGGCCTGTTCTACAAAAAGAAACCTATGTTTTTCATGGATAATAAAGTATGCACCTCACTCAGGATGATATTTTCTAGATCCCACCATTTGCCTGCAAATTTCATTATTTCCTTGTTTTTAATTGCTGAGTAGTATTCCATTGTGTAAATGCACACCAATTTCTGCATCCATTCCTCTGGTAAGAGACATCTGGGTTATTTCCAGGTTCTGACTGTTACGAATAAAACTGCTACAAACATGGTTGAGCAAATGTCCTTGTGTACTTGAGCATAATTTGGATATATGCCTAGGAGTCATATAGCTGGATCTTGAGGAAGCACTATTCCTAGTTGCCTGAGAAAGCACCAGACTGAGTTCGAAAGTGGTTGTAAAAGTTTAAATTCCCACCAGCAATGGAGGAGGGTTCCCCTTTCTCCACATCCTCTCCAGCACATACTCACTTATAAGTGGATATTAGACTTATAATATAGAATAAATATACTAAAATCTGTACATCTAAAGAAGCTAAGCAAGAAGGAAAACGCTGGGTAAGATGATCAATCCTCACACAGAAAGATGTACAGGGTGGACACTGGAAGAAGGACAAAACAGGAAACAGGACAGAAGCCCACCACAGAGGGACTCTACCCAGCATTGTATCAAAGCAGATGATGAGACTCAACCAAACTTTGGGCAACGTGCAGGGAATCTTTTAAAAGAAGAGGGAGATAATAAGACCTGGAGAAGACAGGAGCTCCACAAGGAGAGCAACAGAACCCAAAATCTGGGCACAAGGGTCTTTTCTGAGACTGATACTCCAATCAAGGACCATTCATAGATATAACCTAGAAAACCTTACACAGATGTAGCCCATGGCAGCTCAGTATCCAAGTGGCTACCCTAGTAAAGGGAACAGAAGCCGTCTCTGACATGAACTCAGTGGCTGGCTCTTTGATCACCTCCTAATGAGGGGCCAGAAGCCTTACCAGGCCACAGAGGAGGACAATGCAGCCAGTCCTGATGAGACCTAATAAGCTAGGGTCAGATGGAAGGGAAGGAGTACCTCCCCTATGAGTAGATTTGGAGAGGGGTATGGGAGGAGATGAGGGAGGGTGTGTTTGTGGGGTATGAGGCAGTGGGCTACAGCTGGGATACCGAGTTAATAAACTAATTAATATAAGAATAAAAATTTAATAAAAAGTAAAACTAATTAACTAAATAAGTAAATAAATAAATAAAAAGAAAAAAAATCATGCACCTGTATCTTGAAAAGGTATAAGCCAAACTGAATAAAAGTACTAGTATTATTGTGCTAATTATTCAGTATATTAAACTGACTTCTCATGACTTATCTTTAAACACATAAATTGGTGCCTTTGAGTCCTTATCAGAAAAGTTTCTCTTTTTGGTAGATGGCAGTTAACACAGAGACCAATAGTCAGTAAAGTGCAGAGAAAAAGAGACTATTAAATACTTAACCATAAATGGGATATCTATATTACATGTCTACCTTCCAAAGACCAGAGACCATTAGGAAAAAGAAGGCAGAGAGATTTAAGAGTCAAAGACAGTGGATGGCATCAAGGAAACAGTAGGTAATTGATACAGAACAGTAGCTACATATGAATTTATAGCAGTAGAGACAACATGTGCAAAGAAAGTTCAAGCCAGACAAAATTCCAGCACCAGCCCAGAAAACTTGAATCGAAGTCTAGCTTCTAGATAAGAAACTGTTGCCAATTAGTAGCTACAAGAAAAGATAAAGGCTGATTGTAATTTTAAGGTTATGGACCCTGGTGAGTTGATCAAACTGCAATAGAATGATGGTATTGGCAGTACCAATTCTAACCAATTAAATTACAAAAATCAAAACTGTATATGTTGTGTGGTTACACATTTATTTAGTTCAGTTGTTCTTGTCTAATATTTTTTGTGTTGTTGCCTTGTTTTGTTTTAAAGTAACTGTACTTATTTCATGAAAATACAAGCAACCTAACACCATATTACTCATTATAGTTTTGTTCTAAGTAAGACTAAAATATGTATGAGTATGTAAGTGTATGCATGTGTTCACCTGTGCATGCTGAAGTACATAAACATGTAAGTGAAATAATGTAGAGAGAAAAAAAAAACCTTTATCTGATCTGATGTCTTCTTTGATTGTTTTCCAGTTTCTTCTCTTCCCATCTCTCTTTCTAACTCTCTCTCCATTTTTTAACAGGTTCTCTTACTGAATCTGAAGGACACAAAATCTGCTGGACTTGTTAGGCCATTGAGCTCCAAAGATCGGTCTTGTCTTGGTCTGTGCCCCCACCTTATCCAGAGCTGAGATTACAAACCTGATGTTATACAATGTTTTTGAATGTGGCTTCTGGAGGACAAAACTCGGGTCCTAGTATTTAATGCGTATTTTCCTAACTCCCTGAGCCCCAAGACTATCTTTGATATATTTTAAAGCAACATTTGTGTAACAGTGAATTTATCATAATTAGCTTAAATAAAATAAAATAATAAAATAAATATTTTAATTCTGTCTGTGTGCTATCCCTGCTCTCCATTAATGCCCCCTCTACCATAAACCTCATGTTTTCTGAGAGAGAATTGAGCAACTTCCCTAGGGTCCTCCTCCTAGTTTAGTGTCTTTAAGTGTACAGATTTTAGTGTGTTTATCCTATATTATGTGTCCAATATCTACTTATAAGTGAGTACATACCATGTATGTCTTTCTGCTTCTGGGTTACCTCATTCAGGATGATCTTTTCTAGTTTCATCCATTTGCCTACAAATTTCATGATTTTCTTGTTTTTAATTGCCGAGTAGTATTCCATCGTGTAAATTTACCACAATTTCTGTATCCATTCTTCACTCAGAAAGGCAAATGGGACAGAAATCAAAAGCAGGAGATAACAGGGAACAGGACAGGGGCCTACTACAGAGGACCTCTGAAAGACTCTACAAATAGCAGGGTATTGAAGCAGATGCTTTCACTCATAGCCAAACTTTGGGCAGAGTGCAGGGAATATTATGAAAGAAGGGAGAGACAGAAAACCTGGAGGAGACAGGATCTCCACAAAGAGACCAACAGAACCAAAAATATTTGGCCCAAGGGTCTTTGCAGAGACCAATGTTCCAAACAAGGTCCATTCATGGAGATAACCTAGAACCCCTGCTCAGATGTAGCCCATGGCAGCTCAGTCTCTATTTGAGTTCCCTAGTAAGGGCAGTAAGGGGAGCAGGGGCTGTCTGTGTCATGAACACCTCCCCCCTGGGGGTTGCAGCCTTACCAGACCACAGAGGAAGACAAGGCAGGCAATCTTGATAAGACCTGACAGGATATGATCAGTTGGAAGGGCAGGAGTACCCCTTATCAGTGGACTAGAGGAAGGGCATGGGAGGAGAAAAGGGAGAGAAGGGAGTCAGGAAGGAATGAGGGATGGGGCTTCAGCTAGAAACTAAGCAAATAAATTGTAATAAATTAAAAAATAAAAAATAAAGAACCCACTTTTAAAATGAAACTAAATGTTAACCTCACATGTTTTAAATGGAGCCTATGAGCTTCTATTACTTAAGAGATAACATAAAAGCAAGCATACATATCTGGGAGGCAAATAGGTCAGCTTTTTGGGCATAGCAAAAAAAAATGAAAGCTTTGGGAAAAAACATCAAATAGAATAATTATCAATGTTATAGAGCTATAAACGACATCTTCATGGAAAGAACCTCTGTAAATTGGATAAAGATAACCTTTTTTGGTTATTGAGATACTTAAGTGAAACTGTTTGGGAGAAATTCTTGCTTTTTATTCTGCACCTCTGCTTTATTTCTCCATTACGATGATTTTATAGTGAACATGCCTGCTTGTAAGGTAATTTTAGCAAATGTTTAAAAGTATCTTCCGGGCTGAGTGTATTAAGTTTTATATAAGCCATGTTTTCAATGTTCAGCTTTATTGCAGCTATGTCCGTGGACCCTATAGTGTTTATGTAAGCTGCAGGCTACGGCCATCATCTTTAGAGCATCTAGCCAACTGCTTTTATGTCTTTAAGATACTCTTACAGCTAAAATAACATTGGCAATAAGCACATGTGGAAATAAAGACACATTTCAGCAACGGACTTTCCGAACATTCTGCAGATCTGATGGCTGAATAGGCCCATAAGTACTTTGTAGTTTTGCAGATAATCAAGATTGGGATTTCTTCCCAAATTTTTGTCCTTAGAATGAGGTTATTTCACAAAGGAAAAAGAACATGCTTTGCTAAAGCCATATATGTGAAGGTTTCAATCATTATGGGAGTACTTGGATCCTGATTCTTCCTTTAGAGTGAAAAAAGCCTGGTTAATTTAAATGGTTCTACTTTGGTAAAATTTTTGAATTGATTTTATGGCTTCTTTGAATTCAAATGCAGTAAAAGAAATGTGCAATTTCTTACTTTTTTTTCCTTTTTCTTCCTCTAAGCACTGAAAAGTGTTGCTATTCTATAAGCAACCATGAAAATTTAATTTAACAGTGTTCTGATTTTTGAGCTAGAATTTCATGGAATTAAAAAGGAGCATAAAATAATTATAATGACCCTAAGTACCAAATAAAATTTAGATGTTCCAGTTAAAGAACTGTGTACAATTTTTGTTTACAGTTCTTTTTATATACTATTTGCATCTTACATATATAGGTGAATTGACTTCTAATTGATAAATTTTGATTATAAATTTAACACTTAACACTATTCTCATTTACATTCTTGATTACACTCAAAATACCAAAGATTTGGGAGAGAATTTTTGGACTTGAGAAACCTCTAGATATAAATTCAAACATATATTTTGTTACATTAACTAGCCAGTGCAAAAAATACATGCATCAATAGTAAAGAATATTGAAGCCAATAGATGGTTGTGTTGTGTTTCACATTATGAACACCAGCTTCACACTTCTTTTTATATTTTTAAATATTTGGACAATGTAATATGAAGTATTCTAGTTCTAAATTCCTGTTACTCTACTATAAAGGTGCTTTCTGCAATCTATCAGGAGTCAAGATTGGAAAATACATATCAAGTAAAATACATAGCATGACAAAATATAAAATTTTATATACAGAAAATATGAACACTTCTAAGAGCAACACGTCTTTAAGATACAATTCACACTTTGAAGTTTTTTTCATATATATATATATACATATATATATATATATATATATATATATATATATATTTTAGTTTTCTTTATGACAGCTCTGTGTAGCCTTAGCTGTTCTTGCTTTGTAGACCAGGCCGGCCATGAATTCACAGATATCCGCCTGCCTCTGCTTGCTTGTGTGCTAGGATTTCAGGCGTGCACCACTGTGCCTGCTTCTTTGTAATTTCTTAGTGGTGAAAGCACATGCTAGTGCGTGTGTCTTAGGCAAAAATACTTATACTATTTTTATTAGAATCTCATGATACTAACTTATTGTGTTTTAAAACTATTTTATTTCATTTTTTAACAAATTTTTGTATTTGCGTTAGAATAAGGAATCTGTATGTGGGTACAGTGCCTGCTGACTCCAGAAAACAGCAGTGGGTCCCCATGGAAATGGAGTTACTGGCTGCTGTACTTTTTCTAAAGTGAATGCTAAAAACCAAAATCAGGCCCTCAGCAGCAGCAGGAAGTGCACTTAGCTGATTAGCCATCTCTCCAGGCCTATATTTCCTCCTTTTACATTTTCGATATTTCATAAAATACAGTTGAAATATTATTAAAGAATGAATTCTGTATAAATATATTGATATATTTTGCATCTTTTTCATTTTGTATTTTTAATTACATAGTTTTATTTTTATATGTGTACATGTATGTGGGTATGTGATTATGTACAAGGTATCTCTTCAACATTCAAAAATATTGAAAAAATATCACTACTTGATAATTTTCCAAATATGTCTTTAGTGTGCACTCCCTACTTTCCCATTATAATGAGGACACATGAAATGTTTTAGACTGGCAGCTTAATGCTGTTTATCAATTTTAAATAAAGTGTGTAAAGATACACCATAGAGGAAAATTGAAGGAAATAACTCATAAAATAATAGTAAATAGAGGGAAAAAAACATTTTATTCTTGACCTGGACTCATAAGACATGTTTGAGCATACCACTATTTATACAACAACACTGACAACAACGACAAAGGAAAAACAACTGCACTGTTTGGGAAGATTCTAAGGTCTCTGTGACCATAACATTCTTGGTATATCTCAAATCTGACATTGAGATTTTGCTTATATAATAATAAAAGAAAAGAGGGTAAACAACTTGATAGTGGTGTCTAATTTCAAGAGAGCAAAATGAGAAAGCTTTTAGGAAGTGATGGGTAGGGGATGATGTAATTATATTCCAATTTAAAAAACTTTTTTAAAACGTGGCTCTATATAATATGCTAATAAAATTTTATATGACAAAAGATGTAATTAAGTTAAGTCACTAGGGTTCTAAGAACATCCAAAATATAAACATGTGTCCTCAATGAAACTGTTCATCAAAATAAAGTTCAGTAGACTTTGGGGAAAGAAGGAAACTCTATGATTATAAGGGCAAGGATTCAAATGTTGAAGTTATAAGTCATGGGATGCTAGTAACTGCCACACGCCAGACCATAAAAGGGTGGGTATTTCCATTGAACATTTACAGAGAACTATTTACAAAACAGTATTGAGGCCTGATGTGTATATTACAAGCTGTACAATCAAAAAGTAAATGTCATTTATTTCAAACAACTGAGTTTTATATTAAACCACAAAGTAGTAATTGGACATGTAACTGATAAGAAAATAATACCTCCACTTTGAAAACGCATGATATAACAGGAGATAGATTGGTGGATGGATTTATGAATAAGGTAGAAAACAACGTGGAGACAAAGAATAGTGTTTGTAACTGAAATATTAAATGCAAACTGCCTTTGAATGTGTGTACCGAGTAGAGTCTACCAAATTTGTTAATATAGTTAATGGGAGAAATATATATTAAAAATATGTAATAAAGTATACAAAAATAAATCTCATTATTACATTCATATTAGAATTCTAGAGTTTGATTCTAGCTAATCAAAAAATCTAAGGATAGGTTTTATAACTGTATGTGTTAGTGTTAAGATTAAATATCCATGCCCTTCAGCTGCAATAATTTAGAATTCACGAATGTATAACATTATCATAATACCAATGCAGAAATTGATTTTCCAATGGATAATGCTACTAGAAAGAAATTGCTTATCTAGACAAGATAATTCACTATCTATAAATTAAATTATATTTCAATTTAATTAATCTAAATGAGTGAAGAATAAGCATACATAAATGCATTATACATAGTTTTGTACTTATAAAGCTTTCGGAACCAATTAGCAACTCATTATGTATTTGTTAAAAATGATCAAATTAGAACTCAAATATCATCTATAAATCAACAAAAAGTATGTTGATTCTTATACTGAAGTTGGTAATTGTTTTCTTTTATTGTTTTATTAATTAGGAAGATATTTCTACTATGCACTTGCACTTGTTCTATATTATTTATATTTATATCTAAAATGGTAACCTTGTATCAACAAATCCACCAGTCTAGTTCTAGGCCCCAGGATGTTATCACAGCCAAAGATTATTTCCTATTCTTGATCTACATTTTTGAGGGGAGGTAAGTGCAGTTATCCCAGCTCATCAAAGAAGTTTCTCCTTACAGGTGACAGAGATAATAACAGAAAGCCACAACTAGACACCGTGCAGAGATCAACCTGAATCACAGTTTCTACATCCCATGGCTCAGGGAACATAGGTGAAGAGAAAACAAAAAGATTGCAGGAGCCTGAATATCTGAATATAAAGAAATCTGCTCTGAAATAAATTCTCCCAGTCATGGCTAAATAAACAAGATAGAGACAATGGCAATATTAATATACATGCTGAAGTGAAAGTGGGGAAATATCAGTAGAGCCCACCACTACTGGTAACTAATGACTGCTGAAACAGGAAGAATTAGCTGATTACATGGATAAGCCTTCTAATTATATCTAATACAAACTGTTCAAACATGAAACTATATAATGCAAACCATATACACATGGTTGTATTTGTTGCTACTTATACGTGAACATATACATAAATATACTATTTTCTAAGTATTTCTTTAACACTAACTATCATCTATGTGACACTACTATGTAAAGAAAAACAGACTATCAAGAGTGAAATGAGAACATGCAAGAAGTTGAATGGAAAATAGGAAATGACTTGAGAGGGGTTTGGGGGAGAAAAATAGGAAAAGTGATATAAATAGAGTTATTTAAAATATGTCAAATACTACGTAAAACTTGCACCCTTTCATATTTTTACAAGAAGCTGACAAAAAGAACGAATTAACGATTTTCACAAATATCAAAATAATTAGATATGCTAGTAATTAGATTTGGGTGAAACCTTTCAATATTTGAGAAAATGCCAGGACTCATATATGTAACATAGAATCACAGATGATGCATCAGGAAACAATTCAGCCTTTTTTATATGTTATTTTAATAAATTTCTTATCACAATAATATATTTTATATCATGAATACATATTCTGCAATCAGAATTTTATTGAGTAGTAACGACAGTATAAGATATGCAATTTTTACAAAGACCTTAGATTAAAAATATGATACTCAAAAATTAAATTATACCTTCAGTGATACATGGGTCCTTTTGAAAACAGATGAAATGTGTGCCCTTTTATTAAAAAAAAACTAGGCATCTATGCTGTGTATTTCAACTTTCATATGAATAAAGTATGTTCTGGCCTCCTGTTCACTTTCCTAGGCACGCTTAACATGAATCCAAGACAGTGTACATTTGCCAAAAGTTAATTGATGTTATAAAAGAATAGAGCCCAGAGTCTTTGATATTAGTTTATGTTCTATAATTACAATTTAATTTGATACCTTGTGGAGTTTGGAATTGTGATTCTTTCACTGAATAAAAATACAGCCAATTTTAATTATCTAAGAACATGAACTTATATTTAAAATTGTTTTTTGTTGTTGCAAATAAGACAGAGATCCCAGGAAGACTTCACACTGCAACTCTGTGTTATTTTTGTTTGTTTATTTTGAGTATGTAATTTAATTACCTCACTTGCCCTTCCATTCCTTTCCTCCAATCCCTCTCATCTGCCTCTTCAGCTCTCAAGTACACCACCTATTTCATTGTTATTGCACCTCTCCATGGGTTTAATATACATATATTCCTTAATGTGCCCTATTTAGTCCTTATAAAACCCACATTTGTATGTTATTAAAAGAAAATCAAGAGAGAGTTAAGTTGTATGGTGTCTCCTCTTGGATGCTCTCTCTCCACAACTTAGAGGTTTGGCATAATGACTCTCTTATTTTTTTCAAAAGCAGCACCTGCCATGATGTCATAACAGTCAGGAAAGTCTAGGACAACAATCACCTGCATTCACATCTTTGAAAGCTCAGGACTGGAATTTAGGTGCTGTCTTTTCTGTGATGTATTGATCCATCAAGTTGTCTGACTATGAACAAAATCAGAAAGAAAGCACAGATATATTGGATACAGAACATGTAATGAACTGAGTACTCAACTCAATTTACCAGACTTGGTAAGAAAGAGGATGTCACTATTAATTTAGCTTTTCTACATTCTCATTAGTCAAATAAGCCTTTTTATATCTATTCCAAAATACACTGCTGTAAGGGTGGACTATGTCTCAAATATATTAATACTGCTACAACTTCAACTATGAGCAAACTACATGGAAGCTTTTCTTTTTCAGACCCTTCTTTTCATTTCCAAGGATTATGCTGTAAGAATGAGAATAACTATTGTGACTGTCAATAATACCATAAATGGCTTAATCCTGTACTATAGTCACAAGAGGAAGAAATATCACTGCAGGTCAAGTCTATCTCTCAAAAACAATGTTTCGTTTTAATTCACTATGTGGTTGTGGGTTGTACCACAATCTGACATATGTCATAATTGTAATATTAGAATTTGTAGACGCTAGGAAGAAACTACAAAATAATCAAAGCAACATCATATGAAACCTAATGTTACAGAATTTGACCACTAGAGCTAGAAAAGAAAATAGAAAAGAATCATATAATGTAACATTCCTTAAAAATCAGAGCTAATAAGCACTCTTCCCTCTCTGGTAATGGGAATTAAATAAGTTACATAGTTAGATATTTGTATTATTACATATTTTTACCTTACATAGTATAACTAATATGGAGAGTCATGATTTTGTGTGTGTATGTTTTTGCTTTCGTTTTTTGTTGTTTTTTGTTTTTTGTTTTTGTTTTTGTTTTTTTTAGAAAGGGTTTCTCTGGTAACCCTGGCTGTCCTGGGCTTCATTTGTAGACCAGGCTGGTCTCGAACTCACAGAGATCCATCTACCTGCCTCTGCCTCTTGAGTGCTGGGATCAAAGGTGTGTGCCCCAATGCCTAGCCATAAATTATGTTTGACTTATGTACTATGATTATGAATGGGAATGGGTATGTGAAAACACATGCCACACAGCATATGTGGAGAATGGAGGGCATATATTTTATCCTTTCTACTTTTATGAGAGCTCAGGGATCTATTATCAGTTGATTGATGACTACTTTTAACTAGAAATAAAATGTATAGTTTAAACATAAATTTTGGGAGAAGTTTTAGCAATGGCCAGGTTCTAGGTCTCAGTGTTTCTTGGTTCCTGGTATCTTATTCAAGAGCAACAATAATAAAAAAAATTACAGTAAGACTATGAAATACCATGGTAACTCTACTCAAAAACAAACAAACAAACAAACAAACAAGCAAAAACCATAGTCTGTGGAACACTTTGTCAACAGTGACAGTAGACCACATGAAGGTAGCATACAGGGGCAGAATTATTGTGTCGTTGCTTCCTTTTGTGATATTTAGGAAAGTAGTTTTGGTTGGTAAGTTTTACAATGAGAATGTTTTTTGTTGGAAAGAATTAGATTACATCAGCAGTTCTTTTTTTAAATATTTAAAATTTTTAATTATTATTATTAATTACAATTTATTCACTTTGTATCCCAGCTGGGCCTCCTCTCTCATCTCCTCCCAATCACACTCTCCCTCCCTCTTCTCTCCCTATGCCCCTCCCCTAGTCCACTGATAGGGAGGTCCTCCTCCACTTCTTTCTGACATCAGCAATCCTTTAATCTTCATGCCCACCCCCATTATGTGTCAGATGTTAGTTATTTACATGTCCAAATAAACATAGGACATGTTTGTTCTGGAGACAGAATTTGCTGATTATATATTCATACACCCCAAATTAGGTCAGGTTGTATCTAGGCACAGCATTAGTACAATTCAACTAATTTATTTAGATTTGGTTGTTGTTAACTGGAAAAGAGAAGATCTTCCTCTATTGTTCAAATAAAATATGATTAAAACTTGCTGTACACAGGAGTCCTAGATTGCTTGTCTACTGCTAAATAATATTAAAAGTTGTTCAATATCAGTACATACATAATTTTTCTTAATAAGTCTGAAAAAATTATTGTCATATATGCACTAAATATTCTTTGAAAATTAAATCATACTATTAACATTAGATTTGGTAAAGCATTTTAAAAACTAGTATATCTAGTAAATGTATAAAGACAAACCTTGGCAGTCACTTTCAGAAGTTTTTTATAATTTTTATATTAATCATGGGTTATTTATGTTGTATCGCAGCCCTCATTCCCTCACAATCCCACCCTCCCTCCTTCATCTCCTCCCTGCCCCTTTCCAAGTCCACTGGTAGGGAAGGTCCTCCTCCATTCCACCTGACTCTAGCTTATCAGGTCTCTTCAGTACTGGCTGAAATGTCCTCCTCTGTGGCCTAGCAAGTCTGCTCCTCCCTGGGGTGGGGGTGGGGGGACGAAGGGGTCAAAGAGCCAGCCATTGAGTTCATGTCAAAAATAGTCCTTGTTCCCCTTACTAGGGTACCCACTTGGATTCTAAGTTACCATGGGCTACATCCAAGCAGGGTTTCTAGGTTATATCTATACATGGTCCTTGGTTGGAGAAACAGTCTCACAAAAGACCTCTGTGCCCTGATATGTTTGGTCCTGTGGAGCTCCTTTCCTCTACAGGTCATACTAATTTCCCATTCTTTCATATGATTCCCTGCACTCTGCGGAAGGTTTGATTATGAGTCTCAGCATCTTCTTTGATACACTACTAGGTAGAGTCTTTCAGAGGTCCTCTGTGGTAGGCTCCTGTCTGGTTTCTTGTTTTCTCCTTTTTCCATTGTCCATCCCATTTGTCTTTCTAGGCCAGGATTAATCATCTTACCCTGGGTTCTCTTTCTTGTTTATCTTAGGTATACAGATTTTAGTATGTTTATCCTATCTTATAGGCTAGTACCCACTTATAAGTGAGTATATACCCTGTGTATCTTTGTACTTTTGGGGTACCTCACTAAGGATGATATTTTCTAGATTCCATCATTTGCCTACAAATTTCATGATTTCCTTGTTTTTAAATGCTGAGTAGTATTCCATTGTGTAAAAGTACCACAATTTCTGTATCCATTCTTCAACTGAGGGACATCTTGGTTGTTTCCAGGTTCTGGCTATTACGAATAAAGCTGCTATAAACATGGTTGAGCAAAACAATTTACCTCAGTTTATACGAAATATTATTCCTATTCAGTTTAACCACAAGACCAAGAGGTTAATTTGGCAACACTGAATACATAGTTCATTATTTTTGGTTCAAATATTGGAAAATGGGATGAATGGACTATTCAGCAAAATGACTATTATGAGAATTTCATTTTTCTGAAATTGACCTAAAGCTGTCATCCACAATTGCAAGAAATGTTTTTGGGTTATTTTAATAGCATTGTGAATTATTTATTCACAATGAGTATTTACTAAGTATAACTAATATTTTTCTTCCAGTGTAAGTATTGGAATGAAATGTAAATTCAGGCATATTGCTTGTCCTTAAAGATTAGGGACCAAGAAGTAAAAATATTTTAGTATATGGTGATGGACAGTACAAGAGGCAAAACAAAAGTTTAAGACAAAACTGGCATGGAGTGGGTGATTAGCCTAATGATCACTATTCATGACTCTGAACAATAACTTCTTTGCTGAATATTTTAGGGATCAGGAATAGGCACACAGCACACTCAGACTGAAAGATATTTATGGAATGCTGTACAAAAATCAACAGGTCAGGGCCAAATCTTATCTTAGGAGCCAGTAAGAGATACAGGACTATTTCTATGGTAGACCTTTGATAAGAAAAGCCATTACCAGATAACAGTCAGGTAACCAGATGGGAAGCAGGGAGAGTGCAGGCCAGTCAGTTCATGTCAGAGAAGGTTCCTGTTCCCATTATTATTGAACCCAGGTGGACAATGCACAGCCATGGGCTACATCTGTGCAGAAGTTCTAGGTTATATCCATGAATGGTCCTTGGTTGGAGTATCAATCTCAGGAAAAAGTCCTGTGCTCACATTTTTCGGTACTGTTGCTCTCCTTGTGGAGCTCCTGTTCTCTCCAGGTTTTTCTATCTCCCCCTTCTTTCCTAAGATTCCGTGCACTCTGCCCAAAGTTTAGCTATAAGTCCTAGCATATGCTTTGATACCCTGTAGAGGTCCTCTGTGGCAGGCTTCTGTCCTGTTCTCTGTTTTTGCCTTCTGATGTACATCCTCTTTGCCTTTCTGAATGGGGATGGAGCAACTTAGTCAGAGTGTTCCTTCTTGATTAGTTTCTTTAGGTGTACACATTTTAGTATATTTATCCTATATTATGTATCTAATATCCACTTATAAGTGAGTATATACCCTGTGAATCTCTCTACTTCTGGGATACCTCTTTCAGGACGATCATTTCCAATTCCCACCATTTGCCTGTAAATTTCATGATTTCCTTATTTTTTTTATTGCTGAGTAATATTCCATTGTGTAGATGTACCACAATTTCTGTATCCATTCCTCAACTGACGGGCAGCTGGGCTGTTTCCAGCTCCTGCCTATTACAAATAAAGCTACTACAAACATTGTTGAGCAAATGTCCTTGCTGTACACTTCAGCATCTTTTGGATATATGCTTACAAGTGATATAGCTGGATCTTGAAGAAGCTCTATTCCTGATTGTCTGAGACAGCACCAGATTGATTTCCAAAGTGACAGTACAAGTTTACATTCCCAACAGCAGTGGAGGAGAGTTCCTCTTTCTCCACATCCTTTCCAGCATGTGTTCTCACTTGAGTTTTTGATCTTAGCCATTCTGAAGAGTGTAAGTTGAAATCTCAGGGTCATTTTGATTTGCATTTCACTGATGACTAAGAATGAACATTTCTTTAACTGTTTCTCTGCCATTCAATATTCATCTATTGAGAATTCTATATTTAGCTCTGTGCTCCATTTATAAATTGGATTAATTGATTTGTTGTTGTTTAACTTCTTGAGTTCTTTATGTATTCTGGGTATTAAGGTGTTTGAGCCACTTGGAATTTATTTTTTGTGCAGGGTGATAAGTATGGATCTATTTGTATTTTTCTACTTATAGACATCCAGTTACACCAGCACCATTTGTTGAAGATGCTATCTTTTTTCCATTGAAATGTTTTGGCATCTTTGTCAAAAATCAGGTTTCCATAAGTGTATGGATTTATTTCTGTGTCTTCAATTCAAATCCATTGATCCGCCATTTAATTTCTATACCAGTACCATGCAATTTGTATTACTGTTGCTCTATAATACACCTTGAGATCAAGGATGGAGAGACCTCCAGAAGATCTTTTATTGTAGAGGATTGTTTTAGCAATTCTGAGTTTCTTGCTATTTTATATGAAGTTGAGAATTTTTCTTTCAAGGTCTGTAAAGAATTGTGTTGGTAATTTGATGGGCATTGCATTGAATCTGTAGATTGCTTTTGGTAAGATAGCCATTTTTACTATGTTAATCCTGCACGTAGATCTATGAACTTTCCTCTTAGCACTGCTTTCATTGTATCTCATAAGTTTGTGTATTTTGTGCCTTCATTTTCATTGAATTCTAGGATGACTTTAATTTCTTTATTTCTTCCCTGACCCAGCTGTCATTTAGTAGCAAGTTGTTCAGTTTCCATGTGTGTGTAGGCTTTTTGCTATTTCTGTTTTTGTTCTGTTCTGTTCATGATGATCAGATAGGATACAAGGGATTATTTCAATCTTCTTGTATCTGTTGAGGTTTTGCTTTGTGACCAACTAGATGGTCTATTTTGGAAAGGGTTCCATGAGGAGTTGAGAAAAAGGTAAATTCATTTGTGTTTGGGTGAAAGGTGTCTGTCCATTTGATTCATAACCTCTGTTAGAGTTATTGTTTCTTTGTTTAATTTCTGTTCTGTTGATCTTTTGTTGAGAGTGGGGTGTTGAAGTCACGCACTATTAATCTGTTGTGATCTATGTTTGGTTTGAGTTTTATTACTGTTTCCTTTACAAATGTGGGTACCCTTGTATTGGAGGCATAGATGTTCAGGATTGTGATATCGTCCTGGTGGAATTTTCCCTTGATGAGTATGAAGTGTCCTTCCCGATAACTTTTTATTAATGTTGGTTGAAAATCTATTTTATTAGATATTAGAATGGCTAATCTAGCTTGCTTCTTGGGTCCATTTGCTTGGAAAAACCGTTTTCCAGCTCTTACTCTCAGGTAATGTCTATTTGTGTGACTTAGATCTGTTTCTTGTATGCAACAGATTGTTGGATCTTGTTTAGGCATCCATTCTGTTAGTCTGTGTCTTTTTTTGGAGAATGGAGTCCATTGATGTTGAGAGAGATTAATGACCTGTGGCTGTTAGATCCTTTGATTTTGATGTTGGCTGTTGTAGTGTGTTTGTGTACTTGGCCACCTTTTGTTTTGCTGTAGTGAGGTTAATTATTTCCTGTGTTTTCTTGAAAGTAGTTAGTTTTCTTGGGTTGTATTTTTCCTTCTAGTATCTTCTGTAACAGTGGACTTGTGTGTAGGTATTGTTGAAATTTGTTTTCATCGTTGAATATCTTGTTTTCTCTGTCTATGAGGACTGAGAGTTTTGCTGAGTATAGTAGCCTGCACTGACATTTGTGTTCTTTTAGGGTCTGCATGATATCTGTCCAGGCCCTTTTGGCTTTCATAGTCTCTGTTGAGAAGTCATGTGTGATTCTGATGGGTTTGCCATTATATGTTACTTGGCCTTTTTCCCTTGTAGCTTTTAGTATTTTTCTTTGTTCTGTATATTTACTGTTTTGATTATTATGTGGTGGGAGGATTTTCTTTTCTGGTCTAATTTATTAGGTGTTCTGTAGGACTCTTGAATTCTTATAGGCCTCTGTTTTAAGTTGGGGAAATTTTCTTCTATGATTTTGTTGAAAATATTTTTTTGGACCTTGGAGGAGGGAATCTTCTTTTTCCTCTACTCCTATTAATCTTAGGTTTTGTCTTTTCATGTCGTCTTGTATTTCTTGAATGATTTGTGTCAGGATTTTTTTAGATTTATTATTTTCTTTGATGGATATATCGATTTTTTACATTGTATCTTCCACACCTGAGATTCTTTCTTCCATCTCTTGTAGTCTGTTGGTTATGCTGACCTCTATAGTTCTTGTTTTCTTTCGTAGGTTCTCCCTCTCCATGATTTCCTGTTTGTGTTTTCTTTAGTGTTTCGAAATCTACCTTCAGATCTTGAACCATTTTGTTGATTTCCTTCACCTGTCTGACTGTATTTTCCTGTTTTCCCTTCAATTTCTTCACCGGTTTGTTTGAACATTCTTCTGTTTCTTTTATTTCTTTCAGTGATTTAATCATTTCCTGTATGAAAGCCACAAACTGTTTGGCTGCATCTTCCTGTATTTCTTTATGGATGGCCATAATCTGTTTTACTTTATTTTCTTCTAATCTATGCACTCTATTTGCTTCCTCCATTGACTTCTTCATAAGCATCGATGTAAGGTCAACTTCTTGAATTTCACTTATATTAGGGTGTCCAGGGCTACTTCTGGCCTCTACCCATCTGGCTGTCTCAGGTGTTGTCTGTTGATTTCTGGTGCTTGCTGGGTCCCTGGGTGGGGAGAATCTGCTTGGCAGGGTTCCTCAGCTTTTTGGGTATGGTCAACTGAAAGGTGGTGCTTCTCAAGAATTATCACAGTTCACCTCAGGCGTATGGACCTGTGTGGTAACTGTGGTGTTCAGGAAGGCTCTCCTCTCATCAGAAGAAGTCCTGGAAATGGCTGCCCTGCTGCTGGGTTTCTTGCTCTGAATTTACTGAGTTGCTGTTGCTGCTCTTAAGGTGTATTTGTTGGGCACAGTCCTCTTGAAGAACCAGGGAATCCCACAGTTTCGTCAGTTTCTCTAGGGATAACTGGTTGCATCTTAGAGCAGTATCTGAGGGCAGCTCCAGTGGCTCCCAGGCTTTGTAGGTCTGAGGTTGTGTGTCCCTGTGCTCTAGCTATAATCAATGGCAGGTGAGCAGGGTACTCATGCCTGCAGCAGAAGCCTAGAGCCTAGCCTATGTGAACCCAGAAAGTCTTCTGGAGCTGGGTGTCCTGAACGTTGGACCTGATGTTTTCCCCACTGCAGGGTTTCTTCCTGACAGGGATACCCAGACTGTGCTTTGGGGACCACAGTTTGCTCTTGGATGACTAGTAGAACAAACAGGCACAGCCGCATGTGGCTCAGTCTTGATGGTGATTGGGTTCCTGGCCATCTGCTGAAACTCTGTAACTTTTTCCCAAAAACTTTTGGCAGGGGTGGGCATGTGTGTCAGCTGTGTGCTCTCAGGTCAGACCTGCTGTTCCCTATCACTATGGGTTTCCACCTTACAGAGAAACTCAGTCTCTGGTGTCCTGGGGCCCTCAGTTCTATCTGGGGCAGTGAATCAGGCGCACAGACAGGACTCTGTGCTGGCACCCATCTGCCATGATCTGGGCTGGCTGCAGGGCACACGCTGGACTCCAGGTCTTTTCCAGTGATTGTCTGGGTAACCTAAGGTAGGTCCAGATCACTTCCTACACAGTGGGGTTTTCTTTCGACTGGAAATCACAGTCTATGCTGTTGTGGGGCCAACTGTTCAGTCTGGGACAGTGATCAGAGCAATCTGGCTGTGAAAGACCACCCCGGAGGGTATCTTCCGTCAGGGGGACCCCTCCTCAAGGACCAGCGAGACCAGTCTTTTCAGATGCAAACAGCATGAGGTTTATTGATACACACTGGTACCCAGGGCGACAAAGTCAATCGGAAGACTTGTGCGCCTCTCGGTTGGGGTGACGGGTTTTTATAGGGCTCGAGAGCAAGAAGCATAGTTGCAGAAGCGAGAAGCATAGTTACAGGGATCTGATTGGGCAGTTTGAACAAAGCCACAGTTAGGTCATGTACCAAAGCGAAGGGGGGGAGGCAGATGTGAGCCGAGTCACGTACCCGGTTCTTATCTCGGGTGCCCAGAGTGTTTTTCCTCAGAAGAGACAAGGACTTTCCGTCCCCCCCCCCCCCATAGGCCAGGCACCCAAACTCAGATATCCTGTTGTTGGACATCTGTCCTGCCTTGCTTCTGACCTTGTACTGTTCCAGTCTTGCAAAATAGTGTTGTCAGCGTTATGCTAGGGTTTTATTCTTTCAGCTGCATGTAGCTCTGGGCTGGTGAGCAAGCTCCTGGTGGAACAGCGACTTCTTCCACGGTTTAGCTGGGTGAGTTGAAGCTGATTGAATTCTCCACTTTGGGGTTTCCTCTCACCTGGGAAACACAGTGGCTGATGTTTTAGGACCCAGCGTTCTGTCTGCTGGTTGCTGTGCAGATCCTGCTGTGTTGCTGGTTAGAAAGAGTGTCCTCCCTTTGCTGCCATCTTGGATCCTCCACAGTTTTCTTTAAGGGGTTGGTGACTGGGAGTTTGACTATGCTCCTGGGAGTATATCTCTTCCATTTATTGTATTCTGTTGGAGAAGCTTGACTCTGTAATTTCAGCTAAATTCCTCATTCTTTCTTTTTTCTTTCTTTAGTTTGTTTGTTCATTTGATTCTTTCTTTCTCTCTCTTTCTTTCTCACAATTTTTTCACCTTATATCCTGGCTGTTGCCTGCACCCCATCTCCTCCTGGTCGCACCCACCCTCCCTCTTCTCACCCTATGTCCCTTCCTAGTCCGGTGCCAGGCCATGGAGGCAGCCAGCCTTGACGAGAGACCTCATAAGCTAGAGTCAGATAGAAGGAGAGGAGGCCCTCCCCTATCAGTGCACTTGGAAAGGGGAATGAGGCAGGGAAGAAGTAGGTTGGGTAGGTTCGGAGCACATAAGGGAGGGGGCTGCAGCAGAAATACAAAGTGAATAATTTGAAATAAATAAATAAATAAATAAATAAATAAATAAATAAATAAAAACTAAAAAAAAAACATCTAGGCACTAGGGTAAATTTTAACAAAGTGTCATTACTTATGACACTAGGTACAAGAACCATTCTAGGGCAGGACTCATATTCAAGAGTAGTTGAACAATATACAGGGGACTCCACATATTTGTCTTTGCTGTTCTTGTTGTTCTTGTTCTTTTGTTTGTTTTGGTTTAGTTTAGGGATTTTGTTTTGTTTTGTTTTAGTTTAGATGTTAGTTTTGTGTATGTGTGTGTACTTTAAAGTTTGGTGGTTTTGTTTGTTTGTTTCATTTGTTCTTTTGGTTAATTTCTTGGTTTGGGGGCTTTTATTACATTGGGTTTTCGTTTTTGTTTTGAAAAAGAACTTAAAGTTCAGTGGGTAGATGGGGAGAACTATATGGAAGGACTATAATTTGGATAATAATTTGATCAAATATATTGAAATATAAAATTGTTTATATTAATAAAACATATTTTATAAAAGAATTTAAACATTTATTGTTTATTAGCCAACTTAGAATTAATTCTGGGATATGCTTGCTCATAATAATTTTACTCATTACCTTTTCACTAATTATTCAGTATCTCTTTCTAAATGTGTGTTTTTTATGTTTTGATATTTTTGGGTGGCAACTTTAATGCAAGCATCTTTACTTTTCCTAGACAGTATTCAGACCATCTTATTAGAAATTTCATTTTCTTCACTCAAAATGTCAAATGGGCCCTTGATTACCAGAATTGACCATGCCTGTCCATCGTTTTTGTTTTTATTTTCCTACTCAGAATTAAGGATGACTTCAAAGGTCATCTTGGCTGTCTCATGTCTGAGAACAATCCTGTCTCTGGCAGGCTTGCTCTCACCTTGTAAACAGTCACCAGGTCTGATTATCCGAACAGGACACCAACCAACCATTCCAGTTGTGTTCTATTGCCTTAATCTGACTAAAATCAGTTAGATCTTGCTGTGCTATTCCTGTCCACAAAGCTAGTTTTTCTTTGAAGACTATATTAAGCAAAATACATATATAAACCTGGTCAGTCAATAAGTTAAATCTACAACCCACTATAATTTAAAACAATAAATGATGTATTCAGTGGTTAAACAAAAATTAAACTTGTAATGTACATAATTTATAATTGCTAATTAATTTGATTAAATATTTAATTGAATAGGCCATTTCAATCCTATAATCTTAATCTAATTTAGCTTTCTTTTAAATTTACTGCCTATTTTACTGACTATATTTTTATTTCTATAAGAAGATTTTCTAAATTCATATTTCTCTTTATAGTTTGTTGTCTGATAATAGAAACTAATAATCTGACCTATCTTTAGTTTAATTAGAACAGAAAGAAAACATGGATAAGGAAAGCTTATTAATCAAGTGTTATGGACTTCCATTATTTAATTTTTCACTACTGTGACTAATTTCTGACATAAAGCAATTTAAGGGTGTCAGAGTTCATTTTGGCTGACTGCTTGAGGGATACAGTTCAGCCTAGTGAGGAAGGCATGACAGGAGGGGTAGAGGTGGCTGGTCATACTGTGCAGTCACCCAGGAAGTACAGAACAGAAACAGAGCAGGGGCTGCCAATCAAACCTCAGGTCTTACTCCCAGTAATTCACTGTCTCAGTAAATTTCTGATTTCAAAAGTTTTCACAGTCCTCCCAAAAAGCTCCATTATTTATAAACCAATGATGTAATTATATAAACTCACAAAGGACATTTCACATTCAGATAAACCAGGCTGTTTATCCTTGTTTTCCTTCATTTGTCATAGACCAGATATGTTTGTGAAGAAAAATTCATATTCTCCTTCCCCATTTTTTTTACATGTTTACTCTTGTAATTTTTGGCATATGGATACTTTTATCTAAAACTGAAGCTTGCTACTTGTAGAATTTGTCACAGGAGAGAATTCTTTTCTGATTAATAGTTATAATTAAAAGGCCATTTATTTCAGAAAACTCTCAGTTCAATCATGTCTTTATAGAAATTTCATTTGAATAATGTAATTAAATATAATATAATGTGTTTAAAAATATGTCACAAGGAAAGACCTTTAGCTACAGGTAAAAGAGATTGGTTATCCAAATCCATGACAATTAGTATCATATTTTTATATTCTGTAACCTTTATGAGATTATAATTCAAGAAATAATAGAAATCTTAACATCCTGATTGGCACCACCAACTCCAAGAAGACATGAATGATATCCCAGGTCACATTTTGATTTGTGTCCCTAGGTACCTGCCATAAAATACAATACAGTTCAAGGAAGTAATATAATACATTTTGTATGTCACAACAATACATTTCATAAGACTGTACAAAACAGTACAATTTTAGGATGTAGTAAGACTACACAGGGAAATATATACAGAAATAGTAGTAATCATTGATACTGTTCCTATGCTTCATCAATTTATATAAAAGTGTCTTTTATGCTATATATTAAGTCAGTGTTGAAATCTCGGTAGAGAATGTTAGGGTAAGTACCAAACAGTTGAAGACCTCTGGCTTCTGACCTGCTTCTTTCAGGTTAAGATGTGTGGTTTGGACTGATAAGGTTGAAGGTATGAAATACCGTTGCTAGCCAAAACCCAGTACTAATATGACAGTCCCTAAGACTACATGATATTTCTTCAAGAACATTGCATTTACTTTTTGGCAGATAATAAGTAGGATATATTTTCTGTGTTTTCTTAGTGGCTATGAAAGAATTTCTGTTATATGTTCTCCACTTCATAACTAATGCTCCATTGATTGCTCATGCATTTCTTAGAGAACCACCTGCATCGGTAATTTCTTATTTTAAAATCCAGTGTCACTTTAGAAAGTTTTCTTTAATTTTAATATATATATATATATATATATTAATTTATAACTCATAAGAATGAATGCTTGCTTGTTTTATGTTGTTTACCACATGTGTGCCTGGTGTCTGTGGAGAAAGGAAGCTTTCTCTGATTCCCTGAAGTTAAAATTATTGACATTTGTGAGCCACCATGTAGGTGATAGGAGCCAAACCAAGGTCCTCTGCAAGAGCAGCAAGTGATCTTAACCATTTTGCCATCACACAGTCCTAAAACATTTTCTTTGACAAGTACTCATTTACTTTGAACTCTGCATAAAGTTGGATGTCAAAGTTCACTTCTCCTGGGGATATTAAGACATACACATTTTAAAATAGTGAACTCTGGCCTCTGTGAAAGCCAAAACAAACAGTAAATTATTTAGCAAATGTCTCAGTACATATCAAATTTAGGTAACTTTAAAATTGGATTCACAAATTCTATTATAAATTATATTTTTTCATCAAATTAAGCAAAAATGTGTTTTATGTATTCAATAACTAGAAAGTACATTCAAGTAATATATAGATTCTTGTTTACAGAAAAAATAATCTTATGTACAAGAAATAAAATTTCAGTTAAATGTTCACTCAGTTGGAACCATTGGTTGTGTGTATATGAGTGCTCTCACACAAATAAATAAATGTATTTGACAGAATTTTGAAGAATCTTCAAAAGCACTTTTACTGATGGAGAAATTTATGATTCATTTATTTTCACCTGGATTAAATTTACTTTGGGGATAAATTATCTATGTACATGTATATACATATACATATATATATAATTTCTAAATTCAAATTAAATATTTTATTAAAATTTTATTTTTATATTAGAGTTTATTCACTTTGTATCCGAGCTGTATCCCATTCTTTACTCCCTCCCAAACCCACCGTCCTTCACTCATCTCTTCCCATGCCCCTCTCCAAGTCCATTGATAGGGGAGGTCCTCTTCCCCTTCCATCTGACTCTAGCTTATCAGGTCTCATCAGGACTGACTGCATTATCCTCCTCTGTGGCCCGGCAAGGCTGCTAACCTCTGGGGTGGTGGTCAAAGAGCCTGCCACTGAGTTCATCTCAGACACAGCCCCTGTTTCTCTTACTAATATACCCACTTGCACACTGAGCTGCCATGGGCCACATCTGAGCAGGGGTTCTAGATTATATCTATGAATGATCCTTGGTTGGAGTATCACTCTCAGAAATGACCCCTGTGTCCAGATATTTTAGTTCTGCTGCTCTCCTTGTGGAGCTCCTGTCCTTTCCAGGTTTTAGTATTGATGGCTCAGCCATTATAGGCTAGGCTCACAACCAAAAATACAAATTGAATATTTTTAAGTTGAAATTATTGCTAAGGGACAAACATATTATATACTGAAAACTTCAAACATTAAAATGTCTAAAATTTTATTTTTATATTATTTTCTTCTTGTGATGCTTTCATGAATCAAAAGTTTGACACATATTAAGAATAATAGGACTATTTAGATGATAAGGTATATTATATGACCTTACTAGTTGTCACTGTATTTTATATCTCCCAATAACCAATCACCTACCTACTTATGCTATGTGAATGGTTAGGCTCTGCCATTTTATGTGGCTTTGATCTAAACAAAGGTGATATTTAGGAAACATGCATATTATTTTTAATATTCTATGTTAATTTGAAGTGGCTATTTGCTTTTTCCTAAGATATTTCCCACTCTGTTTTCTTTCCACACATGGACTGAGGTGGTTGCTGGTGGCCCCCCGAGCAGTATGTGCCTGCAGTGTGCAGTCTGGTCAAAACGGTTCCCCCATCCCTCTCAGTGTGAGGTGGTTCCAGAGGTGGCCATTGGTGTGTGCCTGCTGTACACCCGCTGGTTGAAGCAGAACCCAGCTCCTTTTCAGACTGGCCCGTGGACTCACACAGGGATTGAGATTTTTGCTGGTGGATCCGAGCAGTGTGCACCCGCAGTGTGCAGGTCAGTCAAAAAGGTACCCGGGTTGTCCTCAGTCTGCCCCAGAGAAGGTGTGATCCAGTCTAGTATGGCAGCTGCTGGCAGCTGCTGGCCCCCAGTGCAGATGCTCGTTCAGATCAGAGCTGTGCGCCACTGGTCACCCGGAGATTTTTCTGGGGAATAAATGGGTGTCCCTAGGGTTTTCCCTCTTGATTTTCTCACCGTAGGAGTTCCGCTCACCTGGCAATCACAAATGCTGTCATTTTAGGTCCCAGAGTTCAGTCTCCTGGTAGCGTGTTGTGTCTGCTGACCTACTCCTCATACACAGTGTCATCTCACGGCAGCCATCTTGGATCTCCTCTCTCATGATTTCTTAGAGAGCTGATTAAATGGCAAATTTTTCCTGAGTTGTTTATTCAGTATTATCCTGGTGGGACTCAAGGTTTGCTTCTGGCAAGTTTGCAAGTGATGTGCTTGATTTAAGATAAAATTGGTCTGAAATAATATTTTAAGACTCTATGATCTGCCATCCATATTTCAAGAAGTACCTTGCCTTGAGGATGATTATACTAGTAGATAAAATTCACTGAGAAAATTTAATACATTTTGGCCTAAAACATGCAATGTTTATTATAATCTGATGAAGGAGGCAATAAAATTTGATCAACATCAAACTTAAAAATACTGAAAAAGCACCATTTGGAAACATTTAGACTTTCTTGGAAAAATTTAATAGGCTTGCTAAACTGAATCCTGGGCTTCAGTATCAAAGTTGAGAGCTATGTGTTTTATGGTTCTGTAAGCCCTGTGGGCCCTGAGGAGAATAATACCCCAACCAAGGACAGTGCATGAAGAGGACATAAAACCCCGGCTCATATGTAGCCTATAGACTCAGTCTCCAAGTTGGGTCTCTAGTAAGGGGAACAGGGACTTTCTCTGGCATGAACTTAGTGAGTGGCTGCCTCTCTGATCACCTATCCCTGAGTGGGAAGAAGCCTTGCCATTCCTCATAGGAAGACAATGCAACCAGTCCTGATGAGACCTAATAGGCTAGGGTCAAGTAGAAGTGAAGGAGTACCTCCCTTATTAGTGGACTAAGGGAGGGACATAGGGAGAGAAGATGGAGTAAGGGTGAGATTGGGAGGAAATGAAGGAGGGGGCCACAGCTAGGATACAAATTAAATAAATTACAATAAATGATAATAAGAAGAAAATGAAAAAGAGCTATGAGTTTATATGTGTAATCATTTATTTAAAAGTTTATTGAAAGGGGAACAGACTTTGGAAACTAATTTCTCTAAATGAAGCATGAGAAACTGGTAGAATTGAGATCCTAGGATTGGATATCTGATTCTGACAAGTATTCCCTGAAGAGAACTGACTCAAGACCTTACCACACTATCACCTCGAGTTTCTTCATAGAAAAGAAAAGCCCTACATTATAATAATTTTATTTGAAATTATTTCCTAATGGGATATATTGCACACCATAATTATCAGTACACTGTGATAATTGTTTCAGTTCCATCAAATTTATCAAATTCATGTCCTTTGGACCAAAACAGAGATTAAAAAAACACTATTTTGCATAGTCCAAAATCATGAGAATATTTTTTTAAAAATATGATTGTATTTCATTATTTACAAAATTTACTATATGATATAGTAGCACCAGCCTTCCAGCTGGTGCTCTTTCATAGCTATTTCATAGCTAGCAGCAGTACATACTAACTTTTTCCTGTATTCATTAACAATAGTAACCTCAATGATGCTGAAGAAGTATTTACAATTGAAATTAGTTATACGAGTAAGTGCTCATGGAGAAATATATTCTTTTCACAAAAAATTCATTGAACTGAAATTCATTGATGCTTAACTGCTGTTTCTCCAGTAAAATATATGTCTAATTAGCTGAGTAATCTGGTTCTATAATCTGGCTCTAACCTCCCTGCTCAGGAAAATGAAAAAGCTTATGTGGGTCTCTATATGCCATTACTAAGCTTAGATGAATACCAAATGGTTCACCCTCATTTGTTGTAGCCTATGCTAGCTACTGTTATTAATGTTTTCCCTTTTTGTCATTTTTATTTTGCTACATTTTCACTCCTCTTCTAAGTTCTATTTTGATGAACAATACTTCTCAAAGGATTATTTTCTTCCATCTCTCATGCAGTACTACACAAACTCTTACTTAGACTTTATTTCAATTGTACTTTATATGTGGAAATTTTTTTAAGTGTTTATTTCAACAGTATATTATGTCGTTATTTTCAGGGACATGACAACACTCAGGAACAGAAACTATTTCTGACTTGAACTCAGTGGCTGGATCTTTGACCTCATGGAATATATATATATATATATATATATATATATATATATATATATTTATTATCATGAGTTCAGATTATTTCCTGCTAAGAAGGATTGAATAGGTCTGTCTAAAATGTTAAATATATAAATAATATTATCATATTCTTTGTAGAATTTACTTTGTTCTTAAAATACACATCTTTAATGTTTATTGACTACTGATTCAAATGATTGTTTTTGAGAGCATGCGATTATAAACTAAGTGCTTTCTGAATAGCATCATTTCCGATGAGCAAAAGCATGATGATATTAAACATTTTCCATTCAGGATTTAGACCACTTGGATTAAATGTTGGTTGTGAACATAAAAAATGAACTACATCAAAATATTTTCACAAATTTTACATCCCTTATGTTTCAAACTAGAATAACAAACTATTTATTGGTGTTACCAATCTGACTGATATGTGAGGATATAGATGTTTAAGCATGGTATTGAACATCATCAATTGAGTAGACACCAACAAATACATTCTTACAACACAATTACAAGTTTTATTTTTAAGTAATTTATGTTTATATTAATCACAGGTTATATACTTTGTATCCCAGCCATAGCCCCCTCCCTCATTCCCTCCTACTCTCCCCATCCTTCCCTCATATTCTCCCTGCCCCCCTCCAAGTCCACTGATAGGGGAGGACCTCACCACCTTCCATCTGACCCTAGCTTATCATGTCTCTTCAGGGCTGGCTGCAATGTCCTCTTCTGGGATCTAGTT
>CM053753.1:92636025-92688948 GCA_028658305.1 Pachyuromys duprasi | reverse complement strand
AAAGAAACATATGGTATATACTCACTTATATAAACCTATAGGATAGGAAGTTCAAGCTGAAACCATACAGGATATTTTGAACATTTTTAGCACCATGACCCAGCCCATATAAGATCCACTCAATACCATATTACATATATCTTTTCTTTATCTAGGAAGTACAATTTGTGGTATCCAAGCACTCTTGGGTAGGGGACCAATCACTGTAGTCTTGTCAGCCTATCTAGGATACACTGCCAAAAATAAACCTGACTTTCTCTTTACCAGAAGCAATATATTACCAGTAATTCTTCAGCTAGCTTTGGGAGTCCTATTTTGGAGCTTTGTACAGCTTGAGTTTGCACAGTAATCATACACATTCTGTCTCAACTGTTATGGATTAATATGGGAAACTGTGTTGTTATATCCAGGAAAATATTGTTTCGTTGTAGTCATCTTCCACATATAACCCTTATCTTTCCATCCCCTCATCAATGATAACACCTGAGAATTGAGGAGAGAGATGAGGTATAGATGTATTATTGAAGCATAAGTATAACATAGTTTCTCAATTTGTATACACTTACCAATTGTATGTCTTTATGTTTATCACTGTCTACTGCCATGAGGAAAAAAGATTCTTGTATGGGTTGATATAGTAACTAATTTATGACCTTTGCAATAAGTGGTTAGAATTCAATTTAATACAATGTCTATTTAGGAGATGAGTTTTACTAGAATATACGTAGGATCTATGACCTATCTAGCTATAATCTCTAGTCTGAATAATAGTGGTTGCCAGCTATGGATTTCATATGGAATAAAATAAAATAAAATTGCTGTTGGTTACTTCTATAGCATTCACACTACTGTTATACTATAGAGCCGCTTGTATTACTATAGATCCCAGAGTTCTCTGGGTAAGATTGATGGCTTTTTCTCCTCTTGTGTTATGCATCACAGCTTCCTACATTATGGGAGCTAGCAGGTAGGATGAAGCATCAAGGTTGGTACCAGCTTTATTTCTTCATATTTTGTGACTAAAACATTTGGTATTATTGGCAAAGGGGGTCTTACTAAAAAAGGAGTATAATCAAGAAAAATGTCATTTGCCTTAAACACTTGGGCTACTATGGGAACACATTTCCCAACAACTGTGAAAAAGGTAATCCATTCCTGGTGTGGATCTTCTTATTTCCTAGTCTGCTGTGGTAGTTTTAAAGCCATTTAAATTTTTTCTGTTTCTCTCTTAGGGGGAGGTGATCAAAGAGCCAGCCACTTAGTTCATGCCAGAGGCAGTCCCTGTTCCCATTACTAGAAAACCTACTTGGACACTGAGCTGCCATGGGCTAAATCTGGGTAGGGGTTCTAGGTTATCTCCATGCATGGTCCTTGGTTGGAGTATCAGTCTCAGAAAAGACCCCTGTGCTCAGATTTTTGATGTTGTTGTTCTGTTGCTCTCCTTGTGGAACTCCTATCTCCTCCAGGTCTTTCTATCTCCCACATATTTCACAAAATTCCTTGCACTGTGCCCAAATTCTCAGCCCCTGTTTTGATACCCTGCTAGGTACAGTCTTTCAGAGGCCCTCTGTGATAGGCTCCTGTCTGGTACCTGTTTTCTCCCTCTTCTGATGTCCATCCCCTTTGCCTTTCTGAATGAGAATTGATCATCTTGAAGCAGCCTGACCAGCACACAGAGGGAGACAATGCAGCCAGTCTTGAGACCTGATAGGCTAGAGTCAGATAAAAGGGGAGGACTGCCAGTATCAGTGGCCTGGGGAAAGGGCAAGGGAGGAGAAGAGGGATTGGGAGGGGATGAGGGAGAGGGCTACAGTTGAGATACATAGTGAATAAATTGTAATTAAAACATGAATTAATGAAAAAAGGAAAAACCTGCTTCAAATTCAGGAAGATTTGATAGTTTCCTTCATTAATTTGTTTACATATCATTAGGTCACATGGCCCAAAAACATGTAGTACCATTTGATGTAGTATATTCATCTGTTTACATATCATTGGATCTTTTCTTTAAGTCCATGATTCTTACTTCTATGGTACTATGACCACTACATATTTTATTTATTTATTTATTTATTTATTTATTTATTTATTTATTTATTTATTTTTACTTTTTAATAAATGCTTTTTATATTAATTATAGCTTATTCACGTTGTATCCCAGCTATAGCCCTCTCCCTCATTCCCTCCAAATCCCTTCCTCCCTTCCTCATCTCCTCCCATACCCCTCTCCAAGTCCACTGATGGGGGAGGTCCTCCTCCCTTTCCATCTGATCATAGTCTGTCAGGTCTCATCAGTGCAGGCTGCTTTTTCTTCCTCTCTGCATTTGCAATGTGTATAAATATACTACAATTAAATTAAATCAGGTTAGTAAAATTCTTCTTTCTTTCTCTTTTTGTTTCTTTCTTTCTTTCTTATTAGTGAATGTACATTTGAGGGAAAATCACTGTGACTTACAGGGTTATTTATATTTTTTTATATTATCATGTTTGATGTTTGTAAGTAAAATTTAATTATTTACAAACATCAGCTTTTAATATGGAAGATAGTAATTGTTTTGTTCTCCTCTACCCCAATAAAAATAATACATTCTTCTTTTATTCCAATTTTATGTTTGCTAATACATAATTATTTGTACACAGATTTCTAGCACCAAATATTCCAGAAGAAAGTTTTCATGAGGAACATTTATATAGATAGGTCACAAAATTAAACTCCCTCTAACTAATTTTTAAAGGTATATTGGAGAAATAAACTTCATCACTTTTGAGAGTGTGTTCCTAGGAGACAAAATTATGAAATATTTTAGTGGAAATGATTCAATCATATTAGCATTTTTTCTAAACCTAAGTAATTTTTGTCGTTTTCTTTCTTTTCTTTAAATAATATACTCTGGTCACTGACAACTTAAGGTCAGCAAACATTTTATTCTTAATGTAGTAGAGAATAGTAATTTTTAGTATGGCCTGTGTCAATGAAAACTTTGTTAAGCACATTTCCAGAAAATGTTATTGCAACATGTTTACATGTTCAAGTAAAGCCTTTTATAGGTCAAGTATTAATCTGGCGCTTTCTCAGACAATTAGGAACAGCGCTTCCTCGAGATCCAGCTGTCCACTCCTAGGCATGTATCCAAAATGTGCTCAAGTACACAGCAAGGACATTTGTTCAGTCATACCAAGCTATTTGTAGCAGCTTGATTCATAATAGCCAAAACCCGGAAACAACCCAGATGTCCTTCTACAGAGGAATGGATACAGAAACTGTGGTACATTTACACAAATGGAATACTACTCAGCAATTAAAAACAAAGAAATCGTGAAATTTGCAGGCAAATGGTGAGATCTAGAAAACATTATCCTGAGTGAGCTATCCCAGAAGCAGAAAGACACACACAGTATATGCTCACTTATAAGTGGACACTAGTCTTATAAGATAGGATAAACATACTAAAGTCAGCATTGTTTTTTATTTTATTTTATTTTTATTATTAGTTATATTTTATTAACTCTGTATCCCAGGTGAATCCCACTCCTTCATCCCCTCCTAACCTTACCCTCCCTCCCTCGTCTATTCCCTTGCCCCTTTCCAAGTCCACTGATAGGGGAGGTCCTCTTTCCCTTTCATCTGACCCTGGTTTATCAGGTCTATTCAGGACTGGCTGCAAAGTTCTCCTCTGTGGCCTAGCAGGGCTGCTCCTCCCTTGCAGGGTGAGGAGGTCAAAGAGCCCACCATTGAGTTCATGTCAGAATCAGTCTCTATTCCCCTTACTAGGGTACCCACTTGGATACTGAGCTACCATGGGCTACATCTGAGCAGAGGTTCTAGTTTATATCCATACATGGTCCTTGTTGGAGAAACAGTCTCAAAACAAAACAAAATAAAAACACACAAAAATAATAGCATTAAATAAAAGGAGTATCTTTTAAATTTTGTGTATTGTACCAGTAACGACTGTATATTACAGTAGAATATACATAATTATATTGTCAAACAATCACATAATTAGGTTATAATGTTTAAATATATAGGTTTAAGGCAAAGTCCTTAACAATCTGAAGCAGTCTCATTATGATCATTCCTGTGATTGGATCTTCATTGATTTTTATTATTGGCATAAAACCTTACCCTTAATTGAATATCCCAACCAAGAGTATAAAATCTTGGAAGGGTTCTGTCATAAAGCAAAAGCTATTAATTTCTTAAACTTATAATTGTTTTATGACTTGCTATTTCAGGTTTACCGTAAAAGAAATAAACAGGGAAATTTCAAATTTATACTCAAATACTACTCAGTCAGTGCTTTCAGTCTTGAAACTTTACAAATATTACTTATATTACCCCATCAATCAAAGCTCAGTGAAGAAAGAAACCATAACATAGTTTCAAAATAGTTTGCAAGAGCTTGTAAAATTAAAAATCTTACGTTATTTGGGCACAATCCTTGATAAGTGATCTTAACTAGCTTTAAAGATGATTATAATATATTATTATTATTTACAATTTTTTCACTGTGTATCCCAGTTGTACCCTCCTTCCTTGTTTTCTCCCAGTCCAACCCTCTCTCTTCCCTTCTTCCCCTATCCCTCTCCCCTAGTCCAATGATAGGGGAGGTCCTCCTCCCCTACTTTCTGACCCTAGCCTATTGGGTCCCATCAGGACTGCCTGCATCCTCTTCCTCTGTTGACTAGCTAGGTCACCCCACCAGAAAGAAGTAATCAAAAAATTCAATTTCTGTCTCAGATAAAAACTAACAGAAACCAACCTCTCTGAAGTAATGTCACTGGATTTGAAATTTGTGTGATTTTGCTTTTAAGATCAAATGTAAGAAAATAGTGAATAACCTGCATCTCTGTGCTTTAAAATGCAAACTATACTGAAGACCATTCCTTAGTCACATGACCAGTGAAAACCATGAATCTGACATAATTCTTTTTTAAAATGTAATTTATTTATTTTTATATTAATCAGAGGTTAGTTACTTTGCATCCCAGGCATAGCCCCCTTCCTCATTCCCTCCCACTCTCTCCATCCCTCCCTTATCTCCTCCCCGCCCCCTCCAAGTCCACTGACAGGGGAGGACCTCCTCCCCTTCCATCCAACCCCAGCTCATCTTGTCTCCTCAGGGCTGGCTGCAATGTCCTCCCCTGGGATCTAGCCAGGCTGTTACTCCCTGGCATGTATGGGGAGGGTCAAAGAGCCAGCCATTGAGTTCATGACAGAAACAGTCCCTGTTCCCTTTAGTACAAACCAATTAAGAACATTTTAGAAATTTTCCCTACCTCATCTAAACTACTAAAATTGGTAACTTTAAAATTAAAATCTTACAGTTTTTATATGTTTCAGCTCTAGGATAATTAATAGAGAAAGAACATATGCCTCAGACCCAGGTATGCTCTTGAACAGGTTTTATTTATTTATTTTTATTAATAAAATCACATTTCATCACGGAAAACTATCGTACAAAAAAATAAAAATGAAAGTTATACCAAGCCTCATTTTGTTAGGATATTTCATCACATCAACAGAAATAAAACTGGATCAAATATTATTTCAATTGAGTTATAACCTCTGCACCAGATGTTAAATTTAAAGAAAAATTAAGATGCGCTTATAAGATGTAATTACACTTTAATTCCAAAAAATAAGTTAAGAAGATACGTCAAATGAGTACTTTTTTCTATGTATCTATATTTTTCAAAAGGTATCCTGTACCATGATACTTGTTAAGTACTGAAAATAGTTGTGGATTCCATTATTATTGTTATTTTTAGTGTTTCTATAAAACACTATTTATAAACACTCAACAAAAATTATATTTTATAGATGTTTTCACATTTAAAATGAATTAGTTTTTGATTCCATAGTTGAAGAAGACTGGAAAACAGCATAACATATTCTACAAAGAAGACTCTTTCATTGCTTGTCTAGAAAGCATGCAGTTATGTAAGCATCCTCAAGATACAGTATCCTTTCCATTGTCATTTAGTGTTCCACCTCTGAGTAGAATGGAGCTTGCCTTTAGGGAGCAGAGGACAAGCATGCTGACCACACACTGCATCTTACTGCTTAAATGCACACGTACACTTTTGGTAAAGGCAGGGTATGAAAGGGAAGAAACAGATGCATTCCAAAAAGACATGAGCTAAACAAAAGTCAAATTTTATATAGCTTAAACTATTCATTTTCAATTGTTTCAAACATATGAAATACTAAAAATTACTCAGAATTCATGAGTTAGGTATGACATAAATTTAACCCAAGTGGAACTTAATTCCTGAATGCTTACTTTAAATGACATTGACCTGAATATCATGCTTTAAAGAAAAGAAAAGACTGAGGCAAGCTTTAAGTGCCTCTTTAAAAGGCTGTTCTCAGGAGTTTGTTTTTTTCATTGTTTTCTAAAATCAAAAGAAAATTCTAAATCTATCAATAAGCTATAAAAATTATTTTCCATGTGATTTAAGACTGAACATGCTTGAATCAGTTTTAATGGCTTGAAGATACACATTAAGAGCATTAGAGAGAGAGAGAAAGAGATTGAGAGAGAGAGAGAGAGAATGAGAGAGAGAGAGAGAGAGAGAGAGAGAGAGAGAGAGACTTCATGGAATTCCACTCTCCTGGCAACCTTCACATCAAGATATAGAACTGTTTAGCTCTGGATCCCATTTTTTAACTGGATTGCTTGATTTGATGCTTTTCAACTCCTTTAGGTCTTTATATATTCTGGATATCAGCCCTCTGTCAGATATAGGGTTGGTGAAGATCCTTTCCCAGTCTGTAGGCAGAGAAACACTTAAAGAAATGCTCAACGTCATTAGCCATCAGAGAGATGTAAATCAAAACAACCCTGAAATTTCACCCGACACACATCAAATTGGCTAACCAAAAACTCAAGTGACAACACATGCTGGAGAGGTTGTGAAGAAAGGTTACCCTCCTCCATTGCTGGTGGGAATGCAAACTCGTATAACCACTTTGGAAATCAATATGGCGCTTTCTCAGACAATTAGTAAGTTGTACATGTGAGGAGGCTGTATACCATAGAAACAATTTTGAATGTGCTCCAATTATTTTTTTAATCTCTGAAAATGAAACAAAGGATAATTAAAATACTTATTCTTAAATGTTAAACTTCACATAAAGTTCAACATAAAATAATGAATTATTTTTCTATAGTGCGCATCTAATTAATTGCTTTTCCCTAATTGTCCTATTCACGATGTGTGATTTTTTAAAGTATATTTTCACTATATTTTATCCTTGCACTATCCTAACTTAATGTTAGAAATTTAGAATTAACTGTGTCTGGCTTATTTAATTAGCATCATTTTGAAAGTGAATATTTTTATTCCCAGTGCAATAAGTTCCAAAGAATATGTTCTAATGAATTATTGTGGAAAGAAGTTGGTTTCTACATTCATAAGTCAGCAGTCTACATGAGCTGCAGACTTCTTATAAACAGTTATTTTGAGCAGAATGAATTACTGAAACCAGCTGCTTGGAGTGGGCAATTTCACTCATCTTTCCACTTCCCTATGCTTGTATTGGCACACTTTAAAATTTCATAATTTTCTTTTTACAGTAGAATAACAACATTGCTGTCTCTTAATGCTTTTCTGTTGAATCCATATATATTATGTAACAATGAGATTGATTCCTCTCTTCTAATCTTTTTACACCCACTGCCTGCTCACCCTTGATAACATAAACATAATTATCATACACCTTAGTCGGTGAAAGAGATTAGACAACCTCTACAGCTTTGCAAGAGTTTTTGAAAAGTTATAATTATCTGTTTCTTTTTACGAGCACATTCAATGGATCTTGTTTCAAGTTTGCAATATTACCTTTCTCATAACTTCTCTTGGATATATATTTTGAGTCAGAATGAAACCATACTTAATTGTCAAAACATACTACAAAATCTAGACTTTCTATAATCAAGGAATTCATTATACCAATTTTATCATAGGACACAATTCCATCAAAGCAACAACAGAAACACACAACATAAAAATGTTCTCAGGGAGTAATGCTTTCAAAGGTAAAATATATCTGGTTTGAAAGTGGACAAAACTTGGTCAACAATAGATATTTAATATTTAACTTACATTTTTTTCTTTTTTAAGTTATCGTCATTTACAATTTATTCACTTTGTCCCCTCCCTCATCTCCTCCCAGTCGCATCCTCACTCCTTCTTCCTTTCATATCCTTCATCTCTAGTCCACTTATGGGGGAAGCTTTCATTCCTTACTGTCTGACCCTAGCCTATCAGGTCCCATCAGGACTTCCTGGATCACTTCCTGGAGAAGTGATCAGGAGCAAACAACCAAGTTCATTTCAGAGACTGTCTCTTCTCTACTTACTAGAGAACCCACATGGAGAGTGAGCTGTCTATGGGCTACATATGAGAAGGGGGTCTATGTATGGTCTTTGATTGATGCATCAGTCTCTGTAGTCCCCTCTGGAACTTACATTTTAATGGTTTTGTTTGTCTTCTTCATCGCTCCTTTCCTGTCTGGGTTCTTTTATATTCCTCTTCATCCATAAGACTCCCAGTTCTTGGTCCAAAGTTTGGCTGTGAGTCTCTGTTTCTGTTCAATCTCCTGATGGTTTGAGTCTTATAGAGGACAACTGTGGTTGATTCCAGTCCTGTACCCTCTCTTCTACAACTTCTGGTGCCTATTCTGTTTTCTCTTCTGAAAGAGAACTAAGCATCTTCCCTAGGGTCCTCCTTGTCTTTTATCTTCTTTCAGTCTGTAGATTTTAGTATTGCAGGGAAATGAATCGAACCAGTAAAGATCATACTAAGTGAGGTATCCCAGAAGCAGAGACACACTCATGGTATATACTCACTTATAAGTGGATATTAGTATATTATATAAGATAAACAAAGGTTTCATCTTTCGTTGGAAGAAAAGATTCAAATATTATACATCTAAGATCACGTAAGGAATCAAGGCAGAAATTCCAAAAGAGCAGCAAGTAATTTTAGCCTGTGAGACTCACATTTCAGGCTACAAAAAGTATGACCATGATTCTAAATATTGATACCAGTTGGTATTTATCGATATATAGACACTATATAGATAGAATTTGGAATTGTGTGTCTGTGTGTGTGCATGTGTGCACTAATAGTAACACTTCCTTTCATATGATTCAATTATCAAGAATTTACTTCTGATAACAACCTTAAGATATCTTCACAGAATGTTAATAAATATACTTGTCAAATACATTTTAAAACTCATATTTAATTTGGCATTAGCCCTCTATTTAAAAACAAACATAAAATGTAAGAAAAAGAAAACATGTCATTTACTTACTGCTCAACATGTTCAGTAGTGTTGAACTATTCTTTCTCTAATTCACTTAGGAATATGATCAAAACCATTGCGTGACCCCAGGTGATTCTGCACCAGATGTAGGACATATACTGAAAGAAATGGAGATAGTGCTAAAATCTACCAGCAGAGAGGTGATTGTGAGGTTATAGCCAGAGACAGAAAGAGAGCTGTAGAAGTTTCTGGAAGCAGTGGACAGTGCTCAAATTCCAGAATTTCTTCTTTTTTCTTCATTTTTTATTTTAATTTTTATTAATTACACTTTATTCACTTTGTATTCCCCCCAAACCCCTCCCAATCCCACTTTCTCTCCCCCTTATCCACACATGCCCCTCGCCAAGTCCACTGATAGGGGAGGCCTTCCTTTCCTTCCTTCTGACCCTAGTCTATCAGCTCTCATCAGGAGTGGCTGCATTGTCTTCCTCTGTGGCCTGGCAAGGCTGCTCCCCCTTCAGGGTGAGGTGATCAAAGAGCAGGCCAATCAGTTCATGTCAGAGGAAGTCCCTGTTCCCATTACTATGGAACCCACTTGGATGCTGAACTGGCATGGGCTATAAGATGTGAACAACCAACCAGGAAACAAAGGATGACTTCTTAGGAAAACACGAGTGAACACGCACTGTCTTGAGTAACTTACTACATATAAGCACAAGATGGTGTAGCAAACCCATCCTGGTTTTTTGTTTGTTTGTTTGTTTGTTTGTTTGTTTGTTTTTACAATGATTTTATTATTTTAGTGATTAGAATCATAAGGGACATGGTAAAAACTGATCATCTGGTGATAAGGATTCAATAGGTGTGTGACTGTGCTGTTGGGACTGAGCTGAGCAAGGTCTTATCTATAACTACTTATTGACCAGAACAGCTAAGGTTGCAAACAGGAAGATCCCTGGAAAATGAAAGCAACACATTGGAGAGTTCTTCCAGTATTTTCCTGCTCCACACAGCAGAATGCTTAATAAAACAATATGGGACAGTATGTGGCATGTATATAATAAAAGATGTGTCATACGGATTCTCCTTTGAGTTTTAGTTCATAAAAACTTTCTGAGTTAAATACATATATGCCACAATACAAGCAACACATATTCTACTACTGTTTCTATAATGGGTTGTTCATAATGCAATATCTATGAAGCAGAATGAAATTAAAATTAAAATCATATAAAACAATAATTATCATCTTTAATTATAGTGTGATATTTATTTTCTGTTGTTTTTATTGAGGAAAGAAATTGAAATTGCATCCCTTAGTTAGCATAACTAAAATATGCCTTAATGTCTTTTATTTGGATGTTTAAATATAGAAAAAATTCTATAGCTACGTGGATATCAGCATTAAGTAAATATGAAAATATTCTTGAATCCAGAAAACAATTAATCTTTCTTAGATTTTACATCTTAAATTTGAAACACTTTAGCATGCCATAATCATTTGCTATATTTTGGCACATATTATATTTTTATATATTGTATAACCCCAATTCCCTGAGGAATGCAGTCTTCCACAAGGCATAATGAAATGCTGAGGATATAGAATTCTCTCCTACATTTCGTTTCTCTTGATGACAGGGCCTGCCCTGAGCCCTGTTATGACCAAGGAGAACTCAAACGCTGTCATTTTGAGAGACAAGGTAATCATTGAAAAGATTGGAAATTTGATAAGGGTGAAATAAAATATGGGTCTTGGCAGCTTTCATTGTTATGAAATTGACTTCAAAGAGAGTGATGTTTTAAGGTATTTCTTTAAAGTTATGTCAATTATGTTTGTGATTACAATTTTATGAGAATATATTTATTACATGGGTTATTTTTAATGAAAACTTGTCCTACTCACAGTTTCTGAATTAATTTTAAATCATAATTATCTAGACACTTAAAACATTGACAGTGTTCAACAAAACTTAACGTTCTTGTGTAAGCCTGAAGGCGAATGCAGTAAGGAGACTTCTTTGTGCTCTTCCCAGAAGTAATACACTGGTAAATCCTTGTGGTAGGCACTTGACTATTACTGCCTCCCTGATGGTGAAGTTCAGAGAGAAAATTATTTTCTATAAATCCTCATCAGAAGCACATGACAGAAAGGTCTCCAGAATTTCTGATAAAAAAGTAATTGTACCATTGAATGTTAAGCTTATTCTATCTTTGAAAGCCAGGCAAGGTATTTTTTAAAGATAATAAATCCTGGCTTTGTCTTTGATAATATATTTGCATGCATGGTAAAAAATAAAAATAAGTCACAAATACTGAGCATAGTTTAATAAATTTCTCATGTTTATTCATCTGCATATTTAGCTATAGCACAAATTTAGACCTGTAGCCTCCATGGCCCCTGGTTAGTTAACTCTGTATGGGCCATGAGGACTCAAAGAGACTGAACCTCAAACCAAAGAGTATCCATAGGCTGGTCCTAGGTCCCTGGTACTTCTCTAGCAGATTTGCAGCTTGGTCTTCATGTGGATCCCCCAATAATTGGATTTGAGGCCCTCTCTGACTCTGATGTTTATTTTTGGGTCCCCTTTTTCCTAACTGGACTGCCCTGTCCGGTGTCAGTGGGAGAAGCCATGTCTAGTTCTACAGTGAATTAATGTGCCAGGGCAGGTTGATATCCATGGGGGACCTCTACATTCTTTAAAGAGAGGGAGGGGAGAGGAAAGGAGAAGGGGTGGGTGAGGGGTTGGGACTGGAAGAAGAAGAGGAACACTGCAATAAGAATGTAACGTGAATGAATAAATAAACAGAAAGAAAAAGAAGAAGAAATTTGCTTCTCAGACATTTTCTAATGAGTTTAAAGTGATGACCATTGACAAAAGTTACAACAGTGGATTACACTTATAAGCAGGTATGTACCATGTGTGTCTTTCTGCTTCTGGGATACCTCATTCAGAATGATCTTTTCTAGTTCCCAGCATTTGTCTGCAAATTTCATGATTTCCTTGTTTTTAATGGCTGAGTAGTATTCCATTGTGTAAATGTACCACAATTTCTATATCCACTCCTCAGTTGAAGGACATCTAAGTTGTTTCTGGCTATTACAAATAAAGCTGCTATGAGCATGGTTGAGCAAGTGTCCTTGCTGTATCCTTGAGCATATTTTGAATATAAACTAGGAGTTGTATAGCTGGATCTTGAGGTAACACTATTCCCAATTTTCTGAGAAAGGGCCAGATTGATTTCCAAAGTTTACATTCCAACCAGCAATGGTGGAGGGTTCCCCTTTCTCTACATCCTCTCCAGCATATGTTGTCATTTGAATTTTTGATCTTAGCAGTTCTGATGTGTGTAAGGTGAAATCTCAGGGTCATTTTGATTTGCATCTCTCTGATGACTAAGGATGTTGAGAATTTCTTTGTTTCTCTGCCATTTGTTGTATCTCTACAGAGAATTCTGTTTAGCTCTGATCCCAATTTTTATTTGGATTACGTTTTTTGGTGTTTAACTTCTTAAGTTCTTTATATATTCTGGATATTAGACCTCTGTCAGATGTAGGGTTGCTGAAGATCCATTTCCAGTCTCTAGGCTGTTGTTTTGTTCTGATGACAGTGTCCTTTGCTTTACAGAATCTTTTCAGTTTAATGAGGTCCCATTTATTGTTGATCTTAGAGCCTATGCTGTTGGTATTCTGTTCAGGAAGTTGTCTCCTGTGCCAATGAGCTCAAGGCTCTTCCCCAGTTTTTCTTCTAACAAGTTTAGTGTGTCTGTTTTTTTTTTATTGAGGTCCTTGATCCACTTGGACTTTAATTTTTTTGGCTGGGTGATAAGTATGGATCAATTTGCATTTTTGTACATATAGTTATCCAGTTAGTTTAGCACCATTTGATGAAGGTGCTATCTTTTCTCCATTGTATGATTTTGGCATCTTTGCCAAAAATCAGGTGTCCATAGTTGTGTGGGCTTATTTCTGGTCTTCAATTCGATTCTATTGATCCACCGGCCTGTTTCTATGCCAGTAACATACTTTTTTATTATTATTATTGCTCTATAGTACCCTGCTTCTGGCTCTCTGATCACCACCCCCTTGAGAGGTGAGGCAGCCTTACCAGGCCACAGAGGAAGATAATGCAGGTCCTGATGAGACGTGGAAGGCTAGGGTCAGATGGAAGGGGAGGGGTCTTCCCCTTCAGTGGACTGGGGAAGGAGAAAAGAGAGGAAGGACAGTATTGGAAGGGGCTGTGGGCAGAGCTACAACTGGGATATAAAGTGAAAAATTTATAATAACTTTTTAAAAATTAATTAATAAAAAAGATTTAAAGGAGTTAGCAACCTAAAATATTTCCCATTTTTTCTGTTTAAAACTATGTCAAATTACTTATTATACTATTCTTAATATGTAAGCTATATCTCTATAACTAAACGAAGTATTTTTATTAAATACATTTCCTCTGAGATGTAAATAAACAAACAAACAACCCAGTCAGCTAGGAGAGGTGAGTTGAACCAGCCATCCAGAGTTCAGAAAGAACCAGAAAGTGACTTTATCCATCAGTAAGTCTCAAATGCCTTGAAGGTGCGGGCTTATAGAAGATTACATTACAAGGAGGCTAGAAGCTTCCAGGACTAGGCCTAGGTTTATTTAGTATATATATATATACTCTGGCTCAGCCCAACCCAACTGCTAGTAAAGTTTGGGTAGGGCTGTCATTTGATCCCTATATCTGAGAAAATAATAATAATAATAATAATAATAATAAAAGCATTTACATTTTCTTTTAAAAAATTAACAGTGTTTTTCTGTCATTTTTATAGAATGTGAAAAGCTAAGAAAATTCCTATTAATGGGTGTTTAAGACAATGCTGAATCATTGTATTGGTAATAGCATTTATTTTTAGCTTTCATGTATCTTTAGTGAGAATTCATTAAGACCATGTCCTACCCTACTCCTTCTGCTCTGTTTGGCGTCCTATGTAAGTTTCTCTGCTCTTTCTATTTCACATTCTCTGAACTCTTGCTCTGTTTATCTGTTGTGGTGTGAGATTTTTCTACCATCTGTCTGTCTGTCTTTCTCTCTGTCTGTCATATTTCTATCTACCTATTTTTATATCATCTATCTATTATTCATCTATTCCACCTCTGTCCCGTTTCCCATCAGCTGCAGCATGAGCTTCTGTACTCTTTTTATTGGGTGTTATTATTTGAATATTTAAGGTCCACAACACCTTCCTCACCAAGACTGACAAAAGCCTATGGAAATGTAAAGAAAATAAGTCATGCTTTAACTGCATCTTACTTTCTGTATAACAGGGGTTTTGGCCACAGGTCCACAATATGTAAATAGTGTATATCACATTACTAGATATGACTATATATTCAGACTCTGTTCCATTCTTCACCCTCTAACCTTTAAATAAGCATCCACATGCTACTTCATTTTCTATTTCATACCAAAAACTCATTCTTTCTTTCTTAAGCATTTCCTAAAAATTCTTGATTTGTATAGCAATGTTACCTATGATTTTCTGATTCTTTGGTTTTCCAAATTTATACTATGAACTCAGCTTCTCTCTGTGCAAACTTGGCAGCACTGATTAAGATCTTAGAAGTGCTCTTTTGGAAAAATATGGACACATAGAAATTTGAGTAGCTGAGAATGTGATATATTCTCATATAAATTTTAAATTTTGTAAACTCTATCACTTTCTTGCTTTCTTCCTTTCATAATTACCAGTTATGATTTTAACAAGAAATTTTATTCAGTTCTAGTCCTGAAAAGATTGATTAAATAATTTATGACTTTTTAAAAATCATGTGTTGATTTTTTACTTTATAGTATAAATATTCATATCACATATTTTTCAAATTCTTTAAAATAATTATTTACAAATTTCAAAATACTTCAAAGTGCTATCTAATGTTTAATGACAGACATTTTGAAAGTAATAATTTTAGGGAAAGTTTTTTAACATCCATCTTAAAATTGTTTTTATAATTTTCTATTTTACATGGATTTATTCTTGGGGTTTCTGTTGTTCTTTTTGTTTCTTCCTTTTTATTGAAAATGTTCCTCTCACATAATATATCTTGAGTATAGTATCCCCTCGATCTACTCTTTCGAGTTCTTTACCTACCTATTTCCCATCCAGATCCATTCCCTTTCTCTCTCATAGAAAAAAAAAACTTCTAAGAGAAGATAAAAATAATATCTACATAAAATATAAGATAAAACAAAAACTGACACATCAAGATTGGACATGACAAATCAACAAAAGTAAAAGAACCCAAGAGAAGGCACAAGAATCAGAGACCCACTCATCTATATACTCAAGAATCTCATAAAAGGACTAAACTGAAAGCCATTGTATATATACAGCCAACCTAGTGAAGACCCATGCAAGCACTTTGCATGCTGCTCAGTCTCCATGAGTTCATATAAGCATGGCTCTTGTTAATTTAGAGTATCCTATTTTCTAGGTGTTCTCCATTCATTACGGTTCTTACATGCCTTCTACCTCTAATTGGATGGGATTCTCTAAATGCTGAAGTAAGGAATTTGACTCTCAAGATCTGGTTACCCTTATCCTCACTTTGTAAACCTGCCGAAGTCATTATACCTGATTGGTTCATTAAACAGTCTATACCCGGGCAGGGAAGAATGGCGTAGGTGTGGCTAATGTTCTCCAACTTTAGAGGGAATCACAGAAAATGGATGGGCAGAAAGAGCGTAGGAAAGAAAACACCACAATAGGTTAGTGTGGAGAAAAATCCAGGTGGGAGAGGAGAAAGGACTCCATTAATGGTGTGGAAAGGCCCAGATGAAAAATAAAAGCAAGTACTATGGGATTATGTATGGAAGGTATATCTGATGAGGAAGATTAAAGCAGACAGTATTGGATAGGAGCTGGTAAATGGATGGTAAGGATATTACCTTGCCTGGATCAAGGTAAACAGGGCATTCATGAACCAAACAGGTATCTGTGTTTTACTCTTTATGATAGCAGGTTAGATAATCATAGAACTAATAATAAGTATTATACAGCACAACACTCATTTTATTAATTTACTACAACAATCCTTCAAATGCCCCTCAATTCCAATTAATAGTCTCTGAATTTCCTTCCTCAAGACTTTCTCTCTTCTTGCTCTCCACCTGATACCCCCATTATGGTCTGCACTGCCCCAATAATTATGCTGTTTCCCCTCCCAGGATGATCAAATGTGTCCCCTCCCAGTCGCTTTCTTTATACCTAACCTGTCTGTATCTACAGATTGTAGCTTGGTTATCATTGATTTAACTTCTAATATTCAGATATAAATAAACAAAGGCCATATTTTTGTTTCTGCGTCTGGGTAACCTCATCCATGATGATTTTTCTTAGTTCCATCCATTTCCACGTACATTTCATGATGCCATTTTTTTAACAGCTAGGTTATATTCCTATGCACAAATGAAGCATATTTCTTTACCTATTCTTCTGTTGAGGGACAGCTAGGTTTTTTTTCTCAATTTCTGGCTATTATGAATAGTACAGCAAGGAACATGGTTGAGCAAGTGTCCCTGTGATAGTATGAAGAGTCCTTTGTGTATAGACCTGAGTGATACAGGTAGATCTTGAGGAAGATCAATTCTTAAATTCTTGAGCAACTTCCATATTGTTTTCCATAGTGGCTATACAAGTTTACACCCCCTTCAAGAAAGAGGAGTATTCCTCTTGCTTCATATTCTCACCAGCATGAAGTTTAACTTGTGGTAATGAATTTAGCCATTCTAACAGCTGTAATGTAGAATCTCACAGTAGCATTGAATTGCGTTTTCCTGATGGCTAAGAATATTGAATATTTCTTTCAGTATTTCTCAGCCATTTTTTTTCTACTGAGAATTCTCTGTTTATATCTGCACACCATTTTCTCCTTGTTGTTGTTCTTGTTCTTCTTTTACAATTTATTCACTTTGTATCTTGGCTATAGACCCCTCCTTCAAGTTTTCCCAGTACCACCCTCCCTCCATGTTTCCGTCTATGTCCCTCCCCTAGTCCACTGAGAGGGGAGACCCTCCTCCCCTACTATCTGACCCTATCTTATCAGGTCTCATCAGGACTACCTAGATCCTCTTTCACTGTGACCTAGTTAGGCCACCTCACCAGGGGGAGGTGATCAAAAAGCCAGCTACTGAGTCCATGTCAGAGACAGCTCCTGCTCCCCTTACTCAGGTATACACTTGGAGAGTGAGCTACCCATGGGCTACATCTGAGCAGGAGGCCTAGGTCCTCTCCATGCACGGTCTTTGGTTTATTCAGCACTCTCAGCAAAACCCCCTGAGCCCAGAGTTGTTGGTTCTATTCGTCTTCTTGTGGAGTTCCTGTTCCCACCAGGTCTTTCTATCTCCCTCTTCTTTTATAAGATTCCCTGTACTTTCCCCAAAGTTTGGCTATGAGTCTCAGCATCTTCTTTGATATACTGATGGGTAGAGTCATTCAGAGGACCCCTATGGAAGGCCCCTGTCCTGTTCCCTGTCTTCTCCTACTTCTGGTGTCTACCCTGCTTGCCTTTCTAAATGAGGATTAAGCCTATTCCCTAGGTTCTTCCTTGTTGTTTTGCCTCTTTAGGACTATAGATTTTAATAGATTTATCTTATATTATATGGTTAATATCAGTTATACCACTCCTAGGCATACATCTGAAAGATGTTCAACCATACAGCAAGAATATTTGCTCAACTATGTTCATAGAAGCTTTATTCATAATAGTCAGAATCTGGAAACAACCTAGATGTCCCTCAAGCAAAGAATGGATACAGAAATTGTGGTGCATTTACACAATGGAACATTACTCAGTAATTAAAAACAAAGAAATCGTGAAGTTTGCAGTCAAATTGGTGGTACTAGAAAAGATCATCCTGAGTGAGGTAATCTTGAATACCATTTTCTAATTAGATTATTTGATTTTTTGATATCTAGTTTCTTTAGTTCGATACGTATTTTGAGTTTTAGTCCTCTTTCAAATGTGGAGTTGGTAAAAATCTTTTTCTTATTCTGCAGGCTGCCTCTTTCTGATTGATGGTGTCCTTCCACTTGCAGAAACCTTTCAGTCTTATGAGATGCTGCTTTTTAATTGTTGATTTTAGTGTCTGTGCCAATGAGTTCAATTGTCCAGTAACTTTTCTATCTCATTCAGTGTATCTCGTTTTATGTTGAGATCTTTGATCCATTTAGAGTTGGATTTTGTGCAGGATGATGAGTATGAATCTATTTGAATTCTTCTACATATAGTTTGAACAGTTTGATGATGTTGTCTGTTTTCCAATGTACATTTCTGACTACTTCATCAAAGGTCAGGTGTCCGTATATGTGTAGACTTATGCCTAGGTCTTCAGTTCAATTTCATCGATCTGTTTGTGTGCCAATACCAATGAGGTTTTAATTACTTTAGCTCTGTAGTACAACTTAAAATCAGGGATGGTGAAATCTAAATCAGTTCTTTTACTGTTCAGGATTGTTTTAATTGTTCTGGATTTTTGTTGTTGTTGTTGTTATTGTTTATTCATATGAAATTGTGAATTGCTCCTTCCACGTTTACAGAAAAGTTGTGTTGGGATTTTGATAAGGGTTGCATTGAATCCTTAGGTTACTTTTAGGATGATCATTTATACTATGCCAGTTCTACCAATCCATGAGCATAGGAAATCTTTCCACCCTCTGATATCTGCACTTGGTTGGTTAGAGTTACTACAAGATATTTGTTATTATTTGAGGCTATTGTGGAAGGTGTTGTGTTTCTAAATTCTATCTCATTGTTTGTAAGGAGAGCTACTGATATTCTTAATTTTGTACCCAGCTGTTCACTTTAAAGTGTTTATCAGCTGTAGAGTTATTAAGTGGAATTTTTAGGGTCACATACACATAAGCACACATACTCTCTCTCTCACACACACACACTCAGTACATATATAGTTACTTTTATATCACCTGTACAAAAGGGTAGCTTTTATTTCTTACTTTCTAATTGATAGAACCTTTTTACCTTTCAGTTGGCTTATTCCTATAGCTAGGTTTTTAACTACTATATTGAGTAGATATGGTGAGAGTGAATAACTTTGTATTGTTTCTAATTTCTTTCCATTTAATTTAATGTTGGTTATATATTTTCTGTAAACTCCCTTTTTCATAATAGTTATATCTCTTGTTTCCCTAATCTCTCATTGACTTTTATCATCAAGAGTTCGACTTTGTCATAGGCTTTTCTGCAGCTAATGAGATGATCATGTGGTTTGTTAGTTTATTTTGCTTGTCTGCTGGGCAACATTTATTGATTTTCCTATTTTGATACACCTCTACATCTCTGGGATGAAAACTACTATATCATGGTAAATGATCGTTTTGATGTATACTTGGATTGTTCTGACATATATTTTACTGAGTATGTTTTTCATCTATTTTCATAATGAAAACTGATCTGTACTTCTCTTTTACTTTTGAGTCTTAACGTGTTTTGGTGTCAGGGTAACTCTATCCTCCTAACAGGAGTTGTGTCAAGTTTCTTCAGTTTCTAATTTGTGAAATAATTTGAGGAGTATTTGTGTTAACTCTTCTTTGACATTCTGCTAGAATTCTGCCCTAAAACTATCTGGCCATCTTTTTTGTTTTCCTTAGTAGACATTTAAGATTGCATTATTATTATTATTATTATTGTTGTTGTTAGTGTTAGTGTTATCTGTGTGTGTAAATTGATATCTGATCTTGATTTAACTCTTATTTTTCTTATTTTCTTCTTTTTTAATTTTTAATTTTAATCACTGGTCATTCACTTGTATCCCAGCCAAAGCCTCTCCCTTTTCCCTCCCCAATCCTACCCTCCCTCCCTCATCTCCTCCCTGCCCCTTCTCAAGTCCACTGATACTGGAGGTCCTTCTCCCCTTCCATCTGACCCTAGCCTATCAGGTATCTTCAGGACTGGCTGCAATGTCCTTATCTGTGGCCTAGCAAGGCTGCTCCTCCCTCGGGGGCAGGGGAGGGCAGAGATCAACAAGCCAGTCATTGAGATCATGTCAGAAATAATCTTTATCCCCCTTACTAGGGAACTCACTTGGATACTGAGCTAACATGGACTACATCCAAGCAGGGATATTAGGTTATATCCATGCATGTTCCTTTGTTGGAGAAACAGTCTCATAGAAGACCCCTGTGCCGTGATATATTTAGTCCTTTCTGAGCTCCAGACCCTTCTAGGTCATACTAACTCCCCCTTTTTTTCATATGATTCCCTGCTCTCTGCTGAAGGTTTGGTTATGGGTCTCCGCTTCTGCTTTGATACACTGCTAGGTAGAGTCTTTCAGAGGCCCTCTGTGATTACTTGTTTTCTGCTATTTCCACTGTCAATCCCATTTGTCTTTCTAGGTGAGGATTGATCATCTTACCTAGTCCTCTTTCTTGTTTATCTTCTTTAGGTGTACAGATTTTAGTATATTAATCCTATCATATAGGTCTAGTACCCAAGTGGATCAAAGACCTCAATATATAACCAAATACACTAAATAGGTTAGAAGAAAAAGTGGGGAAGAGCCTAGAATTTATTGGCACAGGAGACAACTTCCTGAACAGAACACCATCAGCACAGGTTTTAAGAGCAACAGTCACTAAATGGGATCTCATGAAATTGAAAAGCTTCTGTAAAGCAAAAGACACTGTTGTCAGAACAAAACGACAGCCTACAGATTAGGAAAGGACCTTCACCAACCCTACATTTGACAGAGGGCTGATATCTGGAATATATAAAGAACTAAAGAAGTTAAAAGGCAATAATTCAAGCAATCCAATTAAAAAATGTGGTACGGGGCTAAACAGAGAATTCTCTGTAGAAGAATATAGAATGGCAGAGAAACACTGATTTAATTTTTGCAAGTGGTACTTACTGAAGAAATTATTGATTTCTTAGAGATTTGTCAGTTTGGTGGAGTACAGATTTTTAAAGTATGTCCACATAGTTGTCTAGATTTCCTCTGTGTCTATTGTAATGTCTGTCTTTCTATTTCTGTCTTTTTAAAGTTGGATATTATCTCTCCATTTTTTGTTTGTTAGGAGAAGGGTTTGCCTATCTTGTTTACTTTCTCAAATTAACAACTCTTTCTTTCACCTGTTCTTCATATTGTTCTCTTTATTTATATTTCATTAATCTCATCCCTGAATTTGATTATTTCTTGCAATCTCTTCCTTTTATGTGATGACTTACTTTTGTTCTAAAGCATTCAGGTATCGTGTTACATTGCTAGAATGAGATCTCCACTTTTTTTTTTTTTTGAGGTTTTGTTTTTGGTTTGCTGGTTATGTAGCCACCTAATGATAAAGAACTGCCTCTTAGAGGCTTTCATCGTATCCAAAAAGGTTGGGTATGGTATGTATAATTTTTCATTTAATTCTAGAAGATCATTAATTTCTTTTTTTTACTTTTTATTTTTTATATTAATTATATTTAATTTACTTTGTATCCCAGCAGTAGTCCTGTCCTTCATTTCCTCCCAATCCCATCCTCCCTTCCTCATCTCCTCCCTGCCCCTTTCCAGGTCCTCCTCTCCTTCCATCTGACCGTAGTTTATCAGGTCTCATCTGGACTGGCTGCAATGTCCTCTTCTGTGGCCTAGCAAGGCTGCTTCCCCCTCAGGGAGGGCAGAAGTCAAAGAGCCAGCCATTGAGATCATGTTAGAGATGGTCCCTGTTCCTATTACTAGGGTACTCACTTAGATACCGGGCTATGTCTGAGCAGAGGATCTAAGTTATAACCATGCATGCTCATTGGTTTGAGAATCAGTCTCAGAAAAGTCCTCTGTGCCCAGATATATTTGGTCCTTGTGGAGCTCCTGTTTTCTCCAGGTCTTACTAACTTCTCCTTCTTTCATACAATTCTCTGCACTCTGCCCAAGGTTTGGTTATGAGTCTCAGTATCTGTTTTGATACACTGCTAGGTAGAGTCTTTCAGAGGCCTTTAACTGTAGTATATTTACACAACGGAATACTATTCAGCAATTAAAAACAAGGAAATAATGAAATTTACAGACAAATGGTAGGATCTAGAAAACATCATACTGAGTGAGATATCCCTGAAGCAGAAAGGCACAGTATATACTGACTTATAAGTGGATACTAGACCTATATGTTAGGATAAACATACTAAAATCTGTACACCTAAAGAAGCTAAACAAGAAGGACGTCCCTGGGTAAAATGATCAATCCTCACTTAGAAAGAAAAATGGGATGGACATTGGAAGTAGGTCTTCAATTTCTTTCTTGACTCAGTTTTCATTCAGTAGAGAATTATTCAATTTTTATGTGTTTATAATTTTTTTGTTTTTTCTATTGTTGACAATATACAGATTTAATATGTGTTGTGTTGATAGAATGCAGGAAGTTACTTACATTTTCTTGTATCTGTTGTAACTTGCTTTCTGATTGAGTATATTTTCAATTTTAGAGAAAATTGTATGAGGTAGTTGTGTGTGTGTGTGCGTGTGTGTACGTGCATATGTGGGCATGTGTATGTGTGTTTGGGTGAAATATTCTGTAAATTTAGATTAAGTTTATTTAGTTTATAACATCTGATAACTTCAATATATCTCTTTAGTTTTTGCATGGATTGCCTTTGTTTGGGGGCATAGATACTAAGAATGGAAATATCCATCCCATTTGTCCATCTAAGGGAGGATTGATCATCCCACCCTGGGTCCTCCTTCTTGCTTATCTTCCCTAGGTGTATAGATTTCAGCATGTCCATCCTATCCTATAGGTCTATATAAGTGAGTATATACCAAGTATTTCTTTCTGCTTTTGGGATATCTCACTCTGGATGATCATTTCCAGGTCCCACCATTTCCTGCAAATTTCATGATTTCATCATTTTTAATTGCTGAGTAGTATTCCATTGTGTAAAAGTACCATAATTTCTGTATCCATTCCTCAACTGAGGGACATCTGGGTTGTTTCCAGGTTCTGGCTATTACAAATAAAGCTGCTACAAACATGGTTGAACAAATGTCCTTGTTGTTTACTTGAGCATCTTTTGGATGTGTGCCTAAGAGTGGTATAGCTGGGTCTTGAGGAATCACTATTCCTAATTGTCTAAGAAAGCGCCAAATTGATTTCCAGAGTGGTTGTACAAGTTTGCATTCCCACCAGCAATGGAGGAGGGTTCCTCTTTCTCCACAGCCTCTCCAACATGTGTTGTCACTTGAGTTTTTGATCTTAGCCATTCTGACAGGTGTAAAGTGAAATCTCAGGGTCCTTTTGATTTGCATCTCCCTGATAGCTAAGGACGTTGAGCATTTCTTTAAGTGTTTTTCTGCCATTCTACAGTCCTGTACAGAGAGTTCTCTGTTTAGCTCCATACCCCATTTTTTTAATTGGACATTGAATGTAGGAGAAAACAAGCAACAGGACAGGAGCCTACCACAGAGGGCCTCTGAAAGACTCTAATTAGCAATGTATCAAAGCAGATATTAAGACTCACAACCAAGCCTTCGGCAGAATGCAGGGAATCATATGAAAAAAGTGGAATTAGTAAGACTTGGTGAGGACAAGAGCTCCACAAAAATCAAATAGATCAGGGCACAGGGGTCTTTATGAGACTGTTTATCCAACCAAGGACCATGTATGGATATCTCCTAGAACCCCTGCTCAGATGCGGCCCATGGTAGCTCAGTATCCAAGTGGATACCCTAGTAAGGGGAACAGGGACTATTTCTGACATGAACTCACTGGCTGGCTCTTCGACCCTTCTCTTCCACCCCCACTTCCTACCCCCTGAGGGAGAAGCAGCCTACCTAGAAGCCTGAAGAGGACATTGCAGCCAGCCCTGAAGAGACATGATGAGATAGGGTCAGATGGAAGGGGTGAGGTCTTCCCCTATCAGTAGGCTTGGGGAGGGGGTCAGGGAAAAGATGAGGGAGGAATGGGGAGAGTGGGAGGGAATGTGGGAGGCCTTATGACTGGGATACAAAGTACATAACCTGTGATTAATATAAAAATAAATAAATTATTTAAAAAATTGAAATGTCAGTTTGGTGATCTTCTTTGATGAATTTGTAGTTTTTCTTATGTCTCTGGATTAATTTAAGTTTGAAGTCTATTTTGACAAGATATTAAAATGGCTACTACAGCTTGCTTCTTATATCCATTTGCTTGATCCCTCTCTATACAATATAGAAAGATAGATAGATAGATAGATAGATAGATAGATAGAAAGATAGATAGATATAGATAGATAGATCAAGTATTCTCTATATATCAGTGTTCTGTGTGTTTATTGTGCCTTTTTAGGCATTTCCTTCTTTAGGTTAGAAAAACTTTCATCTATGATTTTGTTGAGAATATTTTCTGGTCCTCTGATGTAGATTTCTTCCCCTTCCTCTTTTACAATTATTCTTAGCTTTGGTATTTTCAGAGTGTCCCAGATTTCCTGGATGTTTTGCTACAGGAGCTTTTAGATTTAAGATTTTCTTTGAACTATATATCCATTTCTTCTATTCTATCTTCAATGCATAAGATTGTTTCTTTCATGTCTTGCATTCTGTTGGTGATGCATGCCTCTGTAGTTCCTGTTCATATTCCTAACTTTCATTCCCAGAATTTTCTCAGTTTTTGTTTTCTTTTTTGATTATATTTCCATTTATATTTTTTGAGCAATTTTATTTATTTCCTTTCACTGTTTGTGTTTTCATGGGGTTCATTATGGAGAGGTCCTGCTAAAGTTGAAAGGTAAGAAAAAATAGCTACTGGAAGGAGAGAAGTCAGGAATGCAATGTCTGTGAGAGCAACTGGAGATGTGAGCAGAGAAGGAAAGAAGACACAAGTATTCTGTTGCAAAGACAGGGATGGGACTGGATCTGAAGGAGTAGGAAGAGGGTTATAGATTGTCCTTCAGCCTACTTCTTGCCCTTTTATTCTAATATTTTTCACATATCTAGTTTACATTAATTTATCAAATGTGATTATTTTTAAATGAAAAGACTTCTGAAAATCACAGGAAAGAATAATAATGAGACACAAACTTTTCTATACCTAAACTGTTTTAAGAAGCAAACCATGTATCCTGGCCTTTTTTCACGTTTAATCCAGCAATTCTTAGGCAGAAACATGTAAGTATATATGAGTTTGGGGCCATCTTGGTCTATAGAGTAAGTTCTAACTCGGAAAGTGTTACATCTCAAACTCTCTTATAATAAATCAAACAAAGTAAAGAACAAAACAAATTTAGACATTCTTATATTACTAAAGGCTCATTTACAATCCATTCATAATGAGATGCTATAGAAGAAAATCATAACTTACGCATTTATTTTACATTAACATTCTGAAAATTTCTATATGAGAATTCCCAAAACAGTATTCTTACATCCTTACTCAAGTCTAGTAAAACTTATGTATGGATCTTTAGATCTTTATAAAGAAATTGGTGATTGTGGAGAAAATCATGTGAAAGTCTTTCTAAAAGATATAAGAATATTTATAGGACAATAAATATTTTGAGAAGAGACATTTTATATATTTTGTCTAAGGAAAATGTACGGATAAATCATTTGTTTAGTATTGTATATTTTTATTTCTTGTTTTTCATTTAAAATAAGGAACATTGAAGAATAATCATATCAGGAGAATTAAATCACTCATTTTTATATCACTTCTGTTAGCATTGTGCTATGTTTCAGGGATAAACACAATTATCCTTTACTTTGAATACATAATATTTTAAAAGTTATTTTGTCATTTAAAAATGCAAATATTGACACAAACGAGGCAACATAAAACTAAAAAGAAAGCATACCTTGGATGCGTAGTAATTCATTCAAAGAATATTGAATGATTGCCAAAAAGTTCTATGAATATCATTTAGAGTGTATTAACATATATTAAAACAAACACATTTAAAGTATTCATAAACAATTTTATCATATATAAAGTCACCATACTGCTATACATATATATTTAATACAGAAATAAAATAATTGTCACATTTTTAAATCTCATGAGCAAAATATGATGATATAGTAATACTATCTTTTCAGCTCAGTAGGAAAGAAAATATGCTCTTGTTGACAGCTAAAGAGTATTATGACATGTTTATTGCTAAACAATGACAATCAATTTGAGGTTGATAGAGATGCAAACTTGTCTGCAAGGACACATTATTCATATCATGTGTTGATATTTTCAGACTCACTACAGTTTATTTTACTTGCTGGGGAAAACTAAGAGTTCATCTATCACCTGCTTAATTGTGTGTTGAGACATTCAGGCCTAAGGAGTGTTGAAAGAATAATATCCATACAGGGGGAGAAAGCAGGCTGTTCCTCTGCAGTGCCTCCAAAATGTCCTCCTTTCTTTCTTCACAGAAGGATGATATCATACTGGTGGAGTGCAGATGAGAAAATAATATGACAGGATGATGATGGTGGTGGTGTGATGCTTCTACTGCTGTAGCACATGGTCTGTCTTCAGTTTCTGTACATAAGTTAAAATCCCATCTTTGACTGATTACTTATACTGCTTTAGGTTATTTCACAACTCTGCACTTCAGGCTATTTACTGCTAAGATTCATTTACTAATCAGAAATATCTCAGAACTTTGTACATTGGCTGGAGCAATATTTCCTTGTAATTTAACCAAAATTTGAATCTTTCTTATACAAAACATAAAAGAGTAGTAATGACTGCTTTCGTAAGTGTATGATACATGTCATTTTCGTTTTCTCTCTAATGTATCCATTTTGGAAAATGTTTTAAGTAATTTGTAGCAGATAACAGATGACTGGTATAAAATGCAGAACATACGAAGTAAAAGGACAACTTTTAGCATAATAAAAACAAACAAATGTCTTCATTAATCAAGGTAATGATAACATTTGTAATATCTAACCAATCTATAGAACTGGGGTCGGCAAATTAAAACCCAGTAAAACTGATAAAATTGTAAAATTATAAAAAAAATACAGAAAAGTGACATTTCTCCACATTATGATTTTCAAAATAATAATTTATCATTATATATTCCAAGGAACCTTTTTATTTACATAATTAGCACTGAAAAATATTTAAAACTCGGCACTGCTGGTATGAACCATTAAACCATTTCATTTAAATATTTATTAAGTATATTTGTTTTTTTAACTTTTTTCTTTTTATTTTTTTAAATCCCTCATAAAAGCATACCATATTCGTTTTTATATGGACGACTCCGCCTAGAGCATCTGATTTTCTCCTAATCCTTTACTGTTTCATAGGCTGCCAAGTTGTTGTTCTCTTTGAGGTGAAATTTAAAGGCTGTTTCTAGCTACTTCTATGTCTCTTCATTTGATCAGAGAACAGAATTTGTTTGAATGATATGAAAGTCATGCATGGAACGCAGATTTTACTTTAAGTTATCCCAGCAATTATTCAGTACCACAGTCCACCACACTGAATTTGCATCAAACTCCCACAGGCTCTGTGATTTTCTCTTATTCCGCACAGCAATCCACATTATAGTGATCAATGGAATCTTTTCCCATATCCTCATAAAAAGGTATATTAGATGTTAAAAAATATTCATGACCACTAAAAAAGAGTGGAAAGACATATCACTTTTAGGGCCAAATTGTTAGTTATAGAAACTACACCAATGGAGAATGGCAGGTGGTGAGAGAGATCATGTTACACAAAATCCATGTGATGGATCATTATAACTAGAATGGTGGGGTCAGCAAATGGGAAACTACCATGAAAAACCTAAGAGAAAAGAGTTTCTGAGAAGGCTGAGGAAATTGTAAAGACAGGCCCAGGTTAGTCAGCCATCAGATATTAAATGGAAACTGAAGTTGAGGGCAGTTTCTGAAGCAAGATGCCACATGGAAACAACAGGAAACTTCTGGAAATATGAGAGCACCATGGGAACCTAAGTAAAGTATCAGCGAGAGAAGGTAAGCCTTGCCAGCATACCTGAACTTCCACCCTTCAGTGTTTTTTCTTGGGTTTGTACTAGGAAAAATCTGCTTGCTAATTAATATTGTTTATTTTCTATATTAGGTTAATTGATATGATTTTTTTCTCTGTTTCTATTATGCTGTGTGGCAAAGGGTCTTCTCCCAGCCCCCTACTGCTTCCATTCCTCCTTAATGATTATCCACTCCTCCTTTCTTTCTCTTAAAAAATGTATAGGCCTCCCATGCATATCAAAGCACCTATGGCATATCAAGCTGCAATAACACTATGCCCCTATTCCCACTGTTAGGAATCCCATAAGTAGACCAGGTTACATGACTGCAACATATGTGCAGAGGCCATTAGGCCAATCCCATGCAGGCTCCATGATTGGTGGTTCAATCTCAGTGAGCTCCCATGGGCCCAGGTTATTTAATTCTATGAAGCCTCTCGGATATTATGGCTAGATATCAACAGACTGTCACTTGGAATTATTTCATTGACTTTTTTTCTTTAATGAATGAAGTGACATGTTAACGGTTTCCTGTCCCACCACTTCTTAATTATATTCTTTGGCACTGATGGAAACAGATTCTGAGAAAGTAGTGTGCACTCTTTTTCCAAAGCCTTGCTCAATGCATATGAAAATCAACAACTGATTCCTAATTAGGGAAGACTGATTAAAAAGTTCTTATAAACACAAGTTTTATTTTAAACTTGGATGAAGAATGTGTCCAGTGTAGTGAGAGAGCAGCTTGGGAGAAATCAAAGACAAGAGACTTAAAGTCTTAAAAAAATATTGCGGCCTATGGGAGACCATCTGGACTTTCATTGAAAAACAAAACTCAAGGTTAGGTCTATGTTATTTTATTTAAACAAGAAGAGGGAAGAAAAAATTTTGTAGACATGACCCACTTAAGAACATGCTTTATGAAACCTAGTTTCAAGATGTTTGCTTATTAAAATAGGAGTGTGGGTGAATATGTTTATAAAATTCTTAGTGAAGTTCAGGAAGCCAGGATCTAGAATCATTGATCTCTGGGGAGTCTCAGTTGAAAATTCTCCAACAATCTAAATTCAAAAATAACACAGCCTATAGTTAGAGAGGGAAGGGACATGTCAACACATTTGTGGCTTATTAGAGGCAATGTTCAAAATATTAAAATAATATACTTTAAATACTACCACACGTACCAAATGGTGGCAATCACATGCACTGCTCTGTGAAAGACAAAGTATTGGAAAGCCATTTTCAAACATGATGCATAACTAAGTTTCAAAAACCAGAAACTAACATTTTCAAATTCTGCATGGGAACTTTTCCTAGTTATTTCTTTCAGTGGAACTCTGTCCAGATTGTGTGCCTTTGTACACACGGCAACAAGAATAAAAATCTCTTCTACACATTATAAAAAGGGAACAAAGAATATCTAAGTCTTAAAGGGGTTTTGATATTGTGTTAGCTATTCTTCTGTCAGAAGTTTTATGAGAGACAGGTTAGGTACAATAAACTGATACAATTTTTCCATGTTCAGATGCAGGTTAGTGTTTCACCTTTCTGGCATTATTCTTTTTTCATTTTTCTTTTTAAAAAGTTATTATATTTTACTAAAATCTATTCAATTTGTGTCCTGTTTGTGGCCCCCTCCCTTGTCTCCTTCCAATCCAACCCACCCTCCCTCTTTTGCCCCTATGCCCCTCCCCTAGTCCACTGATATATAGACCCTAGCCTATCAGGTCTCATCAGGACTGGTTGCATTGTCTTCCTCTGTGGCCTGGCAAAGCTGCACCCCCCTCACCAGGGCCAGGTGATCAGAGAGCTTGCCACTGTATTCATGCCAGAGATAGCCCCTGCTTTCCTTACTAGAGACCCCACTTGGAGACTGAGTCTACGTGCTACATCTGAGCCTAGGTTTTAGGTCCTCTCCATGCATTGTCCTTGGTTGGTGTATCATTCTCTTCAGGGCCCCCAGAGGTCAGGTTCTGGTTTTTGTGTTTGTTAGTTTGTTTGTTTGTTGGCTCTCTTGGCATTATTCTTTTGTGTTGTGTTTTGAAACTTTTTTTTTTTACTGTCAAAATCATCACTTATTTGGCCAAAGATTATTTATCATATGCCCTGCTGTACTGAATTACAGAGATGAAAGTGAACATGGAATGGATTACTCCCAAGTCATACAAAACTTAGCTCTAGCTATGTATAACACTTTAAATGGAAGCATTATTATGAGATTAAAGTTACATAATTGTTATTTTGTTTAGATGTTACATTTCAAATAAATAAATCACAATATATTACACAAAAATATTGCCATGATAAAAAAATAAAACACTTGAATAGAAGCCAGATAAGCAATAGTGGAAAACTGTCTTTATTCACAGTTTGTCACTTAAATTCATGCTAAGATTTCTACTTTAATGCTAGGGCTAATTCAATCATCTCAGAAATGGTATCAAAAAAGGAAAATATGATTATTTTTCCTTTATAAGCATATTTTAAATTTAAACTGTTGGTGAGCCAGTCATGGAAATTCCAAGCTTCTCCCCACAGCCACTAGGTTATTTCCCTATGTATTTATTTTCCTTTATTGACAATACTATATAAGCCATATTTCTAGTTGCTTCTGTGAATTGTTTCTTGTTGAATTTTCTGAATGCTCTTGTTGGTCTCTATATTGTTATGGAAGTCCCTTCCAACTTATATTGCATGAGGGATGATGGGAAATAAGCACCACGTTTTCAACTTTTTCTTTTTTTCCTTCCTTATATGAGATAATATCATATGTGCAGTCAAGCACGGGTAGACAGTCCTGGTCTTGCCTCTTCTACTCAAGTGTTCACATGTTGGGCTGCTGTAAGCCCAACATGTGACTTATCAATATTTATACCACTTTTTCTTTGAAGTAGCCCGGGCTTTGTAAGAAAGCTGAGCCAGCCATGGGGAGGGAGCCAGCAAAGAGTAGTCCTCTATGGAGTTCCTCTTCCACTTCAGTTCCTGCATCCAGCCTGTCTTTAAGTGGTAGGCTAACCTGTAAGGCAAATATGTGCTTTCCTCTCCAAGTTGCTTGATCTTCACATTTAATCACAGCAGCAGAGAGGCAAACAGATAACAAGCAAAGATCAGATTTAGAATGAAGCAATGTCTTCTCTATGAAAGAGTTTTCAATTAAACTAAGTATGTGTTATATTCACTTGATTCTTTGTTACCAAGATTTATCTTTCAATGTCATCCTCACATTATAAAATATGAAAATAGATTTATTCATCACAATATTATTAATTTTATATTTATTAGCTAAGGAGATATTAATATGTTATTGTCCTTTTACTAACAGTTTATAAATTTGCATCAGATCAGCATTTTGTCATAAGCAAATAAAAAGACTGATGTAATAATATTTAATTACTTTTGAAATTGAATTTAATGTGGCAAAATATTTTAATTGTTACTAGAGTTCCTTGGTTTCCATTATAATTTTTCATATTTATGTTTTTATATATCATTACAAGTGTTCTAAGTAGTTTCTAATGACATAGCTTCAATATGCTTAGTTGAAGTATGCAATGTCTTTTTCAACTATATTTAGTCCATGATAAATTGAATATGAACTACAACTACAGAAATTCCTCTTAGGCGTTTTCATTTAAATTTTTAGATCTTCTTCATATAGACCTACATAGTCTTTTGAAAGATTTTTTTTTTACTAAGAAAATAATTGTAAGCTGAATTTTTTATTTCTCTGAAAACAGAAAAATGGGGGGTAGAATAATTGGAGTATATGCAATATGCAGAAAACAGATATTAGCATAGTGTAATTTCATGAAATCTTCACCACAACAAGATGTTGATAAGCACCATGGAGTTTTCCTTATAGTAGCCAAAATGTTTTAAAACAGAAATTAAAGAAATCATTAATAATAAAAAAGCAACCTAGCAAGATAACAGGTTCTTTCAGGGTACCTATAAACTTGATATGCATTCAAACAGGCAGATTAGGTAGACATTAAAAAAGACAATGGCTGGTAATAGGAGAAGGGATGATTTTATTGCAGGTCCTTTGGAAATTAAAGGGATAGTAATGAAATCTTATGAGTATTACTGCCAAATGAATGTTATACTTTGGTGAAGTAAACAAATACTTTGAATGATACAATATTCAGAAATCCATTTTAGGCAGTTCCAGAGAAAAAAACAACCTTCCTTCCACTTTGTTGGTGTTTTTCTCACAACATTTGAAGATACACTAACCCATTTCCATACAATCATATGAACACTAAAGAAAAGAGAAATAACCCCTCGAGGCATTAATATCAAAACCAGGCAAGTATGTAAGAAAAGAGACGAAAACCACGATTAGCCATATACTTACACTGAAACCATTGTGAGGCCAAATCACTATACGGTATTATTCAATAAACCAGTGGGTTTATGCACTGAATACATACCTGATTTATATACCAAATAAAATAAAATATAATTTAAAAATCAACATACTAAAAGTGAAAAATAATCACTTTGGTGGATATGAAAATTTAATTTTAAGTATCTGACATTTATCATCTGAAGTAGATGTAGAAATGAGCCCACTTAAAAAGTCTGGAGCTACCATCATATTTAATATCAAAAATAGAAAATATTTCCTTTTAATATCCAGATATAACAAAAAATTTAAAAATAAAGGGGAATTTTAAAAGGAAAAGAAATCAAACATGTTTGAAAATAAACAGCCTTAGATTTTTAAAAAATGGCTATTGGAATGAATCAATGTGTTATTGTTCTTGGACTCATCAGGCCATTAAAATAAACCAGTTACTATCTACAAAAAAAAATAGAAATAGAAATGTCTTTTATATAGCACAAAATACACAAGGATTAGTTATTTATTTGACATAAAATGTGTGATATCTGTATATGAAAAACAGCACAGTAATGGGAGCATGCTAGTATTGATATAAAGGAGAGGGATAGTTTGAAACTTCAGTGTTGCTTTGTCAGTTCTGTTCAGATTCATCTATAGATTCAATGTGTTTAGTGTATTTCCAACAAAAATAGTGCTATATATACATTTTTCTTTTTAGCAGCAATCTGTTCCTAAAATTCATATGGGCATATCAAAGTTTTATAAAAATAGGTGTCCTAAAATCAAGGAAAAGCAGTATGAAGTGTGTTATCTGATTCTGATATGGACTAGAAGAGACTCAATCGTAAATGCAGCATGGGAGAGGCAGTTTCTCCTGTAAAATCATAGGACAGAGAACTTTTAACTGACGCACACACATACACACACAGTAATATAACTATTTTGTAAACAAAATATGACAATTCATAGGTAATAGAATAAAAAGTTGATTCTGTAGCCAAAGCTCCACTTGATAGTATAAGCAATAAGTAACCTATTTGGAGGATGAATACATACATACATACATACATACATACATACATACATACATACATAAAAGAGGTTTTGGGATGGAGACTGAAGGGAGTAAAATAAAGGTGGAGAATGGTTAGGAGTAGAAGGGGAAGAGAACAGAGAAAAGAAGAGAGAACAACAAAGGAGAGACATTATTGTAAAATATTTCCACGGGGAAAGTTACTTTAAAAAGGAAGGCAGAACTCTGGAATTTGAAATAGGATCATATCCTGACATTTAGGATCCCAGGCCACTATAGATAATGTAACAGTACCTTAATTTAAAAAAAAAGCAAACATAATTATTCATATTAAAAATCACATGCTACAACATGAATTAAATCTGGGGAGATTATATGAGGTGAAGAAGAAAATCATAAAAATTATAAGCATTCTTATTAATACACACAGATGGAATATGTAAAAGGGCCTAAACTCATTGCTGTTGGCTAAGTGAGGGGCATTCATTGTTGGTGAACACAGAGTTTCAGTTTTGGAAAATGCCATGTAATGGAAATGGGTGATGTTGCCATTTGAAGAACATTATGTACATATTTATGAGCTGAGCTTATAGCACATTTGGAGGAAAGTGGATGGTATAAATAAAGTCCTGATTCTAGCACTATAAAATATATAATTAAGTGAAGTATTAGTTTATTAAATGCCACCTAGCTGTCTACTTGGTTACAATGATAAATAGTGTAGTATGTACATATTACCACAGTTGTTTTTTTTTTTTTTTAGGAAAAATACTACTACTATTAACAACATCATCAACAACAAAACAAAACAAAAAAAAAAAACAATAACAAACTATCCTAATGTCATATCCAGGATGTTTTTCTTCACATTCCATTCAAACAGATACTGTAACAACCGTCTTCCTGTGTGTAAGTCTTAGAGGCCCAAATGACCTAGTGTTGATTTAGAGCTAGCTCATTCCCAGCCCAGTATTTACTCAATTTATTTACAATTAAAAAGAAAAAAATCCTAGTGGATTAAGCACTTGCTGTATGACCTTTAGAGCCTAAATTTGAATTCTTAATGCCTACATCACAGCAGATATTAGGATGCACACCTGTAACACCAGCATAAAGAACGGCTGGACCACATGGAATCATCAATGAGCCAGTCTGAAAGAAACAACAGTAAGTTCCAGAACTGGTGACAGACTTTGTCTCAGAAATAAGGCACAAAGTGATTTTTAAACAGAGCTACCCAACGATGGCTTTTGCACACATACACACATACACACACACACACACACACACACACACACACACACATAGGGAGAGAGAAGGGGGGGAGGGAGGGAGGGAGGATAGTTTTTAAGTAAGAAAAATAAACTTCACCTATACCATCCCTTGTGGCATTCACAAGAATAAAATATGTGTAAATCAGGATTGGAAAACAAAAGTACAGTTTATTTGCAGCAGCTAGAATCTAGGAAACACCAATGTATATGAATATGGATATAAGCTAGAACCCCTGCTCGGATATAGTCCATGGTAGCTCAGTATCCAAGTGGGTACCCTAGTAGGGGGAACAGGGACTATTTCTGACATGAACTCAATGGCTGGCTCTTCGGCCCCCACCCTTGAGGGAGGAGCAGTCTTGCTAGACCCCAAAAGAGGACATTGCAGCAAGCCCTGAAGAGACCTGATAAGCTAGGTTCAGATGGAAGGGGAGGAGGTCCTCCCCTATCAGTGGACTTGGAAAGGGGCAGGGAGGAGATGAGGGAGGGATGGGGAGATATGGAGGGAATGAGGGAGGGGTCTACAGCTTGGATACAAAGTACATAACATTTGATTAATATAAAAATAAATAAATTAAAAAAGAAATGAATCAACAGGTTGTTTTTCCCATGCTACTCAAAACAGTTTAAGATTACAAAGAAATTGTTAACATTTTCATCGATTTGGATAAATTTCAAAATAATTCTTCTGTGTGAAATAAATCAAATAACACTTTTCTGCTATGCCAATTCATTCATAAAAATATAAATGAGATAGAAAGTGACCTAAAACAGATTATAGGTTGCCTGGGTTTGGGGTTGATAAGCTCTAGAGTAGTAACAGGTATAAAGAATAAGGAACTATAAGGGTGCATGCAGAGAGAAGCTTTATGTTATATGTATGTGTGTATATATACATACATACATACATATATTTTAATGAATTTTGCTTAAAGCAAAGCCTATACACATAAAAAAATTCAGTGACAGATTTTTTTTTACAGAAAAATTGGAAGGAAGAAAGAATAGGCAATTCTAATATTTGTTAGTATCCTTTCTGAAGTATTTTCTGTCTTCTACTTCCAAGCAAACTACCCACTACAAATTTGCCATTGCCACTGGCAAGGCATAGAATACCATGAGATTTCAGTTATAGTCTTCCTTCACATAGTAATCATGAAATTGATTTAACCTCCTTGAACCTGTTTTTCTAAATTTAATATATGAAAAAATATGTATCCACCACAAAGGACTCCAAAAAGATAGAACACTTCACACACACACACACGCACGCATGCACACACACACACAAAACCCTCTGGCTTACAGTCGATTCATATGTTTTATTCCACTACTGCCTTTCCAATGTGATAAGCAAATTTAATTATTTCTGATGATACTTTCATGATTTTGTTTCTTACCAAATGCTGTGCTATAATCCAAGAAGAATGTCTGTCCAATTTCAATATGTCTATTTAGATTATTTGCCATCCTCCAACTAAAAAGGAAGATTAATGAAATCTTCTACCTTTCCTCTCTGAGGAAATGTAAGCTCAGGATTTGAAAAATTATATTAGTAAATAAAATGCATTATAAATCTGAAATGCACTTGAGTTTATTTAGTTGAAATATATTTAATTATGCTGAAAGGAATTGTTCCCAGCCTGTATCCCATACCCAGTTCAATCTTCTGTACAGTTAGCTTTATAGTTCAGTGGGAAATTGGATTAATTGTTACATGAAAAACACTTAAAGATTATCATTCTAAACACAGTAAATTTAAGCTGTTGGCTTTGAAGATTCATTTCCATAAACAGAACTGTTAGTATATATCTGATATTTATATGATACAAAAATGTATTTACAATAGTAAATATTTCCAATATGCAATGGTGAATTGAATGAATTTTATCCAATTCAGAATTATTTTGTTTTGAAACAGGTAAAGTTCATTCTTGTAGTCATATTTATATAAAATCTTAACTAGATAATTCTCATAGGAAATTCATTCTTTTTAGTGAATAATTTGCATTATTTTTATTTCCCTCAATAAACTGCAATTTTCAAAACCCTATGGATTGCTTTCAACAGAAAAAAAATGTCATCTAAGGAGGGAATATAAAGTAGTTTTGAATAATCCTTGAACTGGAGAGGCATAAAATCACAAGTATGTGTGCAAATGAAGGGCTGTAAGGTGAATGATATCTCCAAACAACTTCTGAAATATTTAACTGTCGCTGGTAATAATTTATAAAGTAAGTATGTAGACATTTGCCTGATAGATCTGAGGGGCATGTTAATAGGGGTCCAATGAAGACAGATAGCTCCATTCTGGTACCACTGAACAGACAGCCGCCTCCTGAAACACTTCTCTGCAACTTCCCATCAATCTCCCGCCAATGGCTGCTCAGATTAGACAAGGCGGCATACTTCTGTGAATCTTAAAAGGCCATTTCTGTCTCCTGTGAAGATGTTTAACTTTGTTTTCATTTTACACAGCCTGGCTGAGTTCTAACACACAACGGATCCGACAGATCAATCTTTATAAGATACCTAGGAATGAATGGTTTTTATGGAAGCATAAATTACAGTTCTCACTGTGTAAACTCAACTTGGCATTAACTGGAGACATGATAAGATTATATTCATTGTTTATAACTTTCTTCATATGTTTTTATAAGCAGGTTCGTATTTTTGTGACATTATTTGATTTGTTACATTTTAAATTGTGATTCTTGTCAATAAGAAGGAACTTGCAGAACACATGTTTAATTATCTTTGAACCAATTTATATGGTTTATGAACCACATAAAATTATTAAGACTCCCTGAGGAAAACACAGAGCAACTGCCTCGGGTCAGTCAGTAGAATCCCATCATGCTAAACTGAAATCACCTTCCAGATCCATTCTGACATTCTTCATTCTTTGTCATCAATGACATAGCACAATATATTATACTTCTGCTTTTCAGAAGTGATTTGTTCCTAGGATTTGTTAACTGTGGCATCATAATGTCAAAGTGTACAGTGTCATGCTGATACCGTGCCCATGCATCATATCTACAAAAAAGTGCAATCTGTCAGTAAAGATTGAATCATAAGGATCCAACTCATGTAGGGAACCAATGCTATATTATGTGTTTCACTGTTTGATTTGAGCCTAAAACACAATCAGTCAAACCAAGTGAATATTCATTTATAGATACAATCATCATACAAGCAATATAATACACACACATATTGCATTTTAAATTTTCTATGATCTTGAAGGTCTTTGCCATAAATTTTTAGAAGGGTGGATTTTTTTCTGAACAATAGCAATGATATTTCTCAGATTGTCTCAGATAATAATTTTTTATCCAAAACATTTTATCACTCAATAGCAAATGTATAACTTCCTCAGCTCTGTCTACACCACCCTACACCATTTCACACATTCTCTGTGCACCAACTTCCTTGTCTACCAGCTCAGTCCACTTGCAGTTTCCTGCCCATTTCAAGTACAGAGCATGAAGTGTTTGAAGAACTCCCAATTTCTTGTCTCAGTGAGGCCAGCCTTTAGATCAACTTGACTTAGGAATTAGTATGCTCAAAAAATTGTCAGTAACCCTAAAGTTAAGTAAAACAGTGGTAAAAATACAATATTCTATTTCATCAGTTTTATCCCATTTTTCTAAAACCACTTACTCTTACTTCTTTTAGTGCTTAACTCTTTATAGAGAACAAATTTATTCCTTACTTTGTATCAGTAGTTTCTGATTGATATATTTGAACAACAGAACCAGTAACTAAGTTAGCACTATAGTTCGAATTGAGCATGAGAACCTAACAGAGTTCAATCCTAATTCACTAGAGCTCAAATGCTATCTCTTTCAGCATAGCACTAGAGAGTAGGTGCCTAGAGAGAGATTTCTAAATTTCAAACAGCTGCCTGCAATAGTTTCTGTGTACCAATCTTACTAAAAATTCCCTGTATGAGAGGATGTGGTTTGAATCTCTGTGCATTTGACTCCTGTACAGTGAACATCTTTTTTTTCTTTGAAACACCAATGAGGATGGAAGATTTTACATTATTTGATAACTTATTTGTAATCTTATCTATAAGCGCAGCACCTATATGCATTATCTTTCTCTATGTGTTTTCCCAGAACGTAGGACAGTATGTGGAATGCGATAGGTGCTCTGTGACCATGTAGACAGTAACAATCCTATTCCTTCTGGGGGAAATGGATATTCTTTGTGTTCTTGCTACTGTCACTCAGGTAGGTGATTGGCTGTGACACAGGAATACAGGTAAGCTCGTGGTGAGAAATAATAAGTGGTTATGTGTTTTAAGAGCTAACTTTCGAGTTGTTGGATCAAAACATGGATTTTTGTTTTCAACCCATTATGTATTTGAGATTTTGTATTCATGTAAAAGTTAACGAAGGGCAGGGAAAAAGCATCTCTCTGAACAAAATAGATAGGATAATGCTTTAGTTGCTCTTGTTTGTAGTTTCATTCTTATTTTATCTACTTCTCTATTTATCTACTTATCTCTGTATCTATTTCTCTACTAACTTATTACAGATACAGCTAAAAAGAATGATCATTTTGCTTTTATAGGAAAGGTAAATGATTGGACTTGTGTGGTCACTGAATTTAAATAGACTTCCAAAAGAATATTTAACTAAGGAAGAAGGTACCATGAGCTTTTCTTGGCAGGCCCCTGTATTCCTATATTAGAAGTGACTTTGGCAGCACATAGGACATCTGGGAAACAGGATTCTTAAGAGTGTAAATTCTTGGGCAGAATCATATTGCTCCAAAACAAATTTGAAAATAGAATTGTGGAAATTTACATTTTGCATTAAAATGGCATTCAATGGAACAGTTAATTCTATTTTATATCTAACATTGGTTTAAAGAGATTAAAATATTCATTGTTTTGTTCATAAACTAAAACACTACTCTGTTGTGGAAATCATGTCTGAAAATCAAAAGGCCAAGAGATGCCTCAAGGAGCATCAATTCTGTATGAAACACGTAGGGCTGAAATAATTGCTTGATTCATAACAAGTGAATGAAATGGACCTTTATGTATTTGTACATTAACTGTAAGTGCCACTTTGTTTTACAGTTCTTAGGAACATGTGCACCTTAGTTCAAATTGCAGATATGTCATCGCACTATTATTTTAATCACCCATTACCATCTTAACATAAAAAAATATCATTCTCATCAGTATGGCATAAACCTCGGTAGAATAATTTGTTCATTGAAGCAGAAATGGAGACGATTTTCCTGGGCATAGGAAGTTCTCTATAGATTTGAATTTTTCAGTTTTTCGGTGGCAGTCAAACACTGTGAGCTGCCTGAACTGTCATCCATGTTACCTTCCATACTATCATCTGAGATATTCTAATTGATTGATGACTTAAAATCTATTCCCACAAGTAACACACACACACAAGCACATTCAAATTCCTGCTTCCTATTCACCCTCCTGTGTAGACACACATAAACTTTACCAACAGAAAATGTTGCTTAATTTTCAGCTTGTGTCTGCAATGTAATCTAGTTTACACTAGCATTATTATTTAAGACTTTTTATAAATCTAAAATGCATTAAACTACATTTTGAGATAAAATTATTTTATTAATGACTTATTTGTTTACTTTTAAAGTAGGGTTTCACTGTGTATGTGTAATACTGGAACTCACAGAGATTTCCTGTCTCTAACATTTCTTTTTTTTTAATAAACTTTGAGATTCATGCAATTGAGTACGCACAGTTTTCTAAAATAATACATTTATCATTGATGGTACCATTTCTTTTTTTATACTGAATTTAGCATAAACATTTTCACTTATTAACATTTCCAGGTCTCTCATGTCTGAGAGTATATTTTTCTATGTACAGTATAAGCCACTGTCTCATACAGCCAATTATTTTTATTATTTATAAATTTTATAAATATTAAAACATATAAAACTCTACTTTTAATAGTTGAATTAAAATATTTAAGGTAAATTGATATTTGGACAGAATACAGGTTTTTTTACTCAAGGACTCTGAACTCTCTAAAACTGTTACCATCAGAATTTTGTAAAATTTAAGAAACTGTAATCTCAGCAGAGTCCCTCTGTGGTAGGCTCCTGTCCTGTTACTTGTTTTCTCCTACTTCCAATGTCCATCCCATGAGTCTTTCTAGGTGAGGATTGATCATCTTACCCCGGGTCCACTTTCTTGTTTATTTTCTTTAGGTGTACAGATTTTAGTATGTTTATCCTATCTAATAAGAGAGGACAGGAGCTACACAAGGAAAAAATATATATATGGAAACTGGGCTCATTTCTGAGACTGATAATCCACCCAAGGACCATGTATAGATATAACCTAGAACCCTTGCTCAGATGTAGCCCATGGTAGCTCAGTATCTAAGTGGGTTTCCTAGTAAGGGGAACAAGGACTGTTTCTGACATGAACTCAGTGGCTGGCTCTTTGACCTCCCTCCCCCCACCCCCAAGGGAGGGGCAATCTTGCTAGGCCACAGAGGAGGACATTGCAGCCAGTCCTGAAATACCTGATAAGCTAGGGTCAGAAGAAAGTAAAGGAGGACCTTCCCTACCAGTGGACTCGGAAAGGGGCAGGGAGAAGATGAGGAAGGAAGGGTGGGATTGGGAAGGAATGAGGGAGGGGGCTATGGCTAGGATACAAATAAATAACCTGTGATTAATATAAAAATTATAAAAAATAATCTACATAAGTTAATTTGTTTTAGAAAATAGTTAAATTCTTCAAAATCTTACTAATTTAGCTTTTGTTCTGTTTAAGTGAAAGCAATATTTTAGATAGAAATGATCAATAAAAATGATAAAATTTTTAAAAAGAACCCTAAATAAAGTGCGTTATTGAAATATCTAAGCCTACAGGTTTTGCTAGCAAGGATGAACATGGGGAAGGTTTGGATGAAGGGAAGGAAAGGAAAAATCATGTAATTATAATCCCAAAAATTAAGAAACAACTAATTAGGAGTAAAAACTTAAATATTTGGAAATTTGTCTTATATTTGGTCATTTTATTGTACCATAAAATTTTGCCAAGTATATTTATTAATGAAAAATGTAAAGCAGTTTTGTATAACTTTTGCATTTACATTTAAAGTATTCTTTTATAGCTAATTTTATTTCTTCTTTTACATGTAATATATTTAGTACTGAACTATAACTTCCCTGGTTAATATTTTTGTATATTTTGATGAGTTTAAAAAATGAAATACTATGAACTAATATCTGATCTTAGGGGAAAAATATTCATTTTCAATGTTTAATGTTGTAACTGTGTGTTTCACAATTGCTTCTGTTAACCGTTTTACTTTATTACTTGTTTTGTAGAATGTTTTAATCCATAAAAGGTGTTTAGATGAAGTGAAAATACTTCAAAAAAGTGTTTTAAACTAATTATGCCATTTTGTAAGTTATTCTTCTAGTCAGTTAAGTTGTATGTTGTATTTTATGGTAGAAAGATAGCATTATACTTCTTGGATAAATATTTCTTTTAAAAATAGTATTGTCCATATAGCTTTCATGTATACACACACATGTACACACAAATACAATGTCATTTGATTGGGCATATTATATAAAGGAAAGATTTTATATATGTTAATGAAAATATAGGTTTGCACTTTATTTCTGTAATACCATTGGTTTTTATTGTTGTTGTTATTGTGGTTTTTTGTGGGGTTTTTTAGGTGATGATTAGCTGTACAAAGTGGATTTTGAAGTATTATCTTCTCTTCTCCTGAAAGCTTTTATGAAGAAGTGGTACTTTGTCTGAGTCAAAGTTCTGTTGTGAAGAGACAGCATCACATAGGTAACTCTTCTTATGGAAAATATTTAATTGGAGCTAGATTACAGTTTAGTCCATCATCCTCATGACAGGGAGAATAGCGACACACAGTCATACATTTTTACTAAGATTTCAGCATCTTTACATTGCAGATATTGACTTTGGGCTTGGAATGGGCTTTAGGAAACCTCAGAGCACAACCTAGTCACACAATCCTCTAAAAAGGCCACACCTCCTAATCCCTCCCAAGTAGTGCCACTCTCTGACAACTAAGAATTCAAACATATGAGCCTATGTCTCATTCATACATACATTAAATATATGTAAGAGTTTTTCAGTACTACAGCTATCAGGGTTTGACTTTTCTAATAGTTTTACTTGTATTACGCACAACTTTCTAATTCATATACAGATAGATGCAATGTTCTCTTATTTCTCAATAGCAGTAATATGTGCCTTTCCTTTTCTCTGAGTAGGTCTAACTTAATATTTATCAATATTTAATTTTGCAAAGAACAAATTTGAGAATAAATTTAATATTTGCCATGTTCTCTAATTTATATGTGATTGATTTCTACATTAATTTTCACAAACTTCTTTGAACTTACTTTAATTTTAATTTAGCTTTTCTGGTGTAGAATAGTAAAATTTAAATTATTCATTTGGGAATGTCACAATAGAAAATGACATACTAGTGCATATAAAAGAAATTAATTTCACAATTCTGAGATAGTGTAGTCTAAGAACAAAATGTTAGTAGGAATGATATCTTCTGAGTTCTCTTTTTGAATTATGCTATATACTGTAGCTATCATTGCTATATACTGTAGGATATTAAAATGTGTTGCTATAACTAGTATTTCATAACATTTTAATTTTTCTTTGTTTTTTTTTACAATTTTTTCACTTGGAATCCCAGCTGTAGCTTCCTCCCTCATCTCCTCCAACCCTACATTCCTTCCCTCTTCTCTATGTTCCACCCCTAGTCCACTGAAAGGAAAGACCCTCCTCCCCTACTATCTGACCCTAACCTATCAGGTCTCATCAAGACTGGCTGCATTGTCTTCTTCTGTGGCCTATAGTTGTGGAGCTTTATATATTAACCATCGTGTTTGAGAGTTTTAAGCTTCCTGTTTTTCAATCCTTGTCATCTTTGGGTGGCAATGGGATTTGTTTTGATGTTGCTAATACATCTGTTAAGCTGCTAAGAATATATCTGGTTTGACTATGCAGAACTCTTGGCTGGTAGTGATTGTAGTTTTGTTTTTTCCTGATATCTACATAGATTCACATTTTTAGATTTCTGTAGCTTAGATGGAATAAATGTCTGCAAAAGACAGGAAGCAGAAAGCTGTGAGGTGATGGCAGTGGGGCTGTCCAGAACATCAACGCTGCATCCACTGATGCTGCCAAGGCTGCGAGCAAGGTCACCCTAGAGCTAAACAAGAGGCTCACTGGCAGGGCCTTCCATGTCCCTTCCCCCAGTGTCCATCATGGATCTGACATGCCAACTAGAGAAACCTTCCAAGTATGATGACATCAAGAACATGGTAAAGCAATCATCCTGGGCCGCACTGAGGACTGGTTACCTGCTACAACTTCAGCAGTGACTCCCATCCTTCCACCTTTGATGCTAGGGCTGGCATTGCCCTCAATGACAGCTTTGTAAAGCTCATTTCCTAGTATGATAGTGAATATGGCTACAGCAACAGAGTGGTGGACCTCATGGACAACATGGGATCCACAAAGTAAGAAGCCTTGGGCCACCCACACCAGCAATGACACAAGAGCAAGAGAGATGGCTGCTCATGAATCCCTGTCCCAACTCAGCCCCTGACACTGAGCATCTCCCTCAGTTTCCCTCCCAGACCCCCAGAATAGCAGGAGGGATCCAGGGTGTCCTACTCTCTTGAATATCACCAATAAAGCTCACTGCATGCACAAAAATAAAAAGACAGAGATCAAGAAAGAAACAATGAGATGTGGAGATGTGTTGGGTGATTGATGAGATCTGAAGAAGAGGTGAATGAAACACATGAGAAATGAAGGTAAGGGAGAGGTGGTAAATAGAAATGGAAGCAAAGGATTGATTGACAAGCTGGGTAAGGGAGGATTAACCAAAAATAAAGGTGCATTTAAAAGATAATCAATAATTGCTGATTGCATTTGAAGCCCTTTGCATGGTAGTCAGTGTATGGCTCATGGTATGATTTTTTTTCAAAATTCATGAGAGGCCAGGAAGATGACTTATATGATAAAGGAGCCTACTGCTTTCCTTAAAACCTAATTTAATTACTAGGAATTATATGATATAAGAAGGGAATGAACTCATGCACATAGTCCCCTGGTCTGTACACACATACAAAGACATACACACATTAAAAAGTAATAAAATAGTCAAGCTTATAGCTTAGAAAGTATAGGACTATATGACAATAATTTACTTCCAATGTTGTGCTAAATGTTCATGTAATAAAATTTGCACACAACACCTCTCAGCCTTGGTCAGAGAAGACTCTTGTCATTGGGTGATGGTTAAAGTTGAGGCTCTTAACTATTTAAAGTGCTAAGAACTAAGAACTAATGATTGTTCAGTGACCAACACTAAATAGGACAAATATTCCAACATAAAGGATCCAGAAAATACCTCTGAAGAGGGGACAGAAAGGTTTTAAGAACCTTGGAATGGAGAGCATCACTGCAAAAGACACTTCTTTTAGATAAATTATAAGCATTGAAATCATGAATGTGTGACGAATTGAACAACACAGAGGGACACAACAGAGACATAGACACAAACTCGTGTACACACCAGGACACACACATGTGTGTACACAGAAACACTCGCCCATCTACAGAGACACGTACTGACACAGATTCACACAGAGACATAGACACACACACATATATATAGACACATAAAAACCACACAGACAGAGAGGGACACAGATATAGTGATAATCACAGACACATAGCCAAACATAGAGACACAGAGGCACACACAAAAAACACAAAAAGACACACATATATACACATAAACACCTACACACAAAGACATCGACAGAGACTCATACACATTGACCACATAGACACAGATACACACACTCACACAGAGACATAGATATATAGACACAGGGACACACACAGAGAGAAACAGACATACACATAGATACATATATTTAGAATCACAGACAGACACAGGCACACACAAAGAAACACAAACACAAAAATACACACAAATATACAGAGACACATTCACCCACAGACACACGCACAGACAGAGTCACACAAACAGACACACACAGAGAGACATAGATACACACAGAGATACAAACAGCCATACAGATACAAACACATACACAGAGACATACACAAAGAGTCCCATACAGAGGGAGAGACAGACAAACACAGAGACATATACAAACACACACACACACACACACAAACACACACATACACACACTTACACACAGACAATGTATAAATATGGAGAAGGACCAGTTCAGAAGGAGGAAGTAACTAGCAATGGGAGAAGGATACACAAAGCAAGGAAAGAAAAACTCTTTTATATAAGGCACAAAAATTCTAACATATAGACTTACATATTTAATAGATTAATGTTGGCTTGAAACAGAAATTGAAACAAAATCTGGAGTTCTGATTAGAAGAGAGATTACATCACTCAAAGACAGCAAATATTCCAAGAGCAGAAGTTTTCTTCCAAAATTACAACTAGCAAGAAAGTCTTACAAAGTTCTATTCGCTGTGTCTTGCTTTTTCCTCTAAATCTTCCCAGAGTCAGCATCACTTGCAATGCTATTCCTATTTGAACATTTTATACTGTGCATGAGAACAAGATGGTTAAGATGAAAAGGAAAAAAAAAACAGTAGAAAAATATCTATTCATGAGAATGCTGACTGTTTGTTGTGGTACAAAACCTAGCACAAATAAAATTCTTTAGCTATGTTTGTGCCTGTGAAATAAAAACAGCACATAGCAGCACATAAACTCAACACAAGTGCACGTACTAATGCAGTCTTTCTCTGCTTTGGTTCTGGACTGAAAGAAAATGTGAATGGAAACTGGTAAGCACGTTTTTAAAATGGTGATGGTATCCTTATAGTCAGTTCTGGAGTTTAAAAAACAGCCCCAGGCACTAAAAGTTGTATCTCAAAACTCATGATTCAGCTTCATCCTATCCAGTAATAGAGTTCACGATAATGCGACTTTCAAAAATATTACAGCAATAACTGCACCTTGAAGCAGTTGAATTTAACAACTTAAGTTAATGGAGAAATGAAAAAAAATTGCAGTCATGTATGTATTGTGTCATGTCTACAGGGTTCAGAAAAAATGAGGTTAAAGTATTTCAAGTTCAGGATATTTTGATCAAATCTCACTAAGGTATTTAGCAATTATTGCCAATTCCCAAATAAGATATTAATGGTAATAGCAGGACATATTTCCCTGGTATTTTTAATATTTATTTTTGGATTCATAATTTAATTACAACATTTCTCCTTTACCTTTCTACCCTCCAAATTCTTCATATTCCTATCTATGCTGTTTTTCAAATACATGACCTGTAATTTTTACTGCTGTTGTATCCATATACATATTTGTTGTATGTATGAATATATATGTGTGTAAATATATATATATTTCTAAATATATCCTATTTGTTCCACATAATGCTAATTGAATGTACACTTAAAAGAACAAAGGCTGGTCTCCAAAAACAGTCAAAGATAAAGCTTCCATTTATCTGAATGATTACAAAATGGTAATATATTTGTGTGCACAGTGTATAATACCATACTAAATTGTTTCTAATAATAATGTAGATAAATATACAGTATCATTTAATATAAGATAAACCAAAGTAGGTAATCTGTACATAGTAGATAAATCAGAAGGATGATTTCTTAGGAATCACTAAGAATCTGTCTCCCCAAATACCCAGTTGCCCTGGGAGTATCTATTAGATGTAAGAAAAAAAAAGAGTTCTGAAATTTGAAGAGGAAAGCTGGACAATAGCAAGTTAATTAATATAATTTTCACAATTTAGCTCTGATTTACACAATGGAATACAACTCAGCAATTAAAAACAAGAAAATCATGAAATTTGCAGGTAAATGATGGAAGCTAGAAAGACCATCCTGAGTGAGACATCCCAGAAGCAGAAAGACACACATGGTATATAGTCACTTATAGGTGGATATAAGTAATAGGATAAACATACTAAAATCTGTACACCTAAATAAGCTAAACAAGGAGGAAGACCCAGGGTAAGATGATCGTGCTCATTAAGAAAGGCAAATGCAATGGAATAGGAAGAGGGAGCAAACATGGAACAGGAAAGGAGTCTACCACAGAGAGCCTCTGAAAGACTCCAATTAGTAGGGAATCAAAGCACATGCTAAAGCTCATAGCCAAACTTTGGGCAGAGTACAGGGAATCTTATGAAAGAAGGGGGAGATAGAAAGACCTGAAGTAGACAGGAGCTCCACAAGGAGAGCAACAGAACCAAAAAAAAAAAAAAAAAAAACCAAAACAAAACATTGGGCACAGGGGTTTTTTCTGATACTGAAACTTCAACCAAGGACTATGCATGGAGATAACCTAGAACCCCTGCACAAATGCAGCCCATGGCAGCTCTATCTCTAGTAATGTACCCTACTAAGAGGAACGGGCTATCTCTGACATGAACTCAGTGGCTGGCTCTTTGATCACCTTCCCCTGAGAGGGGAGCAACCTCACAGGCCACAGAGGAAGACAATGCAGCCAGTCCTGTGAGACCCAATAGGCTAATTTCATATGGAAGGGGACTAGGGGAAAGGGATGGGAGAAGAGAGGGATTGGGAAGAGACAAGGGATAAGCCACAGCTGGTATACAAAGTGAATAAATTGCAATAAAAGTATATACATTTTAAGTTTAGCTCTGCTATTATCACCATGTGTATCCAACACCAAGTTAAATATCAATGTATGCAAACAAAGAGCAGGTTAGTGCAGCTCGAAGAGGCCAAGAGGAAGAGAACCTGTCGTGGCCAACAACTATCAGAAGTACATTCAGCCAGTCACTTGTCACAATTTCTGTCAACAGGAGGTCATAGATACAGTGCCCACCACTGCTATTCCTTGCCACCCCTTCTCCTTAGTCTGATGGTACTTTCAGATACTTTAAAATATTACTTTCATCCTCTTTTTTATTCTTCATTGTATGAACCAGATATTAAAGCCCATTATATTAAAAAACTAATTATAAATTAAGGAAAATTAAAAGACTGTGCATCCTCTTACAAGGCACTGATATTTCTACAGTGGAGAGAAACTGAATGTTCACCAACTATCAATTTCTGTTTCCTAATGTCTTTTAAAATAGAGAAAACTTAGGTCTGGAGGTATGGCTTTTAAGGTAAAAGTGCTTTTCTTACATCCAGAAGACATGGATTGATTTTCCAACATCTACATAAAAAGCTAGACAGGTCCATGATCAACTATACATCCAACATTGTAAAATGAAGACAGATTCTAAGTGCTTGCTTGCAATTTAACCAGACTACCTGAAATAGCAAGCCTGTTTTGGTGGAATATGCTTTAAGAAAATAAGGCAGAGAAAGAGAGAGAAAGGCACATATACTGCTCTGGGTATATATACCTATACTCATATGTAGGACCCACACAGGCATATCCTAGATACACTATACTACAACACACACACACACCACAGACCTTGAGAGATAGTTCAACTGTTAAAAATGCATATTGCTCTCACAGAAAGTCCCTTTCAGGAACAGTGGAATATTTTAATCATTTTTTAAAGAGAGAAAAATTAAGTTGGATGTGTAAGGAGGAGTTGGGGGAGTGAAAATAATATGACCATAATCTATGAAAAATTAAAATGAAATAAAATAATAAATAAAAAATGTTTATGATAAGAATAAATAGTACTATATATGGGAAAGTAAAATGTAATCCTTCAAGCTTTTGAACAATCCTTTGTTTTAATGCTAATGAGGTTAGGTTAGGTATCAGTTTACATACTACATTACTGGGTCATGTAGGGAAGATACTCTATGGCCCTCACTGCACTCTGGATTGTGTCTTGGCTCAAAGTAGCCCATTCTGTCTGTGGCTTGACTTACCCTTTCTACATTGTATTGCTGTACTTCTTAGGCATAAGGTGGAATAAGTGGAAAAATAGGTCAATAGCTTTGAAACAAATGTCCCAAAGCTTGGAGAATTTTTTCAATGTGTTATGACATAAATTTTCCCTCATCTCCTGTGAGTTTTGTTAACATGGCTAAATAAGATGACTAGTGTTCAAGAATCTATTCACTAACTCTAAAAGGCCCCTTAGGGAGGACACTCAGTGTTCTCTGTGCTATGAACTCAGCTAAAACGTATTCAGAGCACTCTAGGGAATTAAATGCTAGTGATATGTAAGAATATGAATAGATAATTGGACCGGTAAAAAATTTTAACAACAATGTTTTCAAAGTGCTTGAGTATAATCAGATTCAACTAATTTGTCTTCAGCCTCAAGAAGAATTTTCCTCTAGGAATTTGCCTCTGAAACTGGCCTTATTAAATGACTGAGAGCATGTAAGAACAAAGAATTACAGTAAATTAAATGTAAATGGAAACTGTGAAAATTAACACTTTTACCAAAAAGTGTATGCCACAAACTTGTGTCAGGACACTGGTGCAACAGGGATGAACATGGAAACTGCAGAAACAATTGAAAGGCACCAAGGAGATTATCTAACAGAACTAAGGTCTCATGCAAATCTCCTGAAAGAAGCTGAACTGAAAGTAATCTAAAGGCAATTGTGTCCCATCCTGCCCTTCAGCTATCATGCTGTGGAGAAAATGGACCCCAAGAAATTGGAATTTCCCTCCAGAAATATCTTACTGGGAGTAGAAAAGGCTGAAGTCCAGTGGCAGCCGGAGGAGGAGCATAACTTCGGGAATGAGACTTCACATAGTTCTGAGAATTTGTAAGACGGTCCTATAGGAGACTGGAAAATGACAGTAAGTGAAGACACATTGTCAGGAGTGCTAAGGTCTGATCATCTCTTGCCTTCTCTTTAATTCTCTTTATTTAACCTCAGAATATCTTTTTAAAACTGGTTTAAGTTAATATACAAAGTAATTTTTCATTATGGTGTTTTCATACACACATTATTTTTATTCCTCTCTTTCCCTTACTGTCCTTCTAACTCCTTATGTATACTGTACTTCTTTTTCTTCCTTCCCCAACAGTCCCTGCTCTGGTTTTCTTGTTGCAGGAATTATTTTTTTCAGTTTTTAAAAATGTTTCTCTCACTTGGAAACAGCCAATAGGCTTCCTTTGAACAGGGGTTCTAGGTCCTCTCCATGCATGGTCCTTGGTTGGAATAGAAGTCTCTGCAGCCCAACCTCGCCCCCAACCCCTGAGACTAGCTGTTTTAACTCAGTTGTTCTCCTTCTTGAGGTCCTGTCCCCTCCAGGTCTTTCTATCTCCCTCTTCTTCCATAAGGATTCTGGCACTCTGCCCAAAGTTTGGCCATGAGTCTCAGTGTCTCCTTCAATACCCTGGTGGGTAGAGTCTTTCAGAGGTCCTCTGTGGAAGGCTCCTCTGCTGTTACTTTTCTTCTCTTATTTCTGATGTCTATCCTGTTTACTCTTGTGGATGAGGATTAAGCATCTTATCTGGGGTCTTCCTTCTTGTTTATCTTCTTTAGGACTATAGATTTTAGTATATTTATCCTATTTTATATGGCCAATATCCACTTATAAGTGAGTACATGCCATATGTGTCTGAGTTACCTCACTCCATAAGATCTTTTCTAGCTCCCACCATTTGCCTGCAAATTTCATGAATTCCTTGTTTTTAATTGCTGTGTAGTATTCCATTGTGTAAATGTACCACACTTTCTGTATCCATTCTTCCGTTGAGGGACATCTAGGTTGTTTTCATATTCTAGCTATTAAAAAATAAAGCTGCTACGAATAAATAAAGCTGAGCAAATATATTTGTTGAATGGAGGGTCATGTTTTGGGTATATGCATAGGAGTCATATGGATGGATCTTGAGGTAGCACTATTCCCAATTTTCTAAGGAAGTGTCATATTGATTTCCAAAGTGGTAATACAAGTTTACATTCCCACCAGCAATGGAGGAGTGTTCCCCTTTCTCCACACCCTCTCCATCATGCATCATCCCTTGAGTTTCTGATAAAGGAATCTTGGGATGTTTCTGCCATGAACTCAGTGGCTGGCTCTTTGATCACCTCCCCCTGATTGGGGGTGGGGGGTGCAGCCTCACCAGGCTGCACAGATGGACATGGCAACCCAATAGGAAATAAAGACTCGAAAGCTTAGGCAAAAGTGTCAGAGATATCTTCACCTCTCATTGTTGACATGCCCTAAAAAATATCAAACTACACATCCATAAGATATATACAAAAGACTTAGCATAGTCCCGTTTAGGGTCAGTCTTTCTTTTGTTTTCTGTGAGCCCCTATGGTCCCTGTTTAGTTGATTCAGTGTGCTTCTGGTATTCCCATCCCTTGAGGCTTCTACAAACTTTCCTCCCCATTGTGCTCAGGTTTCCCTGGCTCTGTCTAGTGTTTGGCTGTGGGTCTCTGATTCTTCTCCTATTAGTTGCTAGGTAATGTCCCTCAGATGACAATTGAGCTAGGCACCGATCTAACAGTACGGCAGAATATCATTAGGAATCATTCCATTTCATTTTTACTCCTGTTTTTTGTTTGTTTGTTTGTTTGTTTGTTTGTTTGTTTGTTTTTGTTTTTAACTCCTTTTATCTTCAGTTCTATCCTGGGTCTCTAGGTTATCCTGCCTCTGGTTTCTGGCCAGGCAGTGTTGGGCATGGGTTCCCTCTTGTGGCTTGGGCCATAATTGGACTGACCATGTTGGCCATTCACACAAGTTGTGTACCAGCATTGCCCCAGCATATCCTGCTTCTAGGAGAGACTTTAGATCAAAAATTTTGTGCCTGAGTTAAGGTCAAAGTCCCTTCTAAGAGCCTTGCCTCATTATAGAAAATGGCCAGTTGGGGCTGTATCCTCCATTAATAGGAGACATCTCTGGGATAACTTCTGTAGATTATTTCCGCTGCTTCTTTGACTATGCTGAAATATGAAAATCTTAGTAAGACTCAGTTAAAAGTTACACACATACACTCACATGCATACACACAGATGACAGGATTTTTAAA
>CM053753.1:92598479-92635525 GCA_028658305.1 Pachyuromys duprasi | reverse complement strand
GCCAGCCCTGAGGAGACAGGATGAGCTGGGGTTGGATGGAAGGGGAGGTCCTCCCCAGTTGGTGGACTTGGAGGGGGTGGGGAGGAGATGAGGGAGGGAGGGTGAGGGTGGGAGGGAATGAGGGAGGGGCTAAACTTGGGATGCAAAGTACCTAACCTGTGATTGATACAAAAATAAATTAATTAATTAAAAAAACAAAACTAAGGTTGAAAAGCAAAGTTACAGTAGAGCAAAATTCAAAGTTTACAAATGAAGGAGAATAAGCAAAACAATATGTATAATTTGTTACTGTAAGGTAACTTCGTGTGTATTACCTTAGTAGTGTGTTTGAAGGTTTAATATGTACTTACGTCAGATTTTCTAAAGCTTCTAAAAGATGTAATTATTACATATTCTCTTGTTGCATTTTTTCTAAATCTATGCTTCCATCAAGAACTAGGAAATGCTTCAATATACACTTTATCTTCACACTTTCTAGATTATTTAGTCAATTTTAATTCCAAGTACCAAGTGTGTTTCTTTAATATCAAGCTCATGTTAATTCTTTTATTAGAATACTACTTTGTTTTTTACATACTTTCTTGCTTCATGGAGACTACTGTGCTTTTAATTGTGATTATTTAAAGACATGTTTCTAATTGAAATAGAACTGCATCACCCTTTTGGGTGCATTTTTCCTTCCAGCCTCTCTAAGTTACCCTTCCTTGAACCTCTCCCATGACCCCTTCTCAAATTTCTGGCTGGTTCCTTTTTCTTTGAATATTATTGTTACCGTCCCATAAAAGTGATATTGATAATATTTATAAAAAAATAACGTTCATGCAACAGAGTTACCCATGAATGATAATAATACATATATATAGATATCTTTTTGGAAAATAAAGTATCTCAATATAACACCTCCATGAATCATATATATATATATATGATTCATATATATATATATATATATAATCATATATATATATATATATATATAAATCAGTATAAGTAGAAAGGCAGGAAAAATAAAAAACTGTTTAAGAGAGCAAACTCCTGTTACCATGGTGACTAACTTCACCAGAATCAATCTAGGGTTAATATTGAAGCGATATATTTATGATACTGATTTTTAATACATTTTTTTCTCTAAAATAAAAATATGTACATAATAAATTAATGAGAAAACATGAACTATGTTTCATTTGGTGTTAGTCTCTTGTGGAAAACTAAAAAGTGTTTATATTGTATGTCATACAAACAAGACAAGTAATATCTGATGTTAATATCAGTTGTATCTTTTCTGAATGCTATAAATTGTTGGTGAATACATTCTGAAAGTATTAACTTTAAAAAATAAATAGTTGCAATAATATTAGAAAATATTAATGATAATATATTTTTCATTTTTCTTGTATGTTTTCATATCTTAAAACGAGGCATTGAACACTGGGAAGAAATAAGCAGTTAAACAATAATTATTTTCATTTTTAATTTGTTGATGGTAATAAGGCCATATTATTTCAGAGTTGTGATAATTTCAACAAACAATAAAAAAAGAATAAAATATAACGCTTTAGAAATTGTGTGATATTAAGCATATGAGACAAAGAGAAAGAAGAGAAAGAAGAGATGGCTATATGTAAATATTTTGAATTATATGTACAGATTTTGGTGTGAAGGCCCATTGGCAGTGTCATGACTATTAATTCAAAAAGCATTTGTTAATAGAGAAAAAGATAATAACAGAATAAGAAATACCTCATTTTCATATACTACTACCTTGGTTTTCTTGTTATGATAAGACTTATTGTATGGAGGTGGAGAGAGAGAGATGGAGACACAGAGAGGCAGGGGGAGAAGAAAGGAGAAGAGAGAAAGGGGGATGGATGAGGTGCCTGGGAAAAGGACGTCAGAGAGGGTAAGAGAGATAGCTGGAGAGAAGAAAGAGAGGTCTATTGTCTCGTTTTAAAATGTTATTTTACTTAATAGGATTACAATTATGCATTTCATATATGTTTTAATAGCAGCTGTGAAAAATTTCCCTGCCCATTTTTCATGAGCTGAAAGGTTTGTAATAGCACGCAAGTTCATGCAGTTAATCTGTGATAAATACTTTGGCATGTGTTAGAAATTCTAAAAGAATAATTTATATCAGTTACAACAGCTGCTTAAAAAAGCAGACGTGCTAATCAAATTTCATTTACTCTTTGTGTGCTCATTTGTCAGGATGGCAATAGAATGAGCACTAAGCTACTGTGTGGGTACAGTATCTGTACTAAAAAGAGTGTGTTGACCAAAACTCAAATATACTTCTTTACTGAGTTTTACCCAAGAAACATTCTGACAGGTGCATGCATGCATTCATGCAAACACGCGCGCGCACACACACACATACACACACACAGAAAGTATAGTCAAGTGGATTTTGTAGCCCTCTTTGTAGGCATTTGGAATGCCTTTTGTAGCATTTGAAGAGAAATGATTTTTCCCTAACAATCTTAATAGTGTTAGATGATAAGTAAATTACTACTTTCTAAATAATTAGTTTTATAGTTTAACTCTGCTGTATGACTACAATAAAATAAGATGTACTTTTTAAATAAAACATAGTGATGATAAAGCAACCACTCTTTCAAGCTCCCCGAGAAGAGCAATTCTTTAAATATTTAAACTTTGTCAGGGAAATATTAGCATGAGTAGACATTCAATAATTATTCTTAGTGGGAATGCATACACTAAACCATGAAATTACAGTCTTCCTTGGAAAGAGTACCTTTTATATTCTGCTATTTTTTAAATAAGTTGATGCCTACTGTGCAATTCATGATTTACAGCTTGTTGATGGACAGACTACTTTCATGTCTCATCCTGAACATGTTTACGGCAAGAGAACAGACATTTCACACCACTCATTTATTAACATTCTGTCTCCTCCAGATTTTTGTATATAATATATTGGAAGCTATAAACTATTCCTATGGAAAATGTGTGTGAAGAGAAGTTGAATTTGACCTCATGATCACTTCATAGCAAATTTTTTTATTAATTAAAAAAAATAGAAAATGCAACCTGGTGTGGTGGAGCATGCCTTTAATCCCAGCACTGAGGGAGGCAGAAGTTGGCAGATGGCTGTGAATTTGAGGCCAGCTTGATCTATACAATGGGTCTGTTACACAGAGAAACCCTGTCGTGAAAAACCAACAACAACAACAATAATAATAGTAATAATAATAAAATTAAAATCAAAATAATAGAAAGAAGAAAAGAAAGGAAAAAATAGACTTCCACATTTTCTAAGAAATGATACCAAGTAAGCCACCATACTTCTTTTTTCATACAAATGGAAATGTTGATACAATATATATTTGCCTTACACACATAGTAACTGGTTTTATATTGCCAAGGGCAATGCAAAAGGAGTTCAAAAATATGATTGTTCAGTGGGAACAAATTATTGTTCCCGACTTTTATCTCTGATGTTTCATAACATGTTCAAAGGGTAATTTTTATATAAATAGCACTAATATCACAATCTCCAATTTATAAATTAAAATGTTTTTGGCCTTTGAAGTATTTATCTAAGGCAAATTTAAGTTATTCATTAAAGCTTTCAAAATCAATAGAAACAAAGGGAGTGCAGACAATGCTACAGACAAGAACAACCTTAGAAAGAGAGATGACTAAATACAATTGTATTCTGAAGAGGCTTTTGAAAAATGAAAAGAATACATCAGTTGAAAGCAGAGAAGGATAAATAATATAATAAGTCTCAGCATCTGCTTTAATAGTCTGCAGGGTAGAGCCTTTCAGAGGCCCTCTGTGACAGGCTACTGTCCCTGTTCCCTGTTTTCTCCTTCTTCTGATGTTCATCCTCTTTGCCTTTATGAATGGGAATTGAGCATTTAAGCCAGAGTCCTCCTTCTTGATTAGTTTCTTTAGGTGTACAGATTTCAGTATGTTTATCCTATATTATACGTCTAATATACACTTATGAGTGAGTATATACCCTGTGTGTCTTCCTGTTTCTGGAATATCTCACTCAGGATGATCTTTTCCAGTTCCCACCATTTACCTGCAAATTTCATAATTTCCATGTTTTTTATTGCTGAGTAACATTCCATTGTGTAGATGTACCACAATTTCTGTATCCATTCCTCAGTTGAGGGGAGTTCAGGGAATCTTATGAAAGAAGTGGGAAATAGTAAGACCAGGAGAGGATAGCAGCTCCACAAGGAGAACAGCAGACCAAAAAATCTGGAAACAGGGGTCTTTTCTGAGATTAATACTTCAACCAAGGACCATTCAAGGAGATAACCTAGAACCCCTGCACAGATGTAGCCCATGGCAGTTCAGTGTCCAAGTGGGTTCCATAGTAATGGGAACAGGGTCTGTCTCTGACATGAACTGATTGGCCTGCTCTTTGATCACCTCCCCCTGAGAGGGGAGCAGCCTTACCAGGCCACAGAGGAAGACAATGCAGCCACTCCTGATGAGACCTGATAGACTAAGATCTGAAGGAAGGGGAAGAAGACCTCCCATATCAGTGACCTGGGGGAGGGGCATTGGTGGGGAAGGGGGAGAGATAGTGGTATTTGGAGGGGAGGAGGGAGCTACAGGGTGGATACGAAGTGAATAAATTGTAATTATTAAAAATTAAAATAAAAAAATTCAGACCAGAAAAATAAATTTAAAAATATATAATATAATTACTATTGTGTATTATTAACTAACATGAATAGACCTTTGTTATAAAATATTAATGATGAAACAGGATTGCCCAAAATATATTTCAGATATCTATGAAACACATTTAAGGTAATGTAGTAAATATCATTGTTTATTAGAGAATAATTGACTACTAATAGAGGGAAAAAAGTATATTAAGGATAGCAAAAGATAAAATCATTGCTGGTGAAAGCATAGAAAAAAGAGGGGTATCTGGTGGTGGTGATACCCAGCGCTCAGGCGGCACAGGAAGGCAGATCTGGTCGACAAGTGAGTTCCGCGGAGAAATACTGTCCTGAAAAACCAAACTAACTAACATACTAGATAGGTAGCCACTGAGTTCATGTCAGAGACAGCCCCTCTTCCCCTTACTAGGGAACACACTGGAAAACTGAGCTGCCATGGGCAGGGGTTCTGGTTATCTCCATGCATGATCTTTGGTTGGAGTATCAGTCTCAGAAAAGACACTTGTGTCCAGATTTTTTTGGTTCTAATGCTCTCCTTGTGGAGCTCCTGTCCCCACCAGGTCTGTCATCTCCCCTTTCTTTCATAAGATTCCCTACACTCTGCCCAAAGTTTGGCTATGAGTCTCAGCATCCCCTTAGCTACCCTGGTGGGTAGAGTCTTTCAGAGGCTCTCTGTGGTAGGCTCCTGCCCTGTTCCCTGTTTTCTCCCTCTTCCCATATCTATCCTGTTTGCCTTTCTGAATGAGGATTGAGCATCTTACCCAGGGTCCTCCTTTTGGCTTGGCTTCTTTAGGTGTACATATTTTAGCATGTTTATCCCATATTATATGTTTAATATCCTCTTATATGTGAGTATATACCATGTATGTCTTTCTGCTTCTGGGATACCTCACTAAGGATGATCTTTTCTAGTTCTACCATTTGGCTCCCAATTTCATGATTTCCTTGTTTTTAATTGCTGAGTGGTATTCCACTGTGTAAATGTACCACAGTTTCTGTATCCATTGTTCCACTGAGGGACATTTGGATTGTTTCCAGATTTTGGCTACTATGAATAAACCTGCTATGAACATAATTGAGTGAATGCCCTTTGCTGTATACTTGAGCTTCTTTTGGATGTATGCCTAGGAGTGGTATAGCTGGAACTTGAGGTGGCACTATTTCTACTTGTCTGTGAAAGCAGCAGATTGAGTACAAGTTTACATTCATACCAGCAATGGAAGATGGTTCCCCTTTCTCCATTTCCTTTCCAGTATGTATTGTCACTTGAATTTTTGATGTTAGACATTCTTAAAGGTGTAAGAATGTCTCAGGGTCAATTTGATTTGCATTTCCCTGCTAACAAAGGACATTGAACATTTCTTTAAGTGTTTGTCTGCCATTCAATATTCTTTTATTGATTTCTTGATTTATTGTGTCTGGTTTTATGTTGAGGTCTTTGATCCACTTGGACTTTAATTTTGTGCAGGGTAATAAATATGGATCTGTTTGCATTTTTCTACATGTACACATCCAGTTCGACCAATAGCATTTGTTGAAGATGCTGTCTCTTTTCCATTGTATGGTTTTGGCTTCTTTGTCAAGTATCTGTAGGTGTGTATGGGTTTATTTGGGGGTCTTCTATTGGATTCCATGATCCACCATTCGTTTCTATGCCTGTAGCATGCAGTTTTTATTACTATTGCTCTGTAGTACAGCTTGATATCTGGAATGGAGATTCCTCTAGACAATCTGTTGTTGTACAGGATTGCTTTAACAATTCTGGAATTTTTTTCCATATGAAATTGAAAATTGTTGCTTTAAGCTCTGTAAAGAATTCTGATGGTATTTTGATGGGTATTGCATTGAATATGTAGATTGTTTTTAGCAGGATGACCATTTTCACTGATATCTGACTAGGAATATCATAATATTTCTATTAATCAGCAAGATACACACAGAAAAATAAACAGATATTTAGAAACTGTTATAGACTTAGACTTTTCACCAAATCTACTTTATTTAGGGTTCTTAACCACTTAAACTCCCCTTCCTCCTACTGACCAGAGGAAGGGGAGAAAGAAGATTATTAGGTAAAAGGTGTTGTAGATCTTTTTAGAAGTTTTTCTTTGGGATGAGTCCACTCTTACTTGTACGGATATCAGCTGTCAAGTCCAAAGGCCAACACCAAGTAGCGACAGGAATCACCACAATTCAGAAAAGTCTGACAAAAGCAGCAAGACTCAGGTGGATTGCCAGAGAGGTCCTCTCAAATTTTTCTCTCTACAAAGTCTGTTGAAGGGTGAAGACAAGGGCAGCTTTAGACTTGTGTTGGTGTGACATAAAACCAGGGGCTGCATAGAACCGAGAGCACCCTGTTAATAACATCACTATTGAGAATGATTAGCATTCTTAATTTGCTAGATGATAGTAAATGTTTGGTACTTTTTTAAAGAAAATTTGTAAAGCTCCATCATTCTCTACAAAATGCATTATTCTCAGCCATACTCTTTATCCGTACTTTATATACCTGACAAATTCATGTTGGGAAGTACACATATTATACATAGCATATTAGGTATTTTTAAAAATATTTTCTGTATATTGTTGTAGGTGGTGATTAATATTTACTATTGATATATCTTCTAGTAATGCTGTTGCTATCCCTAAACAGCTGTATACCCAAATCACCACACAGACACTGGGATTTATTTAATTAACCTAAAACACAATGCTGGGCAATACTTAGTCCATCCTTATCCTCCAAGCCCTCATAGTTTCCTAACGTTTAGGTTTCCCACATTATACTTGATTTCAGTGAAATGTTAGGCCCGGTTCATTCTCCACATTGTTCCCAGATGTCTGCTCCTGCCTCTACTCTCACAGCCTCTGCCCTCTCTTCACCTCCCAACTTCCTATCCTCTAGCTCCTCCCTCTGTTCCTGCTTCCTTTCCATTACTCAACATTGTGGTTGGTTGCTTTATTTGGCATATTTAAACAAAGTTGAGACAGGTGATGCTTAGAATAAGTATCACAATGCAATATGCGGATTGAAACCAGAGACTGGGCGGAGGGGATCAGCATTTAAATGTACAAGGGTAAGGTGTATACATTTCAAAAGAACATTATACCAACATTTCTCACTTTAAGTCCAATAAACGCTCCTTTTCATTCAATACAATAATAATTATGAAATTATGAAAACTGTTAGGTAAAATCTACATGTGCAATGTCCAGTCCATGTGTATTTAGCAATTTAGCAGAGATTATCTAATTATCCTATCTTCACAATTTCAAAGTTCTATACCTAAATTAACTGTTATCCTTATCAGTATTACCTATATGAAAGCATTTCTTAACTTCAAAACAACTTAAGCTTAATTGTGGCACTATAACTATTTGGTCTTCAATCCCATCAGAGACTTGAGAAGGAATAAAATTAGTTATTAGAATAAATAGAAAGTACATGTTAGCAGTTTCCAAAAATTTTTTTTAAAAATGACAGGAACAGTTTGCTGCCTGAACAGTTACCCATAACTCTTTGTAACGTTGGAGCATCATCTTCAGCCTTCTGGCTCAGAATATTTGACAGACATATATGTGAAACAGTAACTATTTAGGACTTGCTTACCCTGTCTTGGCAGAGTTCAGCAGTCGACTTGTCCTGCATAAGTTTGCCCATTTTTGGCAGAATTTGTCTGTTATGAAGCAAGTAGTTTCTTTACTGAAGTGGCTTTTTAGCCACATTTGAAACCATCTCCATATAGAGGTTCTTCAATGCTCATTATCTTCTTTAAGGTAGGCAGGAGATGACCTGTCTCATTGTCAAAGAGTCTTTAAAATAATAAAAACATTTTGAAATGCCATATTCTATAGGTCTCTGAAGTTTTTGAAGACTACCTATCTTTATGTAATTGATCTACAAAATCATATCTATCTGTTAAAACTAGGATGCATATACACTCCTGTGATAAAGTGGACTAGTGTCTGACAGGACCATGAGTTGATTAACTATCAATTAACTTGCATTACCTAATTCCCTAACCCGTTCTTACTAGCTGTTTAAAAGTATTGGAAGTAACCTTGAATTTGTATCAATATACTAAAGCTTATACCAATGTATGAAAAATAGACTTTTTTGCATCAATATGCAAATCCTATACCAGAGTTAAAATTAACCTTATTTGAGAACAAATAAAACCCTAAGTTGAGTAGATTCAATAATCTACCTTTTGTCTTTTTCCTATAAGATATCCCTGTAGTATATGTAAAACTGTCCTCATGAAATTAAAAAAAAAAGGTATAAGTAGAGAAATGGGTGTGTGCAGATGCAGATCTCACAGAAATTGAGATTATAAGTAACATCAGGAGGCATCTTCAGAGAGATAGGGAACAGATAGCCACAGCCTACCAGCCATATGATTTTTACCTATTTAAGCAGTGTTCAAATTCCCAAAACAGTTCACAAAAGCCTAGGAGGGAACCTGGAAGGTGACTTTGCAGATATTTTACTGAATTTACAGACTTTATTTTGCAACTTACTTTGGCTCACTTTCTGATACAGAATAAAACAAATCAATACATTCAAGTTCTTTTAAATTTATGGAAGGGCCGATTAAATTTTTATGATTGAAAATTTTATTTTGTTCAGTTTTATCAATCATGATTGCTCTCCTCTTCTAAAAATAAGGCACTGTTGTATTTATATTTTTAAATAAAGTATTTCAAGATGATCTAAAAATAAGACACTGTGATATTTATATTTTTAAATAAAGTATTTCAAGATGAATGTTTGTAGCACATTTGTATCACAGAGGTATACTTAAAGAACAACTCTTACCAATAAATTTGATTCATCTTAGTTAACTAATTCATCTTAGTTAACTAATAGAAAAGCTGAAGACACTATAGTTTCTAAAAACATCAAATTTAATGTTTTACATTAAATATCATCATTTATAAACACATTAGAATAAAATTACAAAAGAAATTTGAATGAAAGTATAAACTTTAAATTTTTTGCATTGCTTCTGAGAACAAGAGGTGATTTTAAGATAGATTTTGATCATTGAGAACTTTATTTTATGATGGGACCGTAAAATTTAAAAAAAAAATAGCCCGGTATATTGCAGTTTGCCTTAATTATAGTTCTAAGTTCCACCAAAGCATTAATAAATTAGTATTTTAAAAAGCTAATTTTGGCACAGAATATACAGCAATTATGGCATCTTCCTTACATAACCAAGCATTGTTGCTTGGGTCAAGATGAAACTTTGAATTATAAAGAGTGGCTAACTATGGTAGAATTCTTGTATTACCTGAAATGAGATTTGGCAGTTTTAATAAGTAACTTACTATATGGCCGTGTTTTCTTTAGACGCTAGAATAATTGAATTTTAGAGAAAGACTCTGCAGACAAATAATTTTATTGTGGAAGTAATGGGATGACCTGACAAGTCACTTGGGAATAGATATCTATAAGCAACTGTAAGTGCCTACCTGAAGAAATGTGCATTCAATTGAAAATTAACTATGACAACATGAATTTATAAAAAATACAAATTAATGTATAAAACATAGCAACCTGGGATTCAAAACCGGGAAACTATGCTTAAATGATGATTAGATATACAAAAAAGAAATATTATTTAAAGCATCTCACCTAGATAGCAAAATTATTATTTAAAAAAGCCAAACACTGATAAGAAGATAATATTATGTTTTATTGGAAGATGATGTAGAAGAGACATGTTTCCTCTTCCAGGAAGAAATAACCATCTCACTGAAGTTAATGATTGTCTGTAGGGCATTTTAAGCCTTCCATAGTTTAATTTTATTTTAAACTTTAGTGCTCAGATTTTGAAAACTTTTTCTTGTAAACTTAAATTACTTTGACAAAAAAATTTGTATTTTTTAAAATCTTTACTCATTGGATTCTTTATTACAGACATTGCCCAATCAAATTGCCCACGGTCTCATAATCATATATACATGTGTCACATTAGCTCCTCTGCAAGAAAGTTCTACTTTCTCTATACTTAGGATGAAAAAGTGAGAGCACACCTCTCTTAGGAAAAGAACTTCTTCATAGTGATGTGGCTCTTATATATGTATGTGCTAAAATTACCACCTACTTATGCTCTTAGACTAAATCTAACTAATTCCAAAATTTAAAAAATAAGAGGCAGTGTAAATGCTAATGTCTTAGACTTCTCAGATCTTTAGAATAAGCTAATTGTCTTGATAGCCTCTTAGAACCTTATGCTTCTCAGCCATAGTCATTATTTTTTTAAATCATATTTATTATTTTTTAAAATATACTTCAGGGTTTTCTTATTTTTCTCATTTTTATATTATATTAAACATGATGGTGTGTTCCTATCTTTTTAATACTACATAAACCAATAAGATAGACTCCCGTGAAATAAAATGTCATTTTTAAGTCATCTTCAAATCAGCTGCATTAAAGAGCCACTGAAGTTTAGAAGCAGGCAAGTTAAAATTGAGACAGTATATTTTAATCACTAAAGAAATTAATGAATTGTCCATCTTTAACTAGACATTGACATAGTATACATTGTGCATTTTGCTTATTTTGCTCTTTCAGTGTTTAGAAATGAACAATTTAATTCCCAAATTATGTACACTGTGAAAGAAAACTTCAGTGATGAATAATACATTAATGATTAAGGATTGGTGACTTTAATCTGAGCTGAAGATTCTTTTGTATTATCTGAACACAAGTCTCTCCAGACGAAAGATGAGATGTTGGGAGCCTGAGTTCCACTTCAACTGACCTAGTCTTTCAGAGCCAGAGGCTCACATTTCACAGCTTTAAAGCCAGATGCTTATCTACCTAAACTTAAAGCCAAGTATTCATTGTTCTAAAATCACCCTGACAGTGAGTCTGTACCTAATAGTCCAGCTGCTGAGCTAGCTACACCTTGTCTTTTTAATGCTGGCAGCTCTCTCAAACTTTTATACCACTCTGATCTTCTGATCTCTAAAATTTACTTTCTCATGGCCCCATGCTTTCATCATATTGCTGCTTCCTGGAGGCTCCTGCCGGCTCTCATCTCAAACTTACTACTTGACCCCTGGGATTTCAGCTCCTTGGCTATCTGCAGCCTTTTGAACACTCTGATTCTCTCACTGCCACTGTCAAAGCTGAAAGCACTAGCTTCTTAGTTATGCAAAACCAGCTCCTTTACCATTGGTAAATTCTTGAGCCTAGGGTTGCAACATTCTTAGGAAGCCCAGCTTCTGCTGCCTAACAATGAGAAAGCTCTACTCCTAGCCTGGCTGGAGCTTCAGGGAGAGTAAGACTATTTAGAATTCACCAAGACTTCTTTATCTTTTAAAATAATCTGTGTTTTTATTATATATCTATTTTAAATTATAAAATATAAATACATAATCTCGCTTTCTTTTGTCCTCTTGAGTCCCTCTTATTCCTTTCTTCCAATCCTTTCCATGACCCGCTTCACTGAGATGGTGATTGTTGATTCCGGAAGCCTGCATCAGGAAAAGATTATACTCCTTCTGCTGTGGATGAAGAAGTACTGGTCTTTGGGTATTCAAAGTAGCTAGAATGTTAAAATGTCAGTGTGGCTGTGATCTCCCCTATCAGTGGACTTGGGGAGGGTCATGAGAAGAGAAGCAGGAAGGCAAATGGGATTGGGAAGAGACCAGGGAGGGGGCTACAGCCTGGATACAAAGTGAATAAACTGTAATTAATAAAAAAAATAAAACAATTTTTAAAAAGAAATGGAAAAAACAAAACAAACAAAAAAATAAGCAATACTTAGCTGACAATTCAGGCAGGAATGTAAAAATGTTCTCAGAGGGCTGTGCTATAAGCTCTCAATGGTACATATCATTCAATGATCTTACAGAAACACACAGGCACCCACAAAAAGTGCACATGTTTGTAATCATATAATATAAAATTAAATTCTTAATAGTGTTTAACATACCTACATTCTTACAAAATTTTACACATAACCTCATGCCAAACACTAATTGCCTCAATCTGAAAACATTGTATCTCAGCTAAAAATCAGAAACTAAAACAAACATGATTTCAAAAGTAATACCAAAAACATGGTGTGGGTTAACAGATAAATAAGAAAATTAGTATTTAATAGCACACTTCTAATGTTTACTAATCCCCTATATCACAAAAGATCCTGAAGAAAACATTTGCTATTTGATACTGGGAGCGCAGGAGAGGCCTTAAATGTTATGTATTGAAGAGCAGATGGTAAGAGAGTAGAAGAAAAGATTATTTAAAATGTGTTCTTAAAGAGAAAAAATAGATAAAAATAATACATGTATTGAATCTGTGGATACTGTGACTATATGCATTAAGCAAAAGTAAATTTGGTATTAGAAATTTAATATATTTCCAATAATATAAACACTTAATTTGCCATTTTCTTCTTACATGAAACTGCTTTTATAAGCAAAGTCATATTCCTTTTTAAAGGTTTCTGAAATGTTGAAACCTGCAACAGAAATGTATGACACATAAGTAATTCTCTTAATTTTATGAGCCCCATCAATGTTAAAACCATAACTGTCTTGGATAGCACGTTAAAATTTCTACAGTGTAGAAAGTTTTTAAATTAATAAAATCATGGTTTATAATTGTAGACAATTAGATCCTGTATACATTATATGAATGTGTGATTCATTAAAAAAAAAAAAAAAGCAAAGACCTAATGTGAAGGACTGTACTTTATTTGCAAGCAGCTATGGTTGAGCCTGAGTTAGGCTGTGATATATGTTAACTGTGTAAAAGAATTGAGCCATTTATTGTAATTAATAGAAAAGTACCGGTTTAAGATAAGCTGGGTTCGAATGAGAAGGGAAGGAGGACATCCCCTGTCAAGGGACTAGAAATAGGACATAGGGAGTGAAGTGGGAAGGTGGGTGGGAATGGAAGGAGACACGGGAGGGGACTGCAGCAGTTATAGAAACTGAATAAATTATAATAAATAAATATATAAATAAAATTAAATGTAAGAAGTATACATGTGTATATGTGGTAAATTATTATGATGAAGTTGACAATACAATGTATTAAGACACATTGTATGTGATTTTATGTGGCAGATATAACAGTCTGTATTAATAAAATCTTGAGTATATGAATGGTAATTTATCCAATTAATGCTACAAAAACTATTACATCAGGAATGAAAAAGAAGTTTAGAATTTATGCAATAAATAATAAAATGAGCTTTTATAAATTAATTAATTATTTTTTATTTGTTAACTTTTTATTTTTTATTAATTATACTTTATTCACTTTGTATCTGTCCTGTAGCACCCTCCCTCCTCTCCTCCCAAACCCTCCCTTCCTCCCCTTTCTCCACACATGCCCCTCCAAAAGTCCACTGCTAGGAGAGGTCTTCTTTTCCTTACTTCCGATCCTAGTCTATTAGATCTCATCAGGAGTGGCTACATTGTCTTCTTCTGTGGCCTGGTAAGGATGCTCCCCCATCAGGGTGAAGTGATTAAAGAGCAGACCAATCAGTTCACATCAGAGACAGTCCCTGCTCCCATTACTATGGAACCTACTTGGACACTGAACTGCCATGGGCTACATCTGTGCAAGGTTTCTAGGTTGGAGTATGAGTCTCAGGAAAGACCCCTGTGCTCAGATTTTTTGGCTCTGTTGGTCTCCTTGTGGACCTTCTGTCCTCTCCAGATCTTACTATTTCCCACTTCTTTCATAAGATTCCCTGCACTCTGTCCAAAGGTTGAACATAAGTCTCAGCATCTGCTTTGATAGTCTGCAGGGCGCAGCCTTTCAGAGGCCCTCTGTGGCAGGCTCCTACCTTGTTCCCTGTTTTCTCCTTCTTTTGATGACTTGGGGAGGGGCATGGGAAGAGATGGGAGGGATGGTATGATTAGGAGGGTATTGGAGAGGGGGCTACAGCTGGTATACAAAATGAATAAATTGTAATTAATAAAAAAATAATCACACCTTCCTTCCCTCATCTCTTCCCATGTGCCTCCCCCAAGTCCACTGATAGGTGAGATAGTCCTCCCTTTCCCTCTGACCCTAGACTATCAGGTTTCATCAGACTGGCTTCATTGTCTTCCTCTCTGGCCTGGTAAGGCTGTTCCCCCCTCAAGGGGTGGCCACTGAGTTCATGTAAAGTGAGTTCTTATTTTCACCAACTTACTACTTCAAGGGAAACATCACCTGCAGTATGTACCACTCCACTAACTTGAATAGATCACTTTGTAAGTCCTTGCCAACTCATTATCATATCATGTAGTTGCCTTTTCAAGTCATTAGACAGAGACTTCCCATTTAAAACACATTAGTTCTCCTGCTCTTGTGAAACCTTTAGCCAGAGGTGGAAATTGATAACTACTAATACAAAGTATAAAAGAAAGGTGTAGATTAGTAATATATCTGTTAATAGAATTTATGTCTAAAATATCATTAGCAATGAATTACATGATTATTATTCTGTCTCTTCTTCAATGCAATTAGTTTTCTTCTTAAGTGTGTTAGTTTATTTACAATAATACTTTTTAAGAGGGGATCTTTTGGCATTTATCAGTAGCAAAGATTTACTAGGTTGTGCAGAATATTTCTGCCCAATGGGCTGTTTGACAATACCTACTCTTCTATAACTGAGCAACTTAACACAGTGAATAATGTGCTGAGATTTCTAAATTTTCCTGGACACATTTGTAGGTAAAGGGCTATTCCCACTTGACAATTAGGAACTTACCTAAAATTACTGGTTCCAAATGCACACAAAAGCAAACATCCTATCTGTCTTAGTGAAGAGTAATGAAACAGATAAGCAACACCAAAAATGTTTGAAAAACCATTTGGAAATATTATTTTTATAAGATATTGCAAATATTCATATTTATATATACGTGTATATAATATGTAATAGACAAACAGTATATGTATAGACATAAATACATAATACACACACACACACACACACACACACATATATATATATATAATAAGTAGATAGATAGCCAAGCAAGGAAAAGATTTTCCTTGAAATTATTGGTCAGAGATTTTTCCAAGAGACCCCTAAGTTTCTAAGAAAATAACAGAGGCTATATCTATTGCCATTGTTTGCCTAATGAACCTTGAAAGTAAAACCCTGTTGTCAATGACATCAGAAAATTAAAAACACAAGACTTGCAGTATTCTATCTGGTATTGACCTTGAAACTTCTTCCCTGAAATCTAAATACCATGGTGTGAGAAGAAACTTCACCATCTATCATGAAAGAAAGTGATCAGTATTCCTACACAAGTGTTAATTGTGTAATCCATAGAAATCACTGACCTGGCAATATATTTACAACAGTGCACTAGTGATACAAATATACTGAGGTGACCAAATGATTCTATTGCTCTGCTTGTGGAGCTCCTGTCCTCTCCCTATCTTAATATTTCCCACATCTTTCATTAGATTCCATGCACTCTGCCCAACAGTTGGCCATAAGTTTCAGCATCTGTTTTGATATTCTGCAGGGCAGAGCCTTTCAGGGACCCTTTGTGACAGGCTCCTAGCTTGTTTCCTGTATTCTCTTCTGATGTCAATCTGCTTTGCCTTTCTGGCTGGGGATTGAGCATTTTAGCCAGAGTCCTCCCTCTTGATTAGTTTCTTTAGGTGTACAGATTTTAGTAGGTTTATCCTATGTTATATGTCTATAAGAGTGAGTATATACCATGTGTGTCTTTCTGCTTCTGGGATAGCTCACTCAGGATGATCCTTTCCAGTTCCCACCATTTACCTGCAAATTTCATGATATCCTTGTTTTTGATTGCTGAGTAATATTCCATTATATAGATGTACCACAATTTCTGTATCCATTCCTCAGTTGAGGAGCATGTGGGTTGTTTCCAGCTCTGGCTATTATAAATAAAGCTGCTACAAACATGGTTCAGCAAATATCCTTATTGTGTACTTGAACTTCTTTTGGAAATATGCCTAGGAGTGGTATAGCTGGATATTGAGGAAGCGCTATTCCTAGTTGTCTGAAGAAGTGCCAGATTGATTTCCAGAGTGATTGTACCAGTTTACATTCCCACCAGCAATGGAGGAGGGTTCCCTTTCTTCACAACCGCTATAGCATGTGTTATCACTTGGGTTTTTGATTTTGGCCATTCTGATGAGTGTAAGGTGAAATCTCAGGGTCGCTTTGATATGCATTTCTCTGATGGCTAATGACGTTGAGCATTTCTTTAAGTGTTTCTCTGCCATTCATCTCTGTTTAGCACTGTTCCCCATTTTTTAATTGGCTTACTTAATTTGTTGCTTTTCAACTTTTGTAGTTTTTTATATATACTGGATATTCAAATGGCTGTCTAATTAAATTTAAGGCCAATTCAGTAAGAAGCAAGGCCTGGTACCACAAACAAAGCCATCTACTTATGGCATGAAAAGACCTACACCTTAGAGGAAAAATTACTATTACCATTTTTTGAAATAGCTTTCTTAATGTACCCTCTAACTATTTTAAACACTTTGCTTTATATTTAAAGATAAACTTAATCCTCATCCCTCCTCAAAGAAGCTTGTTTTTGCAACAGGTTGAGTCTGCTACATAAATCTACCACTAGTATAAGTGTAGAAAAAAATCAATTGGCTTAGATTTTTCAGTCCTATTAAATACATCTACATCACAAGACTTACATCTAATACTTGGCAAATATCATGGGAGAAGGTATGCAAAGATTATAAAAGTGAAAAAGCAAACGACAACAACAACAAAAAACAGGATGCATGCTGTAAGATAGTACTTTTTCAACATAGTAGTGAGGCTGCTTTCATGAAATCTCTATATGGCTGCCTAAACAGGACCTACATCATGAAAACACCAGCTGACATGTGAACATGGATCAAAGAAATTTTACAAAGCCACACTCCTAGATGAAGGCTTACTGGCAATAAAGACTGTTGAAAGACGGAGAATACAACTTTTAGCAACTACCTCATTTTAGGTTATCCAGTCTGAAGAGGTCATCCTAAACATATGTAAATATGAGCAGCACTAAACAGACTTGATTAGCTTTGTGTGTGTGTGCAACATTATAAATATATAATAAAAAACAATAATAATAATAATAATTAGAAATGAATATAATGAATCCAAGTGGGGTGGATAATTTTTAAAAATGGATAAGGATGGTGATGTCACTATATATATGTGTGTGTGTGTAATGCTCTTTGATATAAAATGTGTACACTACTTATGTAGACAAATAATAATCTACATTACTATGAGTGTGTTGTCCAGAACTGTTATGTACTCATCTGCTATTGAAATAAAGGAGATTAAATTTGATCAAAGAGAAACATTACAATGTTTTTGAAGTTGTGGGGGACTTGCTAAGTCTATAAATGTATATATCTCCTGGTATGTGAAACCCACCAATATTCCTGGAATTAGTGAGGTCACAGATCTTAGTGAAGCTTTTACCATTTTAATAAAAAATGTAATTTTCACTGCATTCTAAATACTTATCGTTATCCTCAGCAATAAGTGTAGCTCTCAGTCCTTATTAAAGAAGGAAAATGCAGCCAGTCCTGATGAGACCTGATAGGCTAGGATCAGATGGAAGGGGAGGAGGACTCCCCTATCAGTGGACTTGGAGAGGGGCATGGGAGAAGATGAGGGAGAGAAGGTGAGGTTGGGTGGGAGTGAGAGGGGGCTAAAGCTGGGATACAAAGTGAACAAACTGATTGATATAAAAAATAAAATAAAATAGAGAAGGTTCTCTTTCTTCAGATGAAGAACACTACAGACACTGGCACTTTTCAAAATACAAAGGATAACTGATTACAGGGTGGCCAGACACAACAGCTACACATATAGCACAAATCCTGTACCTAAGGCTAAGAGAAGATCAAGGAAGAAGTGACAGAAAAATTGTAAGGCCCATAAGATTGTAAAGTCTGTATGAGATCCTGTCACCTAGAAATTACAGGAAGTTCAACCTTAACACCTCAACAATATTGCTATATAAAAAGGGCCTGAACCATGACAGTACTAAAAGATTTGCTTTGGTGGGAGGGGGAATCTCACAGTATTCCAGCACTTCACAGAAAGTTGTAGACAACTAAGAACTGTTGAAAAACAGAGAATTAGTTATCCCCATGGATGGGCCTCTTAAGTGGGTATCCAATCTTAACTGATTAGACCTAAAATCATATGCATGCAAAAATTCTAAATGAATTTATGAGGATATGTCTCTATACCTATGAATTTACAAACATTAATAATTAAAAATTATTACAGAAAAATTCCCATCAAGTTTAGAGGGAATGTTACATGTACATGGAAAAGACAGCAAGGAAGGCAAAATGATATAATCTTTTAATTTTAAAATAAAAAACATATAGATAGAATTAAACAAAGAAGTGCTTGAATGGAAACAGTGCTTCTTTCAGAAGTTCGTGCTGGTGCAGACTACTCAGTCTGACATTTGTCACATATACCACATTTGGTCTTAGTCATTCTAAACTGAACTAATATCAGCAAAATGTTTGCAAAGTAGATGTTTTTATTTATATTCTATACACAGAAATGCAATGTTAGGTGTTTAAGAACACTTGATTCTTGACTATATCTCTACTTTCCTCTTTATTATCTTTCCTAGTCTATACAAGTTTTGGTATGACCATATAGAGAAAAGACCTTAGATTATACAATTTCACAGATAAAAAAGTACTTTTGAAAACATGCAAATAGGATGGGTACTGGTAAGATGAAGTCATTTGAATGTTAAATTAAGGCAAAGAATATTTTAATGTGTCCCCACTGCCATTCCATTCTTGCGTCATTACTATGGATGGTCTTTAATTCATAGTAATCATGACTCAGGTGAATGATGAAAATATAAGGATGTGCTGCACATACATGGGCCGTGAGACATGCCAGAAGTCTTGCTCAGTTACTATTGACTTTGACTAACATGAGAGAGCTTTATGATGTTGACTTTATTGTACAGATCAGATCTGGAGCCATCCAAGTAGCAACCAAAGACACCCTCAAAAATAATTTATTATGAAACTATTAGAGAATACCAACTGGATAGGAGATGCTCAGCACAAAAATGTGACAAAACAATCAATGAAGTACTTCAAAAGGTGTTTATCGATATATTATTGACTGGGCAGCAATTGTGGAGAATTGTGGTTCTTAGTTAACAAATATTCTCCCTTTACCAATGAAGTTTCTTTCTTTCTCTCCATGCATTTCAACCTCTCCCCACAGATTTTCCAGTTGCAGTGCTAACTTTCTTATTGTTCAACCATTCTCCCAACATTCTTTTTTTGTTGTTGGAACTTGAACTTTATAGATATGCCAATTAAAAGAATAAAACTATTACAAAAAATCAACCAAATTACTCAGAATACATATATTTTAGCATGGTAATGAAAGAAACAGGAAAAATCAAGGTAACATAATTCTTCCAAACAAAAGTGGATTAGGTGAAATTCCATATCCCAACTGCAAAAAATTCAAAAGAATAATAACAAATATTTTAAAAAGCAAAGGAAAGCAAACTGTTGTATGAATCCAAAGAGAATACATACATACACACAAACAGAGAACAAATTGGTCAATAAATTAGTGTTCAAGAGCCACAACCATAAAATTCACAAAATAAGAAATAAAAGTGCAGAAAAGCAAAAACAAATAAGTGTAATCTTGCTAAGGGTCAATGAAAAGCAAATAAGAGCAGCCAAGAAGCATCCTTAAATGTGATAAGTGTGCCTTATTTAAAGGATCATCGGGCAACAACAGAAGCTTCATATGCTCTATTCATTTGTAACAGTAATGCACATTTTTTTTTAAATTTAGATTTCATTTTTACTTTTTAGAATGCAGGAAGACAATGAAGCAAAACCAAAGAATCCCTTCAGGGAGTAGAGCAGAAACAAATCCAGCTTCCTTAAACTTTATGTGTATGAAGGGTTCCCCTTTTCTGAGGGGTAGGGGAGCGGGGATAGGGAATAGGAGAATGAAGGATGGATGGAAGGGAGAGACTGGGAGGAGATGAGGGAGGAGGGCTAAAATTGAGATGTAAAATGAATAATTAAAAAAATAAGTAGGGGAAAGTAGGAACACCTCTTTAGTTCCTTCTCAAATAGTGCCTTTAATAACCACCCCTGTAGTTTGGAACTGCGGCTGGCTGACTGACAATACATTTGTTGAACATGAGTATATACAAGGCCCTAGGTTCAGTTTACAATGTTGAAAATCAAAACAATCAAAGGTAACATTGGTTTTATTGTGAATTTTTGGTGACAGTACATGTGCCTCTATATTTTAGACCATTAAATGATTTTACCAAGAAAAAGAGATAGGGAAAATTATTTCTCTATGGAAAAGCTACTTATACACAAGTATATATTAACTGTAACTCATGCACAGTCATAAGTGGTAGAGATAGGACATGGGAAAATTCTGCCGGTAAGTAAGGAGATATATTCTGTGGAAACCCAAGGCTTCATTATACATGTTCATTTCTTAGGAGTCCAATCTCCAACTACAGCTACTGAATGTCCATTCATGTTGAGCTCATGCTTTGGCTTTGCTTCTTCCTGTCATTGACTAAGAAAGTAAAAGATAGTAAAGCAAGCCCATTCCTAGGGTGTGTAGTGAAAGAGCAAAGGTATATTTTAGCTCAAAGACTCTCTAGTAGCCTGTGATATGCTCAAGGTTTCTGTGAACATCTGAATTATTTCATCTTTTTCTTCTCTCCCCCTTTCCTAACAATTATAAATGCCATTCAGATTTAGCAGTATTTCAGATTCTCTCAGTCCTGTTCTAAATGCTCACAGGCACTGCCTTTGACAAATCTCTTAAATGATTTATTCTATTTTATATTCTGTGTCTCAGAAAATGCAAGTTAACTCATAGAAGACAAAAAAGTACTGAGGTATATAGCATGTTAGTTTTTTGATAAGAGGTAGGGAGTAAAGAATAAAAAGAAGAGAGAGCAGGTGAGAAGTAACTACCTTAAGGCACATGAGCACCAGGTCTGACAGACTACGGACAGTGCAGCTGCAAGCATGCATTTCCAAAAGTACTACTGTATTTCTGACCCTATATCTGACATTTGAAGTAGTACAGTTGTTGGTCCAATTCAGTGGGAGATCCCATCCAGAGGAATGAAAAATTTTTATTCTTTTTTATTCATAAAGAAGCCTTTTCCATTCAGTTTAAGCCCTGCTGGTTGAGAATTATGGAATAATATGATGAATTCTAAATAAAGACAGCAAAAACCCTTGTGCTTGGGTGGAAAACAATATTGTAGAGGATGTTGACCTTGTATTAGCATGTTAGATAATTATACCCAGTATTGCATTAGGATTAGAAAAGTTCATTGAGATTCTGTGGTATTTTATGGAAATAAATATGTATGTATCTATTTATCAATCTATCTTATCTATCTACCTACCTACTTGCCTGGTTATTTTATTTCAGCCACTTACTTCTTGCCTTGGGGCTTGCCCTAAAATGTGGTTTGAATATACAGTGAGATATTCTTGGAGAAAAGTAGTTTTTTGTTTTTTTTGTTTTTTTCTTTGCTAGTGATTGATAGTAGAAATAGTTTCTTGATTTGAAATGGGGCTCAATTCTAGTTCCTCTCTTACTTCTGGGACCCCATCAGATATGGACATATATGATGTCTGTGTATGCTGTCACCATCACCAGTGGAAGCTTCTGGTTTCCTTGAAAACTCAGTTTTGTCATGTAATGTTTTGCTGCAAGTTGGGCACTTGATGTTTTGCTTGAAGTTGGTGTATAAGAGGGCATATGATGTTTTGCTGTGAGCTCTTTCATGCAAAGGGCATGACTTTGGTCAGCAGAGAACATCTGTGGGAGGACTCTAAGGAGAGGACATATACGGAGGCATAGGCACAGTAAGGCATTGCTTTTTGGATCAACATTGCTGCGCTTATCTTTGTGCTTCCACATTTGACTTCACAGACTTCACAGGTCCCGAGAGCTTCTCCTGGCAATCCAACTGAGTCTTGTGTCTTATGCTGACTTTGTGTTCCTGTTTGGTGTTGGCCTTTGGACTGGACTGCTGGTAACCTGAAGACTGAATTTGGTAATTTCCAAAAGCCCCATTGACCCTAATCAGCAGGAAGTAGATAAAAGATGTCTATAGCCCTTTTCTTCTACCTAAAGGGTGTGTGTGTGTTGGGAGAATTGTAAGGGAGGGAAAGGTGTTTAATGACTCTAAATAAAGTAGTTTTGATGAAAAAATCTAAGCCTACATCTCTCTCTGAGAGTTCATACATGTAGTGTCTAAAAGGCTTGTTGTGGCTAAAAGGCCATATTCCTTGTTGTCTTTCATCCAGTTGGCTTTTGTAATCTTTCTATCTCTTCTGCAAAGTTTCTTAAGCCCTTAGAGGAGGGATTTGATAAAGTCATCTCATTTAGGACTAAGTGTTCCAAAATTTCTCACTCTCCATAGTTTTCCAGTTATGGGTCTCTGTTTTAGTTCCCATCTACTCTAAGAAAAAACTTCTTTGATTATTATTGAGTGAGAAACTTATCAATCAGTTCAGTATAACGTCATTAAGAATCATTTTTTGGCATGTTCTCTCATCAGAGAAAATTTATTTGGGTTTCCCTTATGTCTCTGGCCAATTTTGTCTCAGGTGCTTGGTCACCCACGCATTATCAGGAATGAGTTCCTTCTCAAAGAGTGTGCCTTAAATCCTTTCACTTAATGGTTGGTTACTCTCCAAATTTTGTGATACTATTGCATTTTCATTCATGCAGTCATGTGACTATTTAGATAACAGTGTTTGTATTGGTTATTATCTTTACTTCTCTTGTCATGTATAGAGCACCCTGTAGCACCCTGAACAATAATTATTAAAAGTGAAGCGTCTAATCATTCAGCAGCATGACTTCCCTATGTTCAATGAGATATGTAGATGTTGTCTTCAGTACTAGAGGGCCTTGCGATCAACTTGTGTAGAAAAGTCAATAGTACTGGCCAAAGAGCTTGGAGGCTTATAAGGAGTTTCTCTGGCCAACAACTCAATTAGACAGAATTCATTCCTGGCACTAGAGGTTTCACATACTTGCATGAGATATTTAGTTGGCTCTTTGCTTCCATCACTATTTGATGATTCCATTTAGACTCCGTTCATATATGAATACATTTAAAGAAGTGTCTACCAATAGGGTTCTGTGGAATTTTAATGGCCCAAAATTGTAGAGCAAGTGTGGAAGAGAGTTTCAACCCTAGATACTTCAGATAAGGACAGCAGGAGTTGGCTTTATCCCTGTTCCAAACCTGGTATCATAAATTTGGCTATCCCACAATCAACCATAGTAAGAATATATTGCCTTGATAGTTATCAGATTTCACTCCTTATTTGATCATTTTTAATTAAATAATCAATTTAAATTTATTCACTTTGTGTCCCAGCTATAGCCCCATCAGTCCTCTCCTCCCAGTCCACTGACCTTCCCTCTTCTCCCCCTACATCCCTTCCTTAGTCTCCTTAGCGGACTTGTTTTATCTTTAACATTCTCCCACATACCCCTACCCTACAGCCCCTGAGTATTCATCTGAGTATTCAACTGAAGAATATTCCAAAACCCCTGCCCTGGCCAATTTTACATGATGACACAAATGTGCCAAAGACCCTGGAAGCCTGCCCAAGGGCCTACATACTCCTTGTTCCCCCAATTAAATGAGCTCTCTCACTGAACTGTCTCCTGAGAAGGTTGTTTCTTTCGCAGTCATTTCCAACCATGATTCTACAGTGCTTCACCCCCTCCAGTCCAGCTCAATGCACAATAATTTGGATACCCTGAGGGGAGAAGCTGAAAGGGGGCAGCAAGTTTCCACAACACCCTTCAAATGATCATCCTGTTAGTTGCCCTCTTTTATATTCCCTCCTTTAGCATCCTCTTCTTTTCTTTTGGGGTTTTGTTTACCTCACTCAGAATATTTTCTCTAATACCATTCATTTACCTGTGAATTTCATGGTTCTTACATCTGGATAATATTCCATTTTATATGAATCTATACCTTCCTCACTTCATTTAATGTTATTTGTATGCATATGGTTTCAGGGCTGATGACCTGGTATTGGATAACCAGTTAGGGGACTCTTTCCTGGGAAAGTCTATTTCTTCAGCTCTTTGGATTTCTTAGTTGCCTATAGTTATTTCTGTAGAGCTAAGATTCATGTAATTTTCCCCCTTAATTTTATCCTGAATATTGTTGGTGTACTTTCCATTTTTTTCAAAATTAACATGCCATTCAATTACAAAAAATTAATATTGACTGCTTGTCACTAAATTCATAAAAATAGACTGTATAGACTATACTAATAAGTGAATACTATAGACTATATATATATACTATATAGACTAAACATGAGAAACAACATTATCTAATAAAATATATCCTAATTTTAATATTTTATTTATATATAATAATTACTGATAAAGTACTCATGTCCAGAAAACATAATACTATTAAAAGCCATTAAATAAGTTTTATTTTGTTTTGTTTTTTTTTTGAATTGAATATAGCTGCTGAAGCAATATAGTAAAGTTGGATAGCATAAACATCAGAAATTTATTGTTTCTCATTTCTTTTCTGTTTGCTTCATTTGTTTTTCCTTTGTTTGTTTGTTTTTAATTTTAATTTTTATTAATTACAGTTTATTCACTTTGTATCCCCCATAAACTCGTCCCTCCTTCCTTCCCAGTCCCACATTCCCTCCTCCTTCTCCACACATGCCCCTCCCCTAGTCCACTGATAGGGGAGGTCTTCCTCTCCTTCCTTCTGATCCTAGTCTATCAGCTCTCATTAGGAGTGGCTGCATTGTCTTCCTCTCTGGTCTGATAAGGCTGCTCACCCCTCAGGGGAAGGTGACCAAAGAGCAGACCAATCAGTTCATGTCAGAGACAGTCCCTGTTCCCATTACTATGGAACCCACTTGGACACTGAACTGTCATGGGCTACGTCTGTGCTGGGGTTCTAGGTTATCTCCATGCATGGTCCTTGGTTGGAGTATCAGTCTCAGAAAAGACCGCTCTGCTCAGATATTTTGGTTTTGTTGCTCTCCTTGTAGAGCTCCTGTCTTCTCCAGGACTTACTATTTCCTACTTCTTTCATAAAATTCCCGGTACTCTGCCCAAAGGTTGGACATAAGTCTCAGCATCTGCTTTGATACTGTGTAGGGTAGAATCTTTTAGAGGCCTTCTGTGGCAGGCTCTTGTCCAGTTCCCTGGTTTTGTTTGTTTGTTTTTTCCTATATTCTCTGTGCATCACTGCTTCTTCTGGAACTTGAGCTGTAGACCAGGTTAGCCTTGACCTCAGAAATCTGCCTGCCTCTGCCTCCTGAATGCTTGGATTGAAGGTGTGCACCAACACTGCCTGTCATCTCTCATTTAAGGCCAGAAATCCAAGGCTAAAATATTACCAGGATTGCTTCTTTTCAGACTGTGAAAGAATGGTATGTTAATACCACTCTCAGGGATTTGGGTGGTTGTCTACCAATCATTGGCATTTCTTCGTCTACAAAATCATGCTAAGTTGTTTCTGTGTTGATCTTGACTCTGTCCAAATATCATTTTCAAAAGGAAAACAAGCATAGTGTATGAACATCCCATTGAAATTAAGTATGAAGTCATCTTAATTAAAACCATAGAACTGTTAACCCCAAAGATTATATTCTGAGCTTAAAGCTTCTGTAAGTGAATTATTGCCCAGGTTCCTCTGAAATCTCTCTATATAACCAAATTAAACTAAATATATAAATATTCAAAGATTTATATTCAAAACAAAATAGCCTGCCTATAGACATTAAACAAAACTGTAATATTAAAGAGAAAAATGTTTTTGATAAAGTTTACTAAAATCTTAATTAAAATTTAAAGGGGAAATAAATTACAAATTACAATGTATTTTGTACCATACATAGAGACAAAATATTATGCCATCAAGGTTGAACAAGGATCCACTTCAGATGAACTTTTGGAAGGTACCAATATTCTGTTCCTTGATATAGACATTGTCTGTATGGAGAGTTTACTTTGTGAAAAGCAAACTACCTGTACACTTATAATATGTTTAATAATTTCTGCATGTTCCACATAAATAAAAATATCACAAAATGCATAATATGATTTTTCTACTGTTTAGAATTATTAATGAGAGATCATTGTATGATAAAATATTTCTATATTCATTTTATAATTATTGAATGTTAAATAAGTAGAACTGTTCTCTTTATAAGAACATGAGTGATTATGTAAAGCTTAATTTCATATTTTAAAGTATTCATATTTTAGCTGTAAAAATTGTGGTATAAAAATTATGAAATTTTATACAAGTTGTCAACTTTTTTACTTGTTTATCATCTAGTATTTTTAGTATGCTTTATTTGCAAGTTGTTCAAACTGCTTGGAAGAAGGAAAATCATGAAAACATAAATTATTGGAGCTACCAACTGACATGTCTAGAAATATCTTTTCTACCTCATTTGCATAGTCATCAGGATAGTCAGTAGAAATAATATTCTATGCACAGTAAATTTTTGTATATTCTTTCATTATGCTTCCAGATCTATACTATACAGTTTTTTGAAAAAAATGCTATTTATTTAAGTTAAAATCCCAATATTTTTATTACATAAGACTCACTAAATACATTGAAATAGATTTTTTTTATGCTATTCGTAAGGCTTATCACTTTAGTTAGGACCTCTTTCTATTTTGAGCAGAAAATTGTACACCTAGATCTTCTGTTCAGTTGTAGTACTGAAACTTAAAATAAGAAATATAGAGAGTTGGGGTGAAGATTCAGTGTGTGAAATGCTTGAATCTCAAGTCAGAAGAAATTCAGATCATGAGTACTTATGTTAAAATTGTTGCCACGTACACTCTATAAATTCACTATAGGGGATGGAGAGAAATGGGTACTTAATAATTTTCTGGGCAACCAGTCAAGGCTAAACAAAGCATTTCAGTTTAAGTCGGAGCACATGTTTCAAAAAAGTAACATGGGAAACAGTTAAGGAAGATATTGTGAGTTCAAACTCTGGCCTCCTTAAGAGGCTCAAAAAATAAGTAAAACTGAACACAACCACACACAAAGCATATCCATCTATACACTACACACACATGCAACCCCACAAACACAATTTTTAAAAGAAACTAAAAATGTCACACTGATTAGAAGGCTCAGCAGACAGGGACCTAGAGTGTGGAACAAAAGCCTGATTTCAAGCTTTGATTCTCACGCGGGGGCTGGAGAGACCTTCCCTCTGAGAGTGGGGTCACGTGAGTAACTGCAAACACATACCTGTACACACCACTCACACAAACACACAACACACACATACACATGCACAAACACAGCACATACACATGCACAAAAACACAACAAAGTGTGAATAAAATAAAATTATTACTTTAAATTTCTGTTATTACTTAAATGTATACAATTTAAATAAGAGTAAATCTGTATAAATTTAAAAACATGTAGCATAAAGGCTTTGAACATGTTACTATGTCCCCTGTAGATCATTATTCACATTGATTTTGCTCATATTCTGCTGCTGGGGAAATTCTTATCTCAGAGTCTTTCTTCCTCAGCAACCTGACAGAAAAACTTCAGAATGCAGTGTTGATTATTCAGTGATATATTATCAATTCCATCATGGTAAGAAGTGCTGAAAATGGTGTTTCCAATATTTAATAGTAATTCAAACATTAAAATATAACATCAAGAATATGTACCAGTCCTGAAGAGACCTGATAAACTAGGGCCAGATGAAAGATGAGGAGTTCCTTCCCTATCAGTGGACTTGGAAGGGGGCAGGGTGTAGACGAGGGAGGGAGAGTGGGATTGGAAGGGAATGAGGGTATAGGATTCACATGGGATACAGAGTTAATAAAGTGTAATTAATAATAAAAAAATAAAGAATAAAAAAAGAATATGTATTTATTCTCCTGGTCATGTTCTCTCATATTTCTTTATTCTAAATACAGAAAATGCAGACATAAAATACTTGTTGAAGCATTTGGTATCCATCTTCCCATTTTCACTATTCAAACATTTAAAGAACATTTTCATTAACTTCATAAAGAGAAAAATAGCACATGGCTATTTCTCCCTCAAGATATGGGAGCAGTTCTTCTTTTTGCTGAGGAAGAGATAACTTCATGGAAAATATTTTTGAACTGGTTAAGTAGCTTCAGGTAAGGGTGCTGTCTAGAGCAAACCCTGAAGAAAACCAAGATCTTGCCTATGTGTGTAACCTCCAAAATTAAATAGTTTTAAATCTGCTAAGAAAGAGGGGTGCTAAAAGGTGTGATAAGGTCTCCCTACATTCTCAATATTACTTATCTCTTATTCTTTCCAAGGTTTAATGTAGCAACTCTAATTTTCTTTCTCCAGTTTTCTGTTCTGTGTTCTTTTTATCCATTGTGGATAAAACACCATGGGAGGATGAGCTACTTCATGAAAAAACGAGGTTCCTTGTCAGGGACAGAAACACAGCTCCACACTGTTGCTGTAGGCAGCCTGGAGAATTCCCATAGATTTTAGGGAAATTAGATAAATCTGATTATTAGATTTAATCCAAAGAAACATTGGAAACATGTAAGTATGAATCAAAATAAAGTATGTTATACCCAGAAGGAAAAAATACATAAGAAAACAATGAGGTACGTCTAAGAGCAGAAACATGGGCTTCTCCAAACAGTTATAGATTATTAAATGACAATTTTATTAGTAATTTATTTTTATTTGTATGTGCTTACACACACACACACATACACACACACACACACGTGAGTGTGTGTATCTTTATTTCTGTGCAGGTGCCAGTAGAGGCCTGAGGAAGGTATCAGATCCTTTGTAGCTGGAGCTATAATGTCAGTGGAATTCTGGTTATCTGGCTTAGATCCTAATTCTGCTTCTTATCATAGAGTAGCAATTACTCTAATTGTTCAGTCATATCTCCAGCTACAAAGATATTATTCAATATGTGTTTTAAGAGAAAAAGAGACACTCAGAGAAAGAATAAGCAATACTCAAGTATGCATCTGTGCCTCTCATGAGGCACAAGAATCCTTAAGAAACGCTTTCCCTCCTCTCCTTTCCACTTTGTTCTATAAGTAAGATTATACGACATTTCCAGAGGTGCCTTGGAGGAAATTACAACCTGGTAAAAATAAAATGAGCAATCACTGGTTTTGCACAAGGAGGTAAGGATATATCCCTTTACTATAAAGGGTCTTTCTAGTGGATTTCTGAGAAAATTACAGGTTTATAGCTGGAAAAGGAGTAAAACATTAACCTAATGTGAAAGTTTTGGAATTCTTATTTCTCAACTTGCAAGAAGACTCAACTAGACTCCAAGGCAAGCACAGCTTTGCCTTTATGGTGGATAAGGTTGATAATTTCCCCTGTCACTTTGTGTTGCATCATGTATTTTTTTCTGCTTTCTGTCCTGCTTCATACTGAATTTTCTGTAAATAGTCTAAATAGTTCAGTCTAAATGGATGAAATTTTCTTTGGACCTGGAATAGACAGGATCTCCACAAGGAGAACAAATGAACCTCAAATTCTGGACCCAGTGTTCTTTTCTGAGACTCACACTCCAACCAAGGACCATGCATGGAGATAACCTAGAACTTCTGCACAGATGTAGCCCATGACAACTCAGTGTCCACGTTAGTTCCCTAGTAATGGGAAGAGGGATTGTCTCTGAAATGAACTCAGTGGCTGGCTCTTTGATCACATGCCCCTGAGATGCAAGCAGCCTTACCAGGCCACAGAGGAAGACAATGTTGACAGTCCTGATGAGACCTGATAGGCTAGGGTAAGAGGGAAAGGGAGGAGGACCTCCCCTATCAGTGGGGAAGGGGAAGGGGCAGCGAAGAAGGAGGAAGTGAGAGATTGGGAAAGACTGAGGGAGAGGTCTACAATTGGGATAAAAAGTGAGTAAATTGTAATAAATAAAAATAAAATAAAATAACTAAAGTAATTTTCATTAGAGAACCTAACTAGCGATTCTTATTTGGCAGCAGCAGCTTCTTTCCCTTGCTTTTCACTTTGTTTGTATCAGCAATGTCACCTGGGCACATGGATATCTTTCATTAACCTCTGTTGACTGGCATCTCATTTTTATCATTGTCCAAGCTCCATTGATTTCAGATCAGGTATGGAGCATTAGTAAGTCAGTCCTCCACATACTCATTGTTGATTTGTCAGTGAAGGGATAGCTGTGAATCTAATTAGAATAACCAAGCAAGCATGTGAACATAATTCCCAGTGTGTCTTGTAAGGGCCAATCTTTGCTACCTAAAGTCTGAGAGGGTGGTGACAGCAAGGGAGGGATTTGGATCACTTGTCAGACTGAAGTTGTTTGTAGAATAGTCCATGTAACCCAAGTTATACCTTCTGGGAATATGTAGAAGGCATGGTGCAGGCTGTGATCTAAAGCAGTCCCTTGTCTGGGAGGGTTTACAACTTTCTTTACCACAGCTATGCCTTGCGAGTCTGGGGAAAGCACAGGCAAGCAAGTATATCACGTATATTAAACATTTGTTTAAATATTCTGTTTAATTAAGTAAAGGACTAATTGAAATTTCAGGCAAAGTTAATTCATGCTTCCATAATTTTATTTATGTTTTGTCTTCAGGATATTGTTTAACAATCTCTGTTCCGTCCTGTTCAGAGATGTGTTCTTTTCCTAGAGTTAGCTGTATTTTCAATGTTTATTCTCAACTATGTATACATGTGAATATTTGTGTGTAAGTATATCCACATGAGTGAATGTACAAAGATAAGCCAGAAACAGGTATCAGATCCTTTAGAACTTGAATTATAAGTCATTGGGATATACTCAGCCTATGTGGTGAGAACGAAATTGGGGTCCTCTGGTAGATCACTATACACATTTAGCCATTTATTTTCCTAACTCTCTAGAATTTTCTTTGCTATAAAACAGCCAAGGGTGATAATGTGGATTATGAAACAGTTTATACTTTTTATCAGTCACATTAGTGTTAATGGTTATAATATATATTCACAAAAATTGGACACAAATGGGTATAAGAAGATGGCTCAGTGAATAAAGTGTATGGTACAAGTGTGATGATCAAACCGAGTCACCCATTACTGAAAGAGAAGCATGGGAGTCGGAGCTAGAACTGGTTCAGTGGCTAAAAGTATTTAGTACTTTTGCAAAGCACCCAAATTCAGTTCAAACCATCCACATCATGGTTTGCAACCATCTGTAATGTAGTTTTAGGGGATTTGATGGTGTATTTTGATTCTGGGCATATCAGTCAGTCACGCATTCATATGTGCATGCAGATAAGTCATCCATAAAGCAAACAACATAAATAAATCTAAAAAAAGTCAATTAAAAAACTGGTAAGTGTGGCAGTGTATGTGCAATCCCAGTGTGGGGAAGGTAGAGACAGGGATCTGCTTGGCAAGTTGCCCTAAGAGAACTTACATCAAAACATATGGAGACAAGCAGGTAAACAAGACACACAGGAGACAGTGTATTTAATAAGTAAATTATGTTGTTGTAAATTTAAAAAATTGGTGTTGTGCTATATAATGTTTATTGCTGACCCTAAGATTATCATGGTGGTATTAATTAGCCCATTATCACAAATAATAAGACAGACACCTGTTGGATTTTATAATGGCCTTATTTACCTGGGGCCGGGCAGATGCTCCACCTACAATGTCTCAATAACCTTACCATCCATCTCCCAGGCCCCATCCACCTTAATCCTCCTCTTCTGGTCTATCTTCCATCCATAATCCCATGGTACTTGCTTGTATTCTTTATCTGGTCCTCTTCACACTGTTATTAGAGTCCTTCCTCTCTGTTCACTTGGCATGTATTGGGCAGGTTCACAAAACAAGGAGGCTCAATTATTCAGAGAATTAAACTCAGTGACTTAAGATTAATTTTAATATGAGAAGGTACACTACTATTTGCATATCTTAGATGGTAATGAAACATGTGGTATATGATATTATATGTAAAACTTCATATAACTAGTAGAACATGCTATAAAAGGCATTATGCAAATGGACCAAATGTCTGTCTTATTTAAATGACCAAAAAACCAACCTACAACGCATAATAAACGTTCAAATATTTTGTAGAATATTATAATTTGAGTGATAAGTGTCTATGCTCAGAAAAGCTTCCTCCTTTTGACATTAATTATTTCTTTAAAAAATTCTCTTGCTTTGCTTGGTGCTGCCCATGTATTTCTGTCCTATTCCTTGTTCCTCAACACAAGGAGTTAGAGACCATAAAAAGGTGGCCAATGAACCCTCAATACTGTCCAGCAGCATGTACACACTGGATACGGATACATTCGAGGGAGAGTGTTCTTTATTACTGTTTCTTGTTAACTTATGCATTTAAAACATCCAACTTTTGGGATTTCCAGAACTCCACTCAGAATGTGATGCTATTTGGTGATAGACCTGTTATGCACAAACTAGTTAAGATGAACCCATCCTATGTGACTTGGATGTGTTCTTTTTTTTTTTTTGAACTCAGCATCTTTATTTGCAAGGAGGCTGACAATCATAATTCTTTACAAAATTCATATGTCTATGTAATGAATTTTATACATTTTTTAAAATGTAATTTATTTATTTTTATATCAATCACAGGTTAGGTACTTTGCATCCCAGGTGTAGCCCCCTCCCTCATTCCCTCCCACTCTCCCCATCCCTTCCTCAGCTCCTCCCCGCCCCCTCCAAGTCCACTGACAAGGGAGGACCTCCTCCCCTTCCATCGGACCCCAGATCATCTTCTCTCCTCAGGGCTGGCTGCAATGTTCTCCCCTGGGATCTAGCCAGGCTGTTACTCCCTGGCGTGTACGGGGAGGGTCAAAGAGCCAGCCACTTGGATGTGTTCTTAATACAGTTTCACTGCTGTCCTCATAAAGAAAATTAATTTGGACACATACAGGAACACAAGAAACGTATCATGAGACATTACAGTCAAAGATAAAAATTTTGCATCAGGAAAGAGAATGAAGCCACAGATTTCATATTACCTTGCAAGAAGCTGGAAAGTACATGTAAATAGATTTTCCCCAACAATACCAATTGACTCAAGCAGGCCAATGCCATAATTCCCAAGTTTCTGTTGTCTAGACCTGTTAAAATGAACATTTATACCCTGTTTTACCTGCACTTCACGTTGTCATGGCAGCAGCAGCAAAGTAATCTTCTTCTTCTTCTTCTTCTTCTTCTTCTTCTTCTTCTTCTTCTTCTTCTTCTTCTTCTTCTTCTTCTTCTTCTTCTTCTTTTCAAGACAGGATTTATCTTGGAAACTTTGGCTGTCCTGGACTCACTTTGAAGACCAGGCTGGCTTCAAAGGCACAGAGATCCTCCTGACTCTGTCTCGCTGAGTGCTGGAATTCAAGCATGTGCCACTGTTCCTGACTATGATTATTATTCTTAAAGCAATTTCTTGGTATTCCTTCAATAATGTATAGAGCTGTCAGTTTAAAGATAAGCTTTCTAGCACCTAATGTCATCATTCATATTTGACAGTTTCCAAAATATGTGTGTATATATATATATTTAATATTTGTTGCATGTGCACATGCTTTTAGAGTATGTGTGTATGTGCATGTGGAGTATGTATGTGTGCATGTCTGTGTGTCTGTGTGTGTGTGTGGTAAATTTCACTGTGTGTATTAAGGTACTTACATGCTAGTGTACTAGTTTATGCTACTGAAGAGTGTATCATACACCAATCTAATGTCTAGAATCTGCTGTGTCAGCTTTTGCAGCATTTCAGGCCTTTGGTTAAAGGCAAAATCTCTTTCATTTTTCCTTCTTTCTTCTTTCTGCTCTTAATTTCTCCTTCTTTTCCATCATCTTTCCCCCTTTCCTTTCTTTTTATCACATTTATTCTGAGTATCCAAACTCAGATCCTCCAACTTGAGCCTTAAGCTTTTTTACCTGCTGAGCCATGTATTTAACACTTCTCAATTTTAATATGTAAGATAATTCCTTTGAACATCAAACTGCGCTAAAATAATTATATCTATTTTGGGTTTTGTTAGTTTATTTTTTTTATTTATCCTTCAGTCAAAACATTGCTTTAGGAAGGTTTTTTTTCTGAAATGAGAAATATTTACCTTAAAATAATATATATTAATGTATAAATGTCTTTTTTTGCATAGGGTGTATACATGCATGTATAAGTCACATAAAGAGGAAATGAACTAAACTCTCAAGGAAACACAGGCAAATATGGCCATGCAAATAGAGGCATATAAAGAGGAAATGAATAAAAAATAGAGGTCATCATGGAAAGACAGGAATCCACATTCAAACAGATGAAGGAAATGGTGCAAGACATATAAACAGAATTAGAATCAATGAAGGAAACACAAACAGAAACCCCTGGAGCTGGAGAACTTGGAGAAAAGATCAAGAACCTCAAAGATAAGAATCACCAACAGAATACAAGAGATGAAGAGAGAATCTCAGGCACTGAAGATATAATTGCAGAAATTGATACATCTCTCTAAAAAAAAAAAAAAGGTAAAAAAATTCCAAACACAAAACATCCAAGAAATCAAGGACTCTGTGAAAAGACAATATATAAAAATAATAGGTATAGATAAAAAAGAAGACTACAGGTTCCAAGATGCAGAAAATGTTTTCAAGAAAATCATAGTAGAAAAAGTTTCCCAACGTAAAGAAAGAGATGTCCACCATGACTAAATCTACAGAACAAAAACAAAACACTAAATCTACAGAACAAAAAATAAATATTGAAGGCAGCAAGAGGAAAAGACCAAGAAACATATAAAGGTAGACCTATCAGAATCACACCAGATTTCTCAACAGAAACTATGAACGCCAGGAGGGCCTAGGCAGATTTCATACAGACTCTAAGAGACCAGTGATGCCAACCCAGAGTACTATACACAGCAAAGCTTTCAATCAACATAGATAGAGAAAACCAAATATTCTATGACAAAACTAAATTTAAACAATAGCTATACAGCAACTCAGCCCTAAAGAATATACTAGAATAAAAACTCCAATCTAACAAAATCAACTATACTCAAGGAAACACAGGTTATAGATAACTTCACAACAGAAAATTAAAAGTAAAAAAGCATTGAATCACAGTAACATGGCAAACTCCATAATAAAAGGAACTAGCATTCATTGGTCATTATCTACCAAGATCAATGGTCTCAACTTTCAAAAAAAACTAAACAGACTAACAGAATGGTTACAAAAACAGGATCTAACATTCTACTGCATCCAAGAAACACACCTCTGCAACAAAGAAAGCACTACATCTGAGCAAAGGATGGAAAAATGTTTATCATGCAAATGAACCCAGAAAACAAGCTGGCATAGCTATACTAATATCTAATAAAATACATTTTTAATCAAAATTAAACAAAAAAGATGAGGAGACACACTTCATTCAAAATCAAAGAAAAAAATCAAACAGAAGGACATCATAATCCTGAACATCTATGCCCCAAATAAAGGAGCACCTGCATTTGTAAATGAAACATTATTAAAACTGGAATCAAGGGCTTAGTGGTTAAGAGCACAAACTGTTCTTACAAAGGACTGCCGTTCAATTTCTAGCACCCACATGGCAGCTCTCAACCATCTGTAACTCCAATTCCAGGAGTTACAGTTCCATATTCAAGCAGGCACACCAATGTATACAAAATATAAATAAATAAATATTTGTTTTTTACAAAAAATCTGAAATCATACATTTAGCCCAACATTTTAGTAGGCTTCAACATTCCACTCTTACCAAGGGACAGCTCATCTAGACAGAAGCTAAATAGGGAAATAATGCAACTTACAGAGGTCCTAAATCAAATGGGACTTAATAGATGTCTACAGTACTTTTCACCCGAACTCAAAATAGTATACTTTTTTTGACACCTCATGGAACCTTGTGAAACATTGACCATATAATCGGACACAAAGCAAGCCTCAGCAGACACAAGATTGAAATAATCCCTTGTATCATATCAACAACCATAGCCTAAAACTAGACCTCAACAACAAAAGAAATAACAAAAAGCCTATATACACATGGAAACTAAACAACTCTCTACTCAATGACAGCTTGGTCAGGGAAGAAACACAAAAAGAAGTTAGATGCTTCCTTAAATTCGATGAAAAGGAAAGCACAACTTACCCAAACTTATGGGACACAATGAAAGCAGTGCTAAGAGGAAAGTTCATAGTAATAAGTGCCTTCAAAAAAAGAGTTTGAGACATTTCATGCAAGCAACTTAATGGCAAACCTAAAAGCCTTGGGGGGGGGGG
>CM053753.1:92582758-92597979 GCA_028658305.1 Pachyuromys duprasi | reverse complement strand
CTTTCTTGATTAACTTTGGTTGAAAGTCTATCTTATTAGATACTAGGATTGCTACCCCAGCTTGTTTTCTGGGACCATTTGCTTGGAAAATGGTTTTCCAGCCTTTTACTCTGAGGTAGTGTTTATCTTTGTTGCATAGGTGTGTTTCTTAGATGCAGCAGAATGTTGGGTCCTGTTTCCGCAGCCATTCTGTTAGTCTGTGTCTTTTTATTGGAGAGTTGAGACCATTGATGTTGATAGATAATAGTGACCAATGACAGTTAATTCCTTTTATTGTGAAGTTGGTGGTCTTACTGTGATTCATTGCTTTTTTGTTGTTGTTGTCATTGGGAAATTATCTGTATCCTATATTTTCTTTGGTGTAGTTGTTTCCATTGGACTGAAGTTTTCCTTCTAGTACCTTCTGTAGGGCTGGGTTGCTGTGTAGGTATTGCATGAATTTTGTTTTCTCATTGAAAATTTTGTTTTCTCCATCAATGTTGATTGAAAGCTTTGCTGGGTATAGTAGTCTTGTCATCTGTGTTCCCTTAAAGACTGCATGACTTCTGCCCTAGCCCTTCTGGCTTTCATAGTTTCTGATGAGAAGTGTGGTATGAGTCTGATAGGTCTACCTTCATATGTTACTTGACCCTTTTCCCTTGCTGCCTTTAATATTTTTTCTTTGTTTTGTAGGTTTAGTGTTTTGACTATGATGTGAAGAGAGGTATTTCTTTTCTGGTCTAGTCTCTTTGGTGTTCTGTAGGCTTCTTGTATGTTTATGGACATTTCTTTTTTTAAGTTGGGAAAATTTTCTTCTATGATTTTCTTAAAAATATTTTCCGGTCCTTAGAGCCTGGACTCTTCTTTTTCATCTATTCCAATTATTCTTAGGTTTCGTCTTTTAATGGCATCCTTAATTTCTTGGATGTTTTGTGCTTGGGATTTTTCCGATTTTCCATTTTCCTTGAGTGAGGCAATCATTTCAGCCAGCGTATCCTCTGCTCCTGAGATTCTCTCCTTCATCTCTTGTATTCTATTGGTGATGCTTACCTTTGTGGTTCCTGATTTTTTCTCTAAGCTCTCCAGTTCCAGGTTCTTCTCCCTTTGCGTCTTCTTTGTAGATTCTAATTCTGTTTTCATGCTCTGTACTGTTTCCTTCAACTGATTGACTGTCTCCTATTTTGGTTGTTTCCTCTCTGTTTATCTTTGATTTTTCCTCTATGTGGGCAGTTAATTTCTTCTCCATTTCTTTGGGGGCCTTGTTCATTTCCTCTTTTTGTCTCTCCTTTTGTTCCTCCAATATCTGCATAATCAGAGCTTTAACATAATTTTCCTGCGTCTCCACTGAATTAAAATCTCCACTGCTTTTTGGTGTTTCTGGTGGGGCCATGGTGTCCTGATTTTTGTTGGGTTAGTTCTTTCTCTGATTTCTGGGCATTTGTTTATATATAATCCAGGAGCTGTTTGTACTTTAAGGCTGAACTTCAATCTGAAACTGTCAATCTCTTGTGTCAGGAGTATTCTTCAAGAAGATCAGGGATTTCCAGTGGTTTGTTAGTGTGTGTTGTTGTCTCCGTTGAACTCTGTTGTGGGCTCTGTGTGCCAGTCTTCATGCTCTGTGCTAGAAGTTGTGAGCACTGCAGGCTGGTCACCCCTCTGGTCTGGAGGTTTTGCTCCTTACTCTGTGTTAGATGCTGAGTGTCCTGGTTTGAGATGTTAGCTTGGGGTTCCGCGCTCCGTCCTGGGCTTGCTGCTAAGGGCTCTCCCCTGGACTGGAGATTTGGCGCCCCCTTCTGTTCCAGTGGCTGTGCACCATGGTGTGAGATTATATTTGGGGCACACACAGTTGTTCTGGGTTGGTTGCAGGTGTTGCTGAGCAGTGTGCACCCACTGTATGCAGTCCTGTCTGAAATGGTGCCTGAGGCCTTCTCTGTCTGGCCCGTGGACACACACATGGACCAACGTGGTTGCTGGCGGTCCCAAGCAGTGTGTACCCGCAATGTGAGGTCTGGTCAAAAATGGTCCCCAGTCCTTCTCAGTCTGAGTTGGTTCCAGCGGAGTCTATCTGTGTGCACCTTCTGTATGCCAGTGAGTTGATGCAGAACCCGGGTCCTTCCCAGACTGGCCTGTGGACTCACACACAGACTGAGGTTTTTGCTGGCAGATCCAAGTAGTGTGCACCCGCAGTGTGCAGGTCAGTCAAAATGGTACCAGGTTTCTCCTCAGTCTGCCCACGAGACTGTGTGATCCAGTCTAGTATGGCAGCTGCCGGCGCCCAGCGCAACTGCTTGCTCAGATCAGAGCTGTGCACCACCGGTCACCTGGAGATTTTTCCGGGGAATACCTGGGTGTCCCTAGAGTTTTCCCACTTGATTTTCTCACTGTAGGAGTTCCGTTCACCTGGCAATCACAAATGCTGGCGTTTTAGGTCCCAGAGTTCAGTCTCCTGGTCGCCGCATTGTTTCTGCTTTCCTACTCTTCAGAAACAGTGTCCTCTCGTGGCAGCCATCTTGGATTTCCCCTCACATATTTTACTATAGCAAGAGTACAACTTAAAAAATAATGGAACAAAAGTTTTAACTTTTTAAGAACCAATATGTATATTCACTATTTATACTGCAAAGAAGGAAAGAAAACATATTAAACACAATATTTTAGGATGAAGAGAGGATGTTAGCAACTGTTACAAACAGAAGTGAACTATGTAATCATTTTATTTCTACAAATAAAAAATTACTATAAAGTTGTGTAAGATGAATACCTGTGTTGTCACAAAATATCTCCTCATTTTTTTCAAATCCCTCAAGAATAATGATACAAAAAAGCTGAAAGACAGTCTTGATGAGACCTGATAGGCTAGGATCAGATGGAAGGAGAGGAGGTACTCTGCTATCAGTGGTCTAGGGAAGGGGCATGGGAGGAGATGAGGGAGGGAAGGAGTAGGGTAGGATTGGGAGGGGATACAGGAGGAGCTACAGTTGGGATTCAAAAAAAAACTGTAATAATAAAAATGCTGTTTCATCAAAAACTAATCCCAAATTTTTCTTAGCAGTTGTTAAGATATTGATATTGTTTTTGTGACCAAATAGCTGACAGAAACTGATTTAAGAACAGGAGGATTTATTTGGCTCACTGATTGAAGGTACAGGGCTCAAAAACTGGTTGTCAACATAATTTGTTCTGCTTGAGTGTATGGTGACAGGTGTACATAATGGATCAGCATCCACTAGTCTCCATCTATCCTTTTCTACTCCCATTACATCAGTTGCTTCATTTCTCATCTTAATAGCTAAGCCAGCACTACTAGAAGTAGGCAAAATGGCTTACCAGAGGTAAGTCTTTCCTGAACTAGATATTCCACATTAGGGAAGGTAGGAGCAAAATATCTCCAAATTACTCACTGAAGGCCTGACAGCAACCTGAAATTAGGATAGAATGACAGATGGATTATAGATAAAAGGTATAATATTTTATAACTATGTTCACTACACTACCTTCAGTAACCTTCTTTCAGTTTTACATTCTCACATACATATGTCATGTAGGGAAACTCAAACCCAGTAGAGATTCTTCATAAACTGTTCCAAATATGTAATGTGTAACAGTATTCATTCAAGCTCAAAACTATTTATTGAAGTGGCACTACATTAAATTTTAAGCAATTGTCTAACAATATAAAAAGTATTTTTCATTGAAGGTTAAATTTTTCTTTTTTTGTTCCTCCTCAGATTTATTTATTAACTTAAACACTAAAGAATATTGCCTTCTTTTCCAACATTTTGATCCTAGTCTATTAGGTCTCATCAGAAGTGGATGCATTGTCTTCCTCTGTGGCGTGGTAAGGTTGCTCCCCCTCCACGGGAGGCGATTAAAGAGCAGGCCAATCAATTCATGTCACAGACTGTCCCTGTTCCTATTACTATGGGACCCACTTGAATACTGATACCCAGGGGACTTGGGAAGGGACATGTGTACAGAAGGGGGAAGAAGGGTAGGGTTGGGATGGGAGGAGGGAGGCAACTACAGGGAGGATACAAAGTGAATAAAGTGTCATTAATGAAGAATATAAAAAAGAATATTGCCATTTTTCAAAAGGAAAAACACTTCCATAATTGGGCCTCTGTTTTAATTCAATTAACCAAAATTTTAATACAGTACCCAAAACCTCTTCCTGAAAAATGAGTTACTTAGTTTTTCAGTTTTTTGAATAAGGACTCAAACATAAGACATCATAGCTTGACAAGAACACTCCCCCACCCCCCCCCCCACCCCCCAAATGGACAAGTTTACTTAACCTCTCATATATATCTCTGGTAATAGAAGTTTGTTGTAGGCATGACTGATCATGGCCATATTCAATGACATTTTGACTTTCTACACAATGATTTGGAAGCTCTCCATATTAATTTTCTTTCCTGATAGAATCAAGTGGGACTACTCATGTTGTGATAAGCAAAATTTGAAAGAGGACATTCTTGTCTTGTTTCAGATCCTAGAAATAAACTGTCATTCAATGGGTTACAACCTCAGCTTGTCTTGTGTAGATTTGTGTTTAAATATTTTCAGTCTACATGGAACTTTATTAAAGTTTTACTAAAAATTGAACTTGAATGGTATCACTACTTTTCTGTATTTTTAAGGATTATTTCACAGTTTCTCTTTTTCTTTTCTATGCTATACTTTTTGTTTTCCATATGTTAACCATTGTACCTCCTCAAGATGAATCCCACATAATCATAATTAATAAACCCTTTAATGTGTCCTAGAGTTACTGTGCTTATGTGTTAAAAAGAGGAAATGGAAAAATAAAATACGTTTTCTAAATGTATCTTTAAAGAAACAAATACAAAAATAGAAAAAAATTCTGTTAGCTATAAAACTTAAAAATGGTGAAGAATCAACAGGGCAACAATAGAAAATAAATGAAATTGGAAACTTACATACAATTTTATGAAGCTGGAAAAGGTTAATATTCAGCATATATAAAGAATTCAAAATTTTTTTCAAAAATACAACTGGAAAAGGCACTGAATATATTTCTGAATGCAGAAACACATTCTTCCTCAGAAATGTACATTTCTCCTCAGAAATACCAGTGGGTTTATGAAAATATAAACATTATTACCAGAATTTTTGAGTATCCAAACCAAAAGAGGACAGTCCCCCAATTCCAGAAAAAGTGTGTTTATAATATGACAAGCTATCATAATGCTAGTGAGGATATAGATGGAAAGAGATTTTTACACACTGCTGATGGGAATGTACATTCATACAGTGTGGAAAATGAGTCATACAAAGAGCAAAGTGTCCTCTGAGTGAGATGATGCTGTAGGAGGGGTGAGGACAAAATGATGCATTTAAAGAGATCATGATAATAACCCTGGTAAACGACAACGAAAGAATCCGTGGTTGTTTATATAAAAGTGTTTGGTCATGTAAGTAGTGAGAAAAATTCAGTCTGCCATGTATATTTTTCTATCTTCAAAATTCTATCTTGCAGAAAATTGCAATGAAAATACTTAGTGTTATTAACCAAGAATTGGGCCTATAAATGCTTTTAGGATATTTCAGCCTATATATATATGCCAATATAATGATATTTTATTGTAATGAATCTATTACTTTCCAAAATAACAGACTATATGTTTAAAAAATTGAGAAAACAGACAAATGACTGAAGACAGATCAGCAGCCCAAGAAACAAACAGATGTTATAATAAATAAAGAATGAAGAAAATGAAACAGTTTCAGGGTTTTATGGGGTTGTGAGGAGCAGTGGTGAGAATCAGGTCATGACTTTGGTAGAATCAGGCTTCCAAAGTCTCCTTTCTGCTCTGTCTGTACAGGCTTAATCCCTCATTATAGAAAGCTGGCATCATAAAAAGCTAGCACAGTACTCTGTTCATACTGGGCTTAAGACCATCCACCAAGATAGTAGATCCTGGAAAAGTTGTGTGAGGGTGAAGAATATTTGGAAAAATTATTTATTAATTATTATAATTATTTATTACAATTTATTCACTTTGTTTCTCAGCTGTGGCCCCCTCCCTTGTTACCTCCCAATCCCCCTCTTCCTCTTCTCCCCCAGCCCACTAATAGGGAGGTCCTCCTCCCCTTCTATCTGACCCTAGTTTATCAGGTCTCATCAGGACTGGCTGCATTGTCTTCCTCTTTGGCCTGGTAACACTGCACCTAGTGGAAGGTGATCAGAGGGCCTACCACTGAATTCATGCCAGAGACAGCCCCTGCTCCCCTTACTAGGGAACCCGCTTGGACATCTGAGACTATGGGCTACTTCTGAGCAGGGGTTACAGGTCCTCTCCATTCATAGTCCTTGGTTAGAGTAACAGTCTCTGCAGGGCCCCAAGGCTCAGATTTTTGTTTGTTTGTTTGTTTTGTTTTGTTTTGTTTTGTTTTGTTTTGGCTCTGTTCTCCTTTTGGAGCTCCTGTCCCCTCTAGGTCATTATTTTAACACAATTATATTCACAGGTTTACCTTTACATTTTTAAAATATATTTTTGGTAATATATTATGGCCTGACCACAGCTGCTCTTCACTCCACTCATCCCAGTTCCTCCCATGCACCTTCTGTAAACCCCAGAGCACCTCCTCATCCATTTCCCTTCAGAAACGAGCAGGCCACCCTACGATAATTTAATAATAAACACAACATAACAAGTTGCAATAAGACTAAGTATATACCCTCATACAAAGGCTGCACAAAGAACCAAGTAGGAAGAAAAGGGTCCCAAATATCTGCAAGAGAATCAGAAACAAACTCCACTCCCACTCTTAGGAATCTCACAAGAACAACAAGCTATATAACCGTAGCATATATGCAGAGGACCTAGCTCAAACCTATATAGTCTCCCAGATTCTCACTTTAGTCTCTGTGAGACCTCATAAGTCCTGCTTAGTTGATTCTGTGAGCCAGTTCTTATGGTTTCCTTGACCCCTCTGGCCCCTACAATCCTTTTCTCCCATCTTCTGCAAGGTTCCCCAAATTCTGCTTAATATTTACCTGTGGGTCTGTAAAGCTCTTCCAGTCAATTGCTAGATGAAGCCTCTCTGATGATGCTTGAGCTAGGCTCAGATCTACGAGTATAGCAGAATATCACTAGGAATCATGCACTTTATTTATTTATTTATTTATTTATTTATTTATTTATTTATTCCAAGTCACTAGGCTATCCAGTGTCTGATTCTTGGCCATCCAAGTACTTTCAAAAAAAAAAAAAAGCAACCTTATTTTATCTATTTATTCTTTCATTTAGTTGTCAGTAATTAAATGCCCAACAATTTAAAGGATCTTCGAAAATCTCCATTCAAAGTTATAAAGAACGCTCTCCAGGCCATGCCTCTGTAAAATGACCATTACAGAACTAAAACAGAAGTTGCAAAAAGAAAACACACAATAATTGTTTTACTCTTCTTAAAATGGATGTTTTGTGTGAGAAAGCTCTATTTCTGCTTACAACCTTCTTTTTAATTTTAACATTTTTATTTTATATTAATCAAAGGTTATCTACTTTGTATCCCAGCCATAGCCCCCTCCCACATTCCCTCCCTATTCCCTCTTCCCTCCCTCATATCCTCCCTGCCCCTTTCCAAGTCCACTGATAGGGGAAGACCTCCTCTTCCATCTAACTCTAGCTTATCAGGTCTCTTCAGGAATGGCTGCAATGTCCTCTTCTGTCCTAGCAAGGCTGCTCTCCCATTCGGGGGATGGGGGGGCAGGGAGGTCAAAGAGCCAACCATTGAGTTCATGTCAGAAATAGTCCCGGTTCCCCTTACTAGTGTACCCACTTGGATATTGAGCTACCATTTGTTACATACAAGCAGGGGTTCTAGGTTATATCCATACATGGTCCTTGGTTGGAGAAACAGTCTCATAAAAGACCCCTGCGCCCTGATATATTTGGTCCTTTCAGAGCTCCTGTCCTCTCCAGGTCATACTAACTCCCCATTCTTTCATATGTTTCCCTGCACTCTGCCAAAGGTTTGGTTATGTGTCTTAATATTTGCTTTGATACACTGCTAGGTAGAGTCTTTCTGAGGCCCTCTGTGGTAGGCTCTTGTCCTGCTACTTGTTTTCTCCTACATCCAATGTCCATCCAAGTTGATTTTCTAAGTGAAGATTCATCCTCTTACCCAAGGTCCTCTTTCTTGTTTATCTTCTTTAGGTGTATATATTTCAGTATGTTTATCCTACCTTATAGGTCTATATAAGTGAGTATATACTGTGTGTGTCTTTCTGCTTTTGGGATACCTCACCCAGGATGATCGTTTCCAGGTCCCACCATTTGCCTGTGAATTTCATGATTTCCTCATTTTTAATTGCTGAGTAGTACTCCATTGTGTAAAAGTAACCTTTTAGAGCACTACACACATTTTAAGGATGGGGGAAATTTTAAAGGGAAATATATATAATGCTATTTTCCTTAAAATGTGTTATAGATTCCCTAGTAGAGAAATGATGACTAAGAGATTTTGGGAAAAGCAGTGAGGATAGCAAACATGAAACAAGAATGGAAAATTACATAGTAAGCACACTCAGTAGAAAGAAAAATGGGCAGGGAGAGGACATTTACTCCAGTAACTGAACATTTTTGTCTTATTCCAGCCTCAGAATTTTTTGCTCTTCTTTGCTTTATACTACTGTGACAGAAATGAGAAGTAAAAAATAAAGACTGCAGAAGATAGCTTAAAGTTGATATTGAAAGATGTTTTGGAAATAAACATGTTTTTGTTTTGGCCCAGGTGTGGGATGGGGGCTGACTCACATGGTCCATAGAGAAGACTGTTTGCTTAGTTTCAGCTCAGAGAGGAGCTCTATGGCAGCTGCAGATATTATAAATCTGATGATTCTGCAAAAAGAATAAATGCTAGAGCCCAGAAAGCATGCAGAAAGAAGAAAGAACAATTCTGTTACTGCTTCCCTTTTGCTGCTCCTGGTTGTTGTTGTGGAACAAGAAGTTGTAGATCTATTGAAATGAGGACTGGACTAGCAAGAAGGAACCTGACAACCCTAACCAGCAGGGGACAGCTAATAAAGAACTATGCCCCCTCTCCCACTAATCCTTTCTCATATCTTGTGTTGGGGTGATGGAAGGGAATGGGGTAGGGTAGGGAGAAAAAGATAAAAGAAAGGTAAATAAAACAGTTTTTTACTCCCTGGTGTGTATGGGGGAGGGTCAAAGAGCCAGCCATCCAGTTCATGACTGAAACAGTCCCTGTTCCCCTTACTAGGGTCTTCAGTTGGACACTAAACTACCATGGGCCACATCTGAGTGGGGGTTCTAGGCCATATCCATACATGGTCCTTGGTTGGACAAACTGTCTTGTAAAAGACCCGTGTGCCCTGCTCAATTTGGTCTTTGTGGAGCTCTTGTTCTCCCCAAGTCTTATTAACTTCCCCTATTTTCATTATCATTCCCAGCCCTCTGCCAAAGTCTTGGTTGTGAGTCTTAGTATCTGCTTTGATACAATGCTATACCGATTCTTTCAGAGGCACTCTTTGGTATGCTCTTGTCCCGTTGCTTGATTTCTCCTCCATTCAATGTCCTTCCCATTTGTTCATCTAAACAAGCATTGATCATACCAACCTGGGTCCTCCTTCTTGTTTATCTTGCCTAGATGTATGGATTTCAGCATGACCTTCCTATCCTATAGGTCTATATAAGTGAGGCTAGATCCCAGGGGAGGACATTGCAGCCAGCCCTGAGGAGACAAGACGAACTGGGGTCGGATGAGGGGGTGGGGAAGAGATGAGGGAGGGATGGGGAGAATGGGAGGGAATGAGGGAGGGGGCTATGCCTGGGATGCAAACTACCTAACCTGTGATTAATATAAAATAAATAAATTACATTTAAAAAAACAGTTTTTAAAAAAAAACAAATGTTAACAGAAAACTCACAGAAGTACACTCTTTTTACAAATCAACAAACCTCATGGACAAACTTTATGTGTTGACTGGTTGGATTTAAAGTACAGTGTTTGTATTAATCCCAGTAAGTGTTATAGTTTATAAATCCAATTAACATACTACATTAAAAGCAAATAGAGGAAAATATTTCAAGTGCCTGTAACAAGGTCAAATTAACATTCAGATTTTCTCTATGCAATTTTCAGCCATAAAAATTTCTCCATTTTCATATTCTTGCAGTATGGATGTCAGTTTACATGATTGTATCTAGTTTCATTAATATGTAAGGTTTTTGTGATTTTATTTATTTTTATTTTTATATTAATTTCAGTTTATTTACTTTGTATTCCAGCTGTAGCCTCTTCCCTCATTCCCTCCCAATTCCACCCTCCCTCTCTCATCTCCTCCCTGACCCTCTCTAAGTCTACTTATAGGGGAGGTCCTCCTCCCCTTCCATCTGATCTTAGCTTATCAGAAAGTTTTTATGTTGAAATTCTTTCATATGCTGAACCACTCCACGTATAAGATTGTGTTCCAATGTCATATATAGGAGATAATACAATTTTTATTTGTACAACCTAACTCTGTAGGTGAAACTGAAAGAGTTAAAAGGGAAATAAATTTTGATAAAACATAAAAATGGCCATACTAACATACTTACAGTGCTGTATGATTTTATTCCATCTATAAATTTAGTCAAATAAAATTAAAACATGAATTAAATTCAAAATAAAAATATTTTCTTAAAATATTCTTCATTATCAAACATCATCTGATACCTTTGATGTAGGCTTAGATGCCGGAGCCCACCAGCAGAGCAGAACGGGGTTCTGAGTCGGGAGAGAGGATTGAAATTAATAAAGTACACTACACATATTATGTTCCGACAGGCTTCTGGCCACTTTCTCTTGGCGCTAATGCTCTCTGTACCTGAAAAGCGGCAGGGCCAGCCTTGTTTATTTATACAAACAGCTTACACAATGGGTTAATTTTACAAGGAAGTGAGGCAGAGTTGAGATTTCAAACAAGCTCTCCCACCTGCTGTCACTAAATAAAAGGCGAATGGACTTGCAAATCCTTCCCTGACTCCAAGGGAAGAGGCCTGGTAAAAGCCTGTCTTCCCCTGAGACTTGAATTTCAAAGCAGCCACCAAAAGTGGCTATGACACAGCCTACGACACTTAGATTGTTCACCAAACCTACTTTATTTAGGGTTCTTAAGCACTAACTTTACCACCCTTTCAACACTCTACAACCTTAGGCAGGAGATTAGGAGGGAAAAGGGGTATAGTCCTCTTTTGTCTACTTCCTACTGATTAGGGTCGATGGGTCTTGAGGGGATTCTCAGACTCAGGTGTCAGGATACCAGCAGTTCAATCCAAAATCCAACAAGAAGTTTGTGAAAGCCACATAACTCAGTTGGATTACCTGGGGACCCCCTCTGGAATGTTTCTCTCTGCAAAGTCAAGTGTTGAAACATGAACAGCAGCACAGCAGTGTCAATCCAAAGATCAATCTCTCACCACTCCTGTGCCCCTATATATGTCCTCTCCTCAGAATCTACCTAGGGTTGTTCTCAGCCAAAGTCAAGTCCCTTGCATGAGAGAGCTCACAGCAAAATATCACATGTCCTCCCACCAGCCAACCTGGGCCAAATATGAGGCACCCAGCTTGCAGCAAACATAACATGACATGTCACAAGACTCAGTCTTCAAGAAAACCAGGAACTTCCACTTCAATGTTTTATGCAGGACTTGTCAGATATTGAAAAAATAAATCTAACATTTAAATTTTGTTATAAGTAAGCTAACATATTTAAAATTTGTTATAAGTATTACTAAGCTCCTTAGCGTCTGTAGCTATAAAACTATGTATCTCATTTCTGTGTCTGTATCACTATCTCTTTCTGTTTGTATTACTTTGTGTCTCAGTATCACCTTTTCTCTACACACACATGCACACACACACACAAACACTGGCACACACACACACAGGAGAGGCAGAGAGAAAGGGACACAAAACTCCAAAATAACACTCAGTTTGAGACTAGAATAATTTTCTGAAGACTAGTTACTACTACTACGATTAAAAATACTTAGAGGGTTAGTAAATATTTCAGTTATTTAAACTGACCAAATAGCTCATTTCTCAATCCTAAACAGCCTGGAAGCATTTAGTATACTAGTTAGAAACATGTATAGAGAGAAAACTTAATCAACTGTAATTAAATGCAAATTTATTTATTAATATGTAAACATGCACTTGTATTTAAAGAAAAATTAGAATCTATAATTGAGCTCCAAGGCAAAATACATTTAGCTATAAGGACAAACAATAGACATTTTTTTTGATAAGAAATGGAAAAGAAAATTGATATTAGGTTTGAATTACTTTTAGGTTCTGAATCCCTTCATTATTTCTATCTTGGATCTATTAATAACTTAAACGTTTCTCTAGTTTCTCTGAGTAATAATTTACAATTTTGTACTTTTAGTATCACATGGAAACATTCATGTTTTCCTATTGATTTTTAATGATTACCTAATATTCAATTTCTACTATCTCCATGAAAACAAGTATTTTGTTCCCGTTTTTATTTTCAGGTTATAACAATGAAGTATTTTATTCCTATTTTTATATGTTTGTTCCTTGATTTCCTCTTATACATTCAGCAAAGGGTAAATGATTTAGTTACTATTCTTTTTATGAAATTACTTTTGCATTTACATGTAATTACCTGTGTATGAGTTAATGTATGTGTGTAAAATTGCCTATGGAAGCAAGGAGTGCATTTCAAAATCTGTATGGATAAAGTTGCAGGCAGCTGTGTGTTGCCCAAGTGGTGATTGGGAACTGAATTGGGATCCACAGGAGGGCCTCTCCTTAGCAGATTCACCTCTCCAGATGCAAGCTTAAACTTTTATTCTGGTACCGCAAGTGCCCATATCAAGACTGCCAACACCACACAAGGAAATACTATCAGTTCATGGAGCTTTTTTATGGCTTTTCATGAGTGTTTATCTAACAACTTTAGTTTTAGATCAATGAATTTCTATCTCAAGTTCATATTATCTGTGCTAAGATTTCCACTGAGATTCCCCTCATCAGATTTGTTGTGTGGGAAACAGCAAAAACAATAGCTACTAAGAACTCTGTGACTTTTAGCTTTTCTGCATCATGAAAAAGATGTAAACAGCTTTGAAGTTGCGTGAGTTTCATGTAGGCAACATGTAGCTGATTCTGCCTTCTTACCCATATAGCTACTATGTTAGGAAAACTTAATCAATTTAGGTTAAAATTCTAATGACTTGATATGGTTGTTGTGAGAACTTCTAAAAATATTTAAAGAGGAGACCTGCAGCCAACCTAAGTAACCCAGACAATCCCTGGAAATGGTCCTGGGCTCCTTCAGGTACTCAGCCACCAACTCAGAGACCTGGCTGCACGCCCAACTCACTGTCCCAGAGAGAACCGTGGACCTCCTAGCACCAGAATCTGATTTTCCCTGCTGGGAGGAAACATCAGGTAAGACCTCAGGACACCTTGCAGTACCCCTCCCCCAAAAGTTCTCTGGGGGTGGGGAGGGGAAGTTCCCGGTTCTTGCAGGTTCAAACTTACCAGCGGAGAGTCACTCTCCTGAGCCTGCTTGTTTACTTGCCATCCCAGATTGAACTGTGGCCCTCAAACACCACAGATTGGGGCTTATGTCAAGAAGAAAACCTATGGTGGAGCAAACATCAGATCTGACCTCAGGACACCCAGCTAATCCCTGGAAAAGTTCCTGGTTTCCCTCAGGCTCCTCGTTCTTGCCTCCTACCTCATGTCTGAGTGCTGCGTTCACCTGCCATTTATTACTGCTTGAGTACTGGGATACAGAGTTCCATCCTTAGACCTACAGAAGCCTGGGATTCATGGCATCAGCCCCAGACAGTGCTCCAAGGCAAAACCTTACTCCCTAGCTAAGCTGACTAAACTCCAGGGCACCCTGGTTCTTCAAGAGGGCTGTGCCCAGCAAACACAGTGTAAGAGCATTAGCAGAAGCTCATTAAATTCATAACAAGAAACCCAATGGCAGGGCAGCTGGCTCCAGGGGTTCTTCAAGTAAGAGAACTCCCCCTGACTACCAACTACAATAGTTACAACACAGGTCCATACATACACCTTAGGTGAGCTGTGGCAATTCCTGAGAAGCATCAGCCATTCTGTGACCATTCCCAAAATGATGGGGAGGCTTTCTTCAGGAACAATCATCTTCTTGACAAGGGGAGTTTCGCCACCCCAGGATTCCTGCAGATACCAGAAATTAATAGCCAACACCTGAGACAGCCAGATGGGTAGAGGCCAGCATGAAAGCACAACCATAAAAAGCCAAACAACATGCCGGGACACAGTAATACAGGGGCAGGCAGTGCTGGACACTCCATCATAAGTGAAATTCAGGAAGAGGCCTTACGTTCATGCTTATGAAGAAGAAAATGAAGAAAACAGTTACAATTTGTAAAGAAAGATTGGAAGATAAAGTTAGACAGATTATGTCCAACTGGATGTCTATATGCAGGAAAATGAAAATAGATTCATATTTATGACCCTGCAAAACACTAAAGTCCAAGTGGATCAAAGACCTCAACATAACACCAGACACATTAAACCGGTTAGAAGAAAAAGTGGAGAAGACCCTAGAACTCATTGGCACAGGAGACTACTTCCTGAAAAGAATACCAACATCACAAGCTCTAAGAGCAACAATCAATAAATGGGACCTCATGAAACTGAAAAGCTTCTGTAAAGCAAAAGATACTGTCATCAAAACAAAATGACAGCCTACAGACTAGGAAAGGATCTTCACCAACCCTATATCTGACAGAGGGCTAATCTAATATCCAATATATGTAAAGAACTCAAGAAGTTAAAAAGCAACAAATCAAGTAATCCAATTAAAAAATGTGGTATGGAGCTAAAAAGAGAACTCTCTGTGGAGGACTATAGAATGGCAGAAAAAACACTAAAAGAAGTGCTCAACATCCTTAGCCATCAGGGAGATGCAAATCAAAATGACCCTGAGATTTCACCTTACACCTGTCAGAATGGCTAAGATCAAAAAATCAAGTGACAACACATGCTGGAGAGGATGTGGAGAAAGAGGAACAATCCTTCATTGATGGCAGGAATGTAAACTTGTACAACCACTCTGGAAATCCATTTGGCGCTTTCTTAAACAATTAAGAATAGTGATTCCTCAAGATCCAGCTATACCACTCCTAGGCATATATCCAAAAAAGGCTCAAGTACACAACAAAGACATTTGCTCAACTATGTTC
>CM053753.1:92550028-92565680 GCA_028658305.1 Pachyuromys duprasi | reverse complement strand
TCTTTCGCCGATTTCTGGGCATTTGTTTATATATAATCAGGGAGCTGTTTGTGCTTTAAGGCTGTACTTCAGTCTGAATCTGTCAATCTCTTGTGTCAGGAGTATTCTTCAAGAAGATCAGGGAATTCTGGTGGGTTGTGGTATGTGTTTTGTCTCAGTTGAACTCTGTTGTGGGCTCTGTGTGCCCAGCTTCGTGCTCTGTGCTAGAAGCTGTGAGCACTGTAGGCTGGTCACCCCTCTGGTCTGGAGTCTTACTCCTCACTCTGTGCTAGAGTCTGAGTGTCCAGTTTTGAGATTTCAGCTGGGGGCTGTGGCCTCAGCCCTGGGCTTGCTGTTAAGGGCTCTCCCCTGGAATGGAGATTTGGTGCCTCCTTCTGTGCCAGGGGCTGTGCACCACGGTCTGAGATGATGTTTGGGGCACACACAGTGGGTTTGGGTTTTTGTGCATCAGCTGTATGCAGGGCTGTCAATAATGGTGCCTGAAGCCTTCTCTGTCTGGCCGGGTGGACAGACACCCGAACTGGGGTTTTTGCTGGTGGATGCGTGCAGCTTTCGCCCTCAGTGTGCGGTCTGGTCAAGATGGTCCCAGGATCCTCTCAGCCGTGGGTTGAGACAGAACTCGGGTTCTTCCCAAATCCGCAGGCGGACTCACACACTGACTGAGTTTTTGCTGGCGGAAGCGTTTGTCCCGCGCCCCCGCAGTGTGCGGACTGGTCAGAATGGTCCCCCACTGCACTCAGTCTGTGGTGGTTCCCACGATTGGTTTGCGCCCGCCGCACACCCGTGGGTTGGTGCAGGACTGGGGATCCTCCCAGATCCGCGGGCAGACTCACACACTGACTGAGATTTTGCTGGCAGGGCGTTCGGCTTGCGCCCCGGCAATGTGAGGACTGGTCAAAATGGTCCCCCAATCCACTCAGTCTGGTGTGGTTCCGATGATCGGACCGAACCCGCAGCACACCCGTGGGTCGAAGCAGAACCCGGGTGTACTGTGCGCTCTTAGGGCGCAGTTCAGTGAAAACGGCACCTGGTTCCTCCTGAGACTGCCGGGAGACAGTCTATAATGGCAGGTTTGGGCGCCCAGTGCAGCCGCTCGTCCAGATCAGAGCTGTGCGCTGCTGGTCACAGGGAAATTTCTCCAGGTAATAACTGGGTGTCCCTAGGGTTTTCCCACTTGATTTTCTCACCGTAGGAGTTCTGCTCACCTGGCACTCACAGTGCTGGCGTTTTAGGTCCCAGAGTTCAGTCTCCTGGTCGCTGCGTTGTTTCTGCTCTCCTACTCCTCAGACACAGTGTTCTCTCGTGGCAGCCATCTTGGATCCAAAAAACCCAGAAAATATTTTTAAGAAAATCATGGAAGAAAACTTTGCTGACTTAAAGAAAGAAATGTCCATAAACATACAAGAAGCCTACAGAACACAAAATAGACTAGACTAGAAAAGAAATACCTCCTGTCATATCATAGTCAAAACACTAAACCTACAAAACAAAACAAAATTGTTAAAGGTTGCAAGGGAAAAGGATCAAGTAACATATGAAGTTAGACCGATAACAATCATACTGGACTTCTCATCAGAAACTATGAAAGCCAGAAGGGCCTGGGCAGAGGGTATGCAGTCTTTAAATGAACACAGATGCCAATCCAGAGTACTGTACCCAGCAAAGCTTTCAGTCAGCATAGATGGAGAAAACACAATATTCCATGGCAAAACAAAATTTAAGCAATATCTACACAGCAACACAGCCTACAGCAGATACTAGAAGGAAAACTTCAATCCAGTGAAAACAACTACACTAAAGAGAGTATAGGATACAGATAACTTCCCAAAAACAGGGGGAAAAAAATGAATCATAGTAAGACCACCAACTCCACCATAAAAGGAAGTAACAATCATTGGTCACTGTTATCTATCAATATCAATGGATCAACTCTCCAATAAAAAGACACAGACTAACAAAATGGATGCAGAAACAGGATCCAACATTCTGTTGCATTTAAGAAACACACCCCAAAACTTCAACCAGAGTAACACAAAAATAAACACTACCTCAGAGTAAAGGGCTGGAAAAATATTTTTCAAGCAAATGGACCCAGAAAACAAGCTGGGGTAGCAATCCTAGTATCTAATAAAACAGACTTTCAACCAAAACTAATGAAGAAAGATGAGGAGGGGCACTTCCTTCTCATCAAAAGAAAATTCTAACAGGAGGACAGCACAATTTTGAACATTTATGTCCCAAATACAAGACCACCTACATGTGTAAATGAAAATTATTGAAGCTGAAATCACACGTTGATCCCAACACCCTAATAGTGGGAGACTTCAACACTCCAATCTCACCAAGGGACAGATCATCCAGTCAGAAGCAAAGCAGGAAAACAAGGGCACTTACAGAGGCCCTAAATCGAATGGATCTAATAGATGTATACAGGACCTTTCACCCTAGATCAAAAGAGTATACCTTCTTTTCAGCACCTCATGGAACCTTCTCCAAAATAGACCATATAGTTGGTGACAAACCAAGCCTCAGCAGACCCAAGAAAATTGAAATAATCCCTTTTATCCTATCTGACCATCATAGTCTAAAGCTGGACTTCAATAACAATAGGAACAGCAAAAAGCCGGCACGTATATGGAAACTGAATAACTTGCTACTCAAAGACAGCTTGGTCAGGGAAGAAATAAAGAAAGAAATTAAAGATTTCCTAGAATTCAATGAAAACGGAAACACAACATACCCAAACTTATGGGACACAATGAAGGCAGTGCTAAGAGGAAAGTTCATAGCACTAAGTGCCTTAAAGAAGAAATTTGAAACATCTCATACAAGCAACTTAATGGCCCAACTGAAAGCCCTAGAAAAAAAAGAAGCAGATACACCCAAGAGGAGTAGACGGCTGGAAATAATCAAACTCAAGGCAGAAATCAATCAATTAGAAACAAATAAAACTATAAAGAATCAACTAAACCAAGTGCCGGTTCTTTGAGAAAATCAACAAGATAGACAAGCCCCTAGCCAAACTAACAAAAAGGCAGAGAGAAACTATCCAAATCAGCAAAATCAGAAATGAAAAGGGGGGCATGCCTGTAGATACTGAGGAAATCCAAACAATCATTAGGTCTTACTACTAAGGTCTATATTCTACAAAATCTAAAAATCTAGATGAAATGGACAATTCTCTACATAAATTCCACTTACCAAAATTAAATCAAGATCAGTTAGAAAGATTAAATAGTCCTATATCCCACAAGGAAATAGAAGAAGTCATCAACAGCCTCCCTACCAAATAAATAAATAAATAAATAAATAAATAAATAAATAAATAAATAAATAAATAAAAAGCCCTGGGCCAGATGGTTTTAGTGCAGAATTCTACCAGACCTTCAAAGAAGTCCTAACACCAATTCTCTATAAAGTGTTCCACAAAACAGAAATAGAAGGAAAATTACCGAACTTTTTCTATGAAGCCACAGTCACCTTGATACCTAAACCACACAAGGATCCAACAAAAAAAAGAGAACTTCAGACCTATCTCTCTTATGAACATTGACACAAAAATACTCAATAAAATACTTGGAAACTGAATCCAAGAACACATAAAAGATATCATCCACCATGATCAAGTAGTCTTCATCCCAGGCATGCAAGGGTGATTCAATATACGGAAATCCATCCATGTGATCCACCAAATAAACAAATTGAAGGAGAAAAACCACATGATCCTCTCCCTAGATACCAAAAAAGAATTTGACAAAATCCAACATCCATTCATGTTTAAAGTCTTGAAAAGATCAGGGATACAAGGCATATATCTAAATATAGTAAAGGCAATATACAGCAAGCCTATAGCCAACAACAAACACAATGGAGAGAAACTAAAATCAATCCCACTGAAATCAGGGACAAGGCAAGGCTGCCCACTGTCTCCATATCTCTTCAACACGCCACTTGAAGACCTCACTAGAGCAATAAGACAATTAAAGGAGATCAAAGGGATACAAATTGGAAAGGAAGGGGTCAAAGTATCACTACTTGCAGATGATATGAAAATATACATGAGTGACACAAAAATTCAATCAGGGAACTCCTTCAGCTTATAAACATCTTCAGCAAAGTGGCTGGATACAAAATCAACTCAAAAAAAAATTCAGAAGCCCTCCTGTACACCATAGACAAAAGGACCAAGAAAGAAATCAGGGAAACAACACCCTTCACAATAGCCACTAATAACATAAAGTACCTTGGGCTGACTCTAACCAAGCAAGTGAAAGACCTGTTCGAAAAAAAAAACAAAACTTCAAATCTCTGAATAAAGAATTTGAAGAAAGTATCAGAAGATGGAAAGACCTCACATGCTCATGGACTGGTAGGATTAACATAGTGAAAACGGCCTTTCTGCTAAAAGCCATCTTCAGATTCAATGCAATTCCCACCAAAATACCAACACAATTCTTCACAGACCTTGAAAGAAAAATTCTCAACTTCATATTGAGAAACAAAAACCCAGAATTTCCAAAATGATCTTGTACAACAGATCAACTGGAGGTATCTCCATCCCTGACCTCAAGCTCTACTACAGAGCAATAGTAATAAAACTGTGTGGTATTGGCATGGAAACAGAATAGTGGATCAATGGAACCGAATAGAAGACCCAGAAATAAATCCACACACCTATGGAAATGTGATTTTTGATAAAGAAGACAAAACAATTCAATGGAAAAAATACACTATCTTCAACAAATGGTGCTGATCCAACTGGTTGTCTATATGCAGAAAAAAAATGAAAATAGATCCATATTTATCACCCCGCACAAAACTAAGTTCCAAGTGGATCAAAGACCTCAACATAAAACCAGACACACTAAATCAGTTAGAAGAAAAAGTGGGGAAGACCCTAGAACTCATTGGCACAGGAGACTACTTCCTGAACAGAGCACCAACAGCACAGGCTCTAAGATCAACAATCAATAAATGGGACCTCATGAAACTGAAAAGCTTCTGTAAAGCAAAAGACACTGTCATCACAACAAAACGGCAGCCTACAGATTGGGAAAGGATCTTTACCAATCCTACTTCTGACAGAGGGCTAATATCCAGTATATATAAAGAACTCAAGAAGTTAAAAACCAACAAATCAAGTAATCCAATTAAAAAATGTGGTATGGAGATAAAAAGAGAACTCTCTGTAGAGGATTGTTGAATGGCAGAGAGAAACACTTAAAGAAATGTGCAATGTCCTTAGCCATCAGGGAAATGCAAATCAAATGACCCTGAGATTTCACCCTACACCTGTCAGAATGACTAAGATCAAAAACTCAAGTGACAACACATGCTGGAGAGATTGTGGAGAAAGGGGAACCCTCCTCCATTGCTGGTGGGAATGCAAACTTGTACAACCTCTCTGGAAATCAATTTGGTGCTTTCTTAGTCAAGTAGGAATAGTGATTCCTCAAGACCCAGCTATACCACTCTTAGGCATATATCCAAAAGATGTTCCAGTACGCAACAAGGACATTTGCTCAACCACGTTCATAACAGCTTTATTTGTAATAGCCAGAACCTGGAAACAACCCAGATTTCCCTCAGTGAAGGACTGGATATAGAAATTATGGTACTTTTATGCAACGGAATACTACAGAGCAATTAAAAATGAGGAAATCATGAAATTCGCAGGCAAATGGTGGGACCTGGAAACGATCATCTTGAGTGAGGTATCCCAAAAGCAGAAAGAAACTCTTGGTATATACTCACTTTAATAGATCTATAAGGATAGGATGTACATGCTGAAATCTATATACCTAGGGAAGATAAACAAGAAGGAGGACCCAGCGTTGGATGATCAATCATCGGTTAGATGGACAAATGGGATGGACATTGAATGTAGGAGAAAACAAGCAACAGGACAGGAGCCTACCACAGAGGGCCTCTGAAAGACTTTAACTAGAAATGTCTGAAAGCAGATAATATGACTCACAACCGAGCCCTCGGCAGAGTGTAGGGAATCATATGAAAAAAGGGGGAGTTAGTAAGACTTGGCGAGGACAAGAGCTCCACAAAGACCAAATAGATCAGGGCACAGGGGTCTTTATGAGGCAGTTTCTCCAACCAAGGACCATGTATGGATATAAACTAGAACCCCTGCTCGGATGGCCCATGGTAGCTCAGTATCCAACTGGCTACCCTAATAAGGGGAACAGGGACGATTTCTGTCATGAACTCACTGGCTGGCTTGTCAGTGCCCCCGCCCACCTTTCTCCGAGAGAGGAGCAGCCCAGCTAGATCCCAGAAGAGGACATTGCAGCCAGCCCTGATGAGACATGATAAGCCAGGGTCAGAGGAAAGGAGGGGAGGTCCTCTCCTATCAGTGGACTTGGAGGGGGCCAGGGAGAAGATGAGGGAGGGATGGGGATAGTGGGAGGGAATGAGGAAGGGGGCTATGGCCAGGATGCAAAGTGTATAACCTGTGATTAATATAAAAGTAAATCAATGACTTAAAAAAATCTAACCAGCCAAACAATAAAAAAAGAATTAATAGGTAAGGGATGCATATAAATATACACATGTATAGAAATAAATAATTCAAAACTAATAATTGGAAATACTATATAATTTTCAATACCAGTTAGAGTAAAATGAAGTTTACTAAGAATGAGGAATACCAATTATATTTGGTATATAACTACAAGGCACCCAACATTAACAGAAACATTCATTCTTGTTCCATCAAAAAAATGTTAAAGGAAGGAATAGTGAAATAATACAAAATATTTGTTTAAACTAGAAAAGACTGATCTGACACTAGATATTGATAACAGAAGGGAATTATAACAGCAATTAAAAATACATTGTGTTGAACATTTAAAACTCTCTATTGAAGTGACATGACATGTATTAAATTTGAGGTAAGTGGAAAACTACTTTTAAATTTATATGTTACAGAAGTAGAATTTTTCAGAGTTACTGAGTTAACTTCCCCTTTAAGCAGCTAGAAACATAAGTGCAACTATACACAAAGGAATGAAAACCAGCGTCCAGTATAGAATACAGCAAAAGAAAAATGGAGAAAAAGTAAAGAAAGGAGAAAAAAGTCAGTGAAACAGTTTGTTTATGAAAAGTTCTACTTGTCTGATGAGCCTTTAGTTAAAGTGACCTACAGAATATAAAGAAGAGCTAGGTTACCAAAATAAAAATCACAGAGGCAATATTACTACTCATCTGATTAAAAAAAATAATAATGATGATGGTGCCATGAAGACCTGTATGTATAGAGGCTGGGAAAATGTCTCAGTTAATGAGATACTTGTGTAAGCATAAATACCTCAGTTCAGCCTAAGCTCCTAGAGAGCAGCTGCAAGCTCAGCTCTGGGAAGTCAGTGCAAGGAAGAGTCCCTCGGGTGTGCTGGCTACCCATCCTAGTTCAATCAGCTAAGCCAGAGACACTATGTCAAAATTTAACATGGAAAATGATAAAAAATGACAACCAATTCTAACCTCTAGTCCCCACATGTACACTAACACATACGTGCATGCACGCATTCAAACAGAGACAAACACAGATAATACCCTGCACATATACACAAGCACACAGACACACCATGTATACACACATTCACCACAGAGGGATGAACAAATCTATGGCTACAATTTAGATAAACATATAAAATGGAAAACTTTGAAGAAACATAAGCTACTGTAGAGAACTGGTTAGCAAAGTGATCAAAATGTGGACAGCCCCATGCATTAGTCTCCATGAAAAAGTCAGCATGACTAAGCCTGTAAATGTTTACCCCCTGTATAATACCAGCAGAAAATACATGTGTGAATACTTGTCGAATTTTGAATCTCAAGAGGGAAAAAACTGAAGAATGCATATGAAATGACAGTACGTTTTAGGGATGTGTAAGGGACATGTTCCGGCTTAGCATTAATAAGACATATGTTTCCCGTACATTAATACGGAGATATACCGACTGTACATGTTAAATCTGATTATTTTAATCACACACAGAATTTTACTAAAATCAAAATAAAGAAGTGGGGTTTTGTTTTTTTTTTTTAGGGAAGAAATGCATTGCATAGCAAATATCAGTGAAAAACATAGAGGTAAACTTTATGAATAATCTATTTTATAGAAGCTATTTCTTGCAGAAGTAAAACATTTTTTTATCCCGGGAAAGCACCAATTGAAGTGTGTGAGCAGCATCCAAGTAAGTTATGAATAAATAAAGACACATCATCCATCAGCACGTATTTCACTCTCCAAGGAGAATGTTCCTGAAATCTTAAAACCTCTTTGTTTGGTAACCTTTCAAAAAAATTCATAGATATAAGAGATACAGAAACAATAATTCTCCCTTTAATTTTAAAAATTAGTAATTTACCCTATTAATAACTTTCCAGTTCCATAAGTGCAACAAATACTTTAAAATATTGGGATCGGCAATATTATCATTATCTGTAATAATACACCAAATTGAGAAGAAACATTGCCTTGTGGAGAGACAGAAAGATAGAAATCAAGGGAAACCTTTTCTAATCGTAGAAGTCAGAACAATCACATAATATCATCATGTGTTGAAATGATGACAATCTCCTAAGTGCCAGTAAACAAAGACACAAAAGTCACTGACAGCCTTGTCAGGTGTTTATAGGTACATGTGATCTCCAGGGAATCCATAACTGTGCCCACGGCTATTACTTCTTCCATTGTGATTTTCCTTTGTTATTATGTTTGGGCATTGACTGAGTTTTCAGCAAAGGTCATGAAATAAGTTTAGTGCCTGAAGGCATGCTTTTAAGAGTCCAAAGCAACTGTCAGACAAAATAAAGAATCTCCACTAAGAAACTCACTCTACCTTCAGGTTCCTCAGTCCATTGACACTAACATCAAACATAAACAAATTCTATGGTTGAGTTGAAAGGACTGAGCTCACTGTTTCTCTGCTTACAATAATATCATCAGGGATTAAATAGAATCAAGCATTAAAACTTGTGTACTATGCATTGACTAAGTTACTAATTGAAACAGCTTTTGTACTGCTTTTTTATTTCTCTATTTTAAAACACACTACTGCATCCTATTGTATCACAGCCTCCACTTTCCAATTAAGTTTAAATGTTCTTGACTTTTAAAGGCTGGAATAATGCTATTTTATCCACGTGTCCGGGTTATCATCTTCTGTGTCCAAAAAAATTATGAAAATGGTGCAAAATTAAGGCATAACGAAGTTAAAAGGGCTAAACTGGCAATAATTCTCACTTTCAACAAACCCTGTTTCTTAAAATTTATCTGTGTAAATCGCTTTACCCCTAAGAGTCTTTTTTTTTACTTTATATAGAAATTTTTTATACACTTCTGCTTTCTAACTTAAATTTTTCCAAATAGGATTAATATTTAGAATATCCTCATAGAATTGGGAAAGCCAGATGTGTGTATTCTGTTTATGTAACTGTGCCCTTGTTCCAAATGGAAAAGACTTTTTATGTACATTAACTGCAAATGAAAAAAAAGTGTTTAACTTAAGGAATACTATTTAGGAACACTTAATAATTGGATTAGATCATCCAAATTCACCAACTGAGGTTAGGAAAGAAGGTACATTGAAGGAAAATTAATTTGCGAATCATGACAAAGAAGGCAAGGGTGCATTCTTATCTTCAAAAATCTTGCACATATAGCTAAAGACATTCCCAAAACATATGGCTAAGAGTATGAAAAGGAAAAAGAATAAATCCAATTATAACAGGAATAGCAACAACAAAAAGAAAAAATAAAGCCATGATGAATACACACATGCTACAGTTTTACTAAATGTAACACAGAAATTCTGTGTTGATCAACTTTGTAAATAATAGTGATTAGATATATGAGTTTAACTCACATTCTAGAGATTAGGGAACAACGGAACCGATATAAAGATTTGGGCAGTATCTGTTTTACTTACAGGTGAACCCAACCAGTGTGTATTCCGATTGAGCTATTCTGTAAGATATTAAGTACTGAGCATCACATTTGTAACTCATTTCTAACAATCATTGCCAAACTATATTTCTAGTGACATCATTTTATGAAAGTAAAGAAAAAAATCCTAGGGACAACCATGATTTCTTAATGTACTTACAATGATTCCATTGGATAAAAATCACTTTTGACTTGAAAATGATAGAATGTAAAACCTCTTAAGACCTATGATAAGCCTTGAATGAGCTCACATTTAAGCCTGAATCATCTTAGTCACTCAAAGACTTCTAAAGCAAAAGAACAAGCATAGAAAGACTTGTCCTTCTTTATTCATAAAAGATTCTACAAACTTTAGTAATAAAATGACTGAAGAAAATGAAAGCTGTGATACTAGCTAGGTTCAGAAAGACAGATGTTCTCTCAGTATGTAGATATTACTTTTCTTTTTAAAAAATCAGGCTGTATGCTTTTAAAATTTATTTACTTATTATTATTACAGTTTATTCACTTTGTATACCAGCTGTAGCTTCCTCCCTCTTCCCCTCCCAATCCCACCTGCCCTTTCTCATCTCCTCCCATGCCTGTCCTCAAGTCTGATAGGAGAGGTCCTCCTCCCCTTCCATCTGACCCTAGCCTATAAGGTCTCATCAGGACTGGCTGCATTGTCTTCCTCTGTGGCCTGGTAAGGCTTCTCTTTCTCAGAGGGAGGTGATCAAAGAGCCAGTCACAGATTTCAAATCAAAATGACCCTGAGATTTCACCTTACACCCATCAGAATGGCCAAGATCAAAAACTCAAATGATAACACATGCTGGAGAGGTTGTGGAGAAAGGGGAACCCTCCTCCACTGCTGGTGGGAATGTAAGCTTGTACAACCACTTTGGAAATAAATCAGGTGCTTTTTCAGAAAACTGGGAATAGCGCTACCTCAACAACCAGCTATACCACTCCTGGGCATATATCTGAAAGATGATCAATCATACAACAAGGACATTTGCTTAACTCTTTTCATAGCAGCTTAATTTGTAATAGCCAAGATCTGGAAACAACCTTGATGTTCCTCAATAGAGGAACTAATGGAGAAATTTTGGCACATTTACACAATGGAATACTACTGAGCTATTAAAAACAAGAAAATCATGAAATTTGCAAGCAAATGGATGGAACTAGAAAAGATCATCCTGAGTGAGGTAACAGAAGCAGAAAGACACCCATGGTATATACTCACTTATAAGTGGGTATCAGTCATATAAAATAGGATAACCATAATAAAATCTACAGGCCTAAAGAAGCTAAAAAACAAGGCAGACCCGAGGGAAGATGCTTAATTCTCATTCAGAAGGGCAAACAGGATAGACACTGGAAGTGGTAGAAGAGAGGGAATAGGACAGGAGCCTACCACAGATGTCCTCTAAAAGACTCCAGCCTTCAGGGGATCAAAACACATGCAGCGACTCACAGACAAACTTTGGAGACAGCACAGGGAGTGTTATAGAAAAAGTGGGATATAGAAAGAACTGTTGGGGAGAGGAGACCCCCACGGAGACCAAGAAAGCTAAGAAAATTTTGGACACAGGAGGACTGCAGAGCCTAATGCATCAACCAAAGAACTTGCATAGAGAGGTCCTAGACCCCCTGCTCAGATGTGGCTCATAGACATCTCAGACTCTATGTGAGTCCCTTAGAAAGGGGAGAAGAGACAGTCTCTGACATGAACTCGGTTACCTGCTTCTTGATCACTGCTCCCTGGTGGGACTATCTAACCAACTCACAGAGGAAGAGGCTTCAGGCAGTAACGATGGGACATGATAGGCTAGGAGGACTTCCCCTCTCAGTAGACTAGGGGAGAGGGATAGGGGAGGAAGAGGGAGGGAGGGTAGGACAGGGAGGAGATGAGGGAGAGGGCTACAACTGGGACTTAAAGTGAATAAATTATAAAAAATAATAATGATAAATAAATTTCATAAAAATATCACTCAAAAAATAAAATATTGAAAGACAGATTTTTAGCTATATGTGTGTAGCTTTAAATGTTCATGGTCAGATACAATTGTTTATTTGTGCAGAATATCCTTTTGTTTATTTATTGGCTTGCTATAAATATGTCTTATTAAAACTATCTATTGGTATATAAGTTTTTCGCTGGCCAATTTCATTTTAGTCTTAGTATATTGGTATGAATATTCATACCATACATACTAAGTTCATAGTATGTAACAGTTTTGTAAAGGTGCTTGAGTAAACAGCAACAATTAATTCAATATGTTAAGAGTTAAATTCATTGAAGGAAACAAAAGTGGCCTGAACTAATTTAAAAAATTGGAGCAAGAATTAATAGGAAATTTTAAGTGCTTAAAATGCTTAGTAGCCACTTTTATGAAAGAAACATTATAATTTTCAAATTATTTTAGTTACAATTTAATAAATATTTGGTATGTGTTTACTAATTAATTTATTGTTATGAATTGCATATACAATAATTAGTTGGAACACCTATCCCTTTAATATTCCTAGAACAATCCAGAGTTTAAGAAAGAATAAGTAATAATTAAATTGGCATTTTAAATGATCTTAGCAGTGTAGTGATAAATAGACTCAACAATTTAAGGGAGTACAGACAGAACAAAATACAATCCTTATGACAGGACTAATGTAATGTGTTAGAGATGCTAAGGTGGCCTCACATATATATATTTACATTAATCTGTTAGAGGTATCAAGAAAACTTGATGAATGTGATGAAGTAAGATGGTGAGTGAAAGCAAGGCATTGTCAGGAGAAATGTGAGAGGAAGACTGTTTTATTGAGAGAATCTAAGAACCTGGATTTATGGTAAAATGCAATGTGCTCACCACGAGAATCACAGACTTGTTTTTCTTTACTGTGCAGCCAGAACATCCTAGTCTCCAGCCATCCTGGAAGTTAGTCTGTCTAAAAATGGTTAAATGGAAAAGCAGATTATAAAAGGAACCATTCAAGAATATGGATTTAAGGAACTTGTTTCCTAAACAGGAAGACAAAATAAAATGAAACAGAGAAAGATGACACACTTAATGGGGTTAATGTAATTTTCTCTAGAAATAATTGCTGTTCAATGGAAGGTTGAATTCAGGAAAAAGAAACTGACAAGCAGTCGATGTTCGCTAGAACTAAATCACACTAACACCATATAATCTTGAGTGCATGGAGAAGCAGCAAGGTTGGAAAACATTAGCGTATTTTATAAAAGTACTTGATAATGAAGATAATCCAAGGTCTTTCAATTAATGAGGACAGAAACTGAGAAAAGATCACAACAAAGTTTTTGTGAATGAACCTCAAGCAGGAATAAAATCTGATTTGATCCAGAATGTCCTAAAGGAAACATTTACTTTTGAGTCATTCATGATGAATGCTCAAGAATAATTTTTGTTGTTGTTCAAGCACTTTCCTATCATTAGCTTAGAGCAACAACTTAAGTCTTCTGTGATTGGAATTGTGTCATGCACATGGCAAAATCCTGGGTTCACCATTGGATTTCCTGATGGGTAACTGTAACCTGGATTAACTTGGATAATATAATTCTGACTATTACAAACCTAGGTGGTGAAAAGCTATTTAAATGTTCTCAAAGACACATGACTATGCATTTAAAAAGTTAGGGTGAATTTGATATCTTCAGGAATCTCTACAGATAGAGTAGAACACTGGTACTCAATAGGGTCATTACTCTTTGTAAGTGTCAATAGATAGTCCACTACAAATGTTTTAAATTTGTCCAATGTGTATGTATTTCCCCCTCATTTATAAACATACATATTTTCCCCCATTAACAATATTTTACTGTTATTATCTCCACAAGGAGAACAACAGAACCAAAAAATCTGGACACAGGCTTCGTTTCTGAGACTGACAATCCAACCAAGGACCATGCATGGAGATAAATTAGAACCTCTGCACAGTGGTAGCTCATGGCAATTCAGTCTCCAAGAGGGTTTCCCTAGTATAGGAAACAGGAGCTGTCTCTGAAATGAACTCAGTAGCTGGCTCTCTGATCACCTGCCCCTGAACAGGGAGCAGCCTTACCAAGCCACAGAGGAAGACAATGCAACCAGTCTTGATGAGACCTGATAGGCTAAGGTCAGATGGAAGGGGAGGAGGATCTCCCCTATCAGTGGACTTGGGGAGGAGCATGGGAAGAGATGAGGGAGGGCAGGTGGGATTGGGAGGGGAGGAGAGAGGGGGCTACAGCTCTGATACAAAGTGAATAAATTGTCATTAACAAAAAATAAATGATTTTTAAAAATATTTTATTAATTTACATTTACTTATTTAAAGCAATTTTAATTCTATTTTGTGACCAATACATAAAATACATACTTGTACATCCTAAGATACCCCATGAACATTAAAAACATACCCAATAAATGATGGTCAAGAATGATGAAAATAGATCCTTAAGTGTTTACCCTTTTCTTTTGATGAGAATTGTAAGAATATAATTCTCAGTTATTTATATATTCAACATATAGCTGTCATTTATAGATACACTGCTGGATAACAGTATGTTATAATCACTACTTAATATTTTACTGTAACTCCAAATTAATCAGTCATTCCCCATCAGTACCTTCGCTTTACTGCTCAATCAACTTTCAAAATAACTTTGTGATTTTTTTTCATTAAAAAAATTAACTTTTATAATGGATAGAATATAACTTCATAATACTCTGTACTTTAAATGCTAAACTAAATGTTTCTTTTTCTCTTAGGTATAGATAGTGTCCCTTTTAGGGTAGCCTGATATTGAACACCTTGATTAGAAATTTTAAAAATTAAAGAAGACCTCTAACTGTTAACAGTTTACACATTCTCCCTTCTGACATAATTTGGTCCTAGAAAAAATGAAGTTCTTCTGTCTTAAAAAAAAACACTATTTATTGATGATACTTTATTTGCTATTGAAAACTTAACCCTATGTGGAAAAATCTCCTACTGCATTTCTCAACACTTGTATATCTGTTCATGACAAATCTCACATTTAATCTTAACATATTGCAGCTAATTTTTTTCTATAGTATTAATAATTCTTTTAGGCTTGGGTGAGATTTCTAAGGTGATACTTACTTAATGAGTAGAGAGAGGGTTAATACTTGTATATGCAAATAATGTCCATTCCTCCTGGAAACACAATCATGAAATTAGTGCATAAAAATACTCTCCACACTTCAACTACCACTGTGAGGCTTCTGTTTTGATATTTAAAGTATATGCATAAGGGGTACCAATGGTCAATTTTTCCCTAATCACATGCAGGGTCTTTTTGTTGTTGATGTTTTTCTTTATTTGTTGTGGCTTTGTTTGTGTCTTTGATTTTCAATGCAAGGTTTCTCTATCTAACAACCAAGGCTAATCTGAAATTCATTCTGTAGGTCAGGCTGGCCACAAACTCACAAAGACATGCCTATCTCTGCCATGGATCAAAGGCATGTGACACCACTGCCTGGAACCATTTGTTTGTTTGTTTGTTTCATTGTTTACTAGTTGGTTTTTTTAAATTTATTTATTTTTATATCAATCACAGATTAGGTACTTTGCATCCCAGGCATAGGACCCTCCCTCATTCCCTCCCCGCCTCCCACTCCCTCCTTCATCTCCCTCCTCCCAGGCCCCTCCAAGTCCACCAACAGGGGAGGACCTCCTCCCCTT
>CM053753.1:92533476-92549528 GCA_028658305.1 Pachyuromys duprasi | reverse complement strand
GTTCTTTGAGAAAATCAACAAGATAGACAAACCCCTAGCCAAACTAACGAAAAGACAGAGAGAAATGGTCCAAATCAGCAAAATCAGAAATGAAAAGGGGGACATAACTACAGACACTGAGGAAATCCAAACAATCATTAGGTCTTACTACCAAAGCCTATATGCCACAAAATTTGAAAATCTCAATGAAATGGACAATTTTCTTGAGAGATTCCACCTACCTAAATTAAGCCAAGATCAGATAGGAAGATTGAATACACCTATATCCCCTAAGGAAATAGACAAAGTCATCAACAACCTCCCTACGAAAAAAAGCCCTGGGCCAGATGGTTTTAGTGCAGAATTCTTCCAGACCTTCAAAGAAGCCCTAACACCAATTCTCTATAAAGTGTTCCACAAAATAGAAATAGAAGGAAAATTACCGAACTCTTTCTATGAAGCCACAGTCACCTTGATACCTAAACCACACAAAGATCCAACAAAAAAAGAGAACTTCAGACCTATCTGTCTTATGAACATTGATGCAAAAATACTCAATAAAATACTTGCAAACCGAGTCTGATATTCTTATTACAGGAGTACTCTTCTGTCTCTATATAGTTTACATTTTTACATAATGTTTCCAAAAGTTCATAATTTATTCTAAAGTTCATCTAATATAGATCACATACCTCAATATCATATATATTTTTAAATTAATTTTTCAATAATTTTTATTCATAAATATCCTTTATGCTTTGCAGAAAGATTGAAGTTTGAGGCCAGCCTGGATTACATAAAATCACCTGTCTTGGGATATAAAGAAAAAATTAGAGACTTTCCTACCTTTCACTAACTTTTCCCATAATGCTTTCTATGTATATATATTTATGTGAATGTTTATACACGAAATGGTGGTGCTGTGACTGAAGAGCAAAGATAACATGCACGGACATGGACAAGAACATTGTTATTACTATTACATTAACACATCAGCCTCTCTATTTTAACATACATTAGAAAACAAAACCGCATTATCTGACACTTAACAAATTACTTCATAATTACTTATGGCAATCTTTATGCTTTCTTATGGTGAATATATTGAGTGTTATCCTGTTGATCTCAAATAAGAAAGTGGAAAACCAATGAAAACAAATCAGTACATTGAAAAAGAAGAGTGAACACACAAATTTTGGATGTATTACTATTCTTTTATCATTACTTGACATGTAACAAATAGGTATGTGCAATGAGATCAGCTCCAGAAGAAGGATGAACATTCAGTAATCTAATAACAAAGCAGTGTTTTCACTTTTTAAAAGCTCTTCGCAATTAAAAAAAAACTTGCAAATAAATGAAAACATCACATACTCAAATTAACTGCAACCAACATCTTTACAGCTTAGTGAATTTATATACAGTAAGAGCTGGGGTCCCAACAAGAAATTGTAAAACTTCACAGTATATTTTATGACTTACTCATGACCAAAACAAAAAATCATGACAGAATTAGAAAAACAGTAGCCCTTTTAGAACTTAATTTTGCTTGTTTTTTATTTTTTCATGTTAACACTACCTACATATACATTTGCTAACATTGTTGGATAGATTACACAATTAAGAGAGAACATAGTTTCCTTTTTTGGATGGTGTGATTTCACTTAATATTACATATTCTACATTTATCCATTTTCCTCAACATTTTAAACTTATATTTTAGGGCTCTGTCATATCCCATATTTCACATGTATAATTTATATATGTGTATACATAAATTAGACCATAGGTATATCAAATCATGTATATACATTATATATTTATGTAATATAGTATATATAATATTTCACATAATTATATATTTGTATACTTACTATTATATTTTGTATAATCATAATATATGTTATGTTATTTGTTATAAAATAATAGGTATATCTTTATATATTTATATAGTTAGGTATAGTATATACATTATATAAAGGTATTACCAAATTTTCATTATCTATTTATTATTTAAACATATCTCTGTGGTAGGTTACATAGATCTTTCAGGTTTTTACCAGAATTAAATAGCTGGGTTATACGGTGGTTCTATTTTAATTTTTGACAAACTTTCAATTAAATTGATTTGTACTCCTTCCAACAGCAGAAAACGATTCCTTTCAGTTGACATCTTTTCCAACTTCCATTGTCAGATCTGTTGATAATAACCATTCCTTCTGATCAAATGAAGTAGCTTAAAATACGTTAATTGATAGGGGTATGTAAGACACTTTAAAATAATTATTGGCTATTTTCCCATTTGTTATTTACTTATTATTTGACTAGCAGTTTTGTGTTCTTTGCAATTTCTGTATCTCTTGGTAAATTCTGGATATTAGTCCCTTCTCTGAAGTGAAATTGTAAAACACTTTTCTCCCTTTCTGTGAGCTGTTTTCTCTGCTGATTGCTTCTGTTGCACAGATTTTTTTTTTTTATTTTCATATAGCCCCATCTATTCAGACTGGGATTATGTCCAGTGATGTTGGTGTTTTGCTTGAAACACCTGTAACAAGACCTGTAACAAGACCCTTCATTCATTACTCTAGCATAATAAAGCAATTCTGGTCATTTTTCACTGTGATACTTTTGACTGGTTTCTTCCTCATAGTCACTAGTGTTTCACCTTCTCTGTGCACAGCTAAGTACACAGTAACTAGCAATCGTGTTTTTTATAGGGTAAGGCATCAGCCAGTTGAGTCTGATCATCTCATGCCACATGTAGCAGGCAGACTGGTTATTATTAATAACAACTTCGTTTTTGATTATGACTGAACTGTACAGTCTGCCTTCTGGTAGCCAAAACTGTCTGAGAAGTCAAGTTCTACGGCTTTCTGCGAACACTGCATTAACAACCATTGGTGACTCCCTCTGTCAGCTCTTCTCAAACACCAAGGTCATTTGCTTGAACCCAATTAATGTGGTAACTTTGACAATGAAAATGTATGAAAAAAATCATCCTTAACCTTGTTTGAACTGCTCTTATGCCCTTTTAAAAATAAACACTGAAGTTCCCTAGAAATCATTTCAGGAGTTGCAAGCCATAAAAATCAGGTTTCAGGTTCAAACTAATAAATGACTGAAGCATAATAGGAAGAAAAAAAGAATAATATCAGATTGAATGTGGTAAGTTTGAAAATGAAATTCAGAAAGTGTGCACACTGATTTCTCATGGAACTCCTCTGAGGGGTAAGTGGGTGCGGTCATATCTCTCACTGCCCATTCTAATTAGTCATATCACTTGTTTAATTTATTAATCACACAATTAAGCTGAATTTTGGCTTTGCCAAGTTCACGTTTATCCATATATAAAGCAACGTTTACTAATGGCACAATGTCAATTTAAATTATTTTAAAATATCACTGGAAACAATTTTGTATTTTACTAATTTTTCATATGTAAAATGTGTTCATAGTCTACAGTAAAATGTCATTAAGAAAACATTTTATATAATATCATTGGTGACTGACAATTAATTATTATTAGCATTAAAAATTTGAACACTAGATTTTTTACCCTAGTGACCAATATTGTTTATTATATCAAAAAGGGAAAAAAACACTACTGTTCAGACAGTATTTAGAATAAAAAAGAAAAAAAGAAAAAGATTTTGACTTTCATTGCCAAATGTGGAGAACACAATTTCCTATGCTGTTTTCAGCTAATGCAGCACATTTAATATAATAGTCATTATTATCCAAAATAAAGTCACATCAGTGTTGCCACATGATAGAAATAATCTAATTATGCTGAAACCCAACTCAGGAATCAATAAGCCTCTAACGTGACATGCTGATCTCCCATTACAAGCCATTTTCTTCCTCCTGCTGCTTAGATTTTGACTTCGTACATCAACACTGGCATAGCCTGTTAAGCATATTTCATTGTAATTGTTTTACGTTAGTATCGTATACATTTCTTTTTCTCAATGCCACCTTGGCAGGTCACTGCTCTCATCTGTCACATAGGCATAACTTTGCTCATGAAGTCACCATCAGAGAAAATCAATATTAAGCATTATACCCCTTGAGTTATACAAATGAGTGTGCCAAAAAAAACTAAGTAACCTGAAACTTGATTTCCCAACCTTACCTGGGAAGGAAAGGCTGGCTGCTTAGGCATCAGGATGTATAGCTTCCTACTCACCTCATCTTTATTCTTGGCTCCCAATGCTGACCTGTCTTTCATGTTCTCATATTTATTGTGCATTCCTGGTACTTGACATCGCAATAAGTGGTTTGAGATTTACAGTTTTTGTTTGCTCCTTGCCCTTAAAAAGCAGTTTAATGGGATGAACAAACATGGGCAAATATATTATATTGCTAGGAATATATGGTTTAAAGAAGGAGTAAATAATAAGATCAAAACCAATGAAAACCTCTACACAGTAAGAATTAGAAATAGTTAAGGGTTGTTTAGAATGTCTGAAGTGTTCTTGTGGAAATAGCAAAAAGCAGGAGGGTGACATTGCACAGAAGTGATCAGTTACACACAATATTTCACGGATTTTCTCTATAAATGAAACAGTGGAGTAGGGCTTAAAGCATAAGACTGTATAATAAGTAAAACATTTTTGTTAAGACAGCAATAATACAAAAACCAAAAACTAAGTGTGTGATTTCCTACACATTTTATATCTTTTAAGTTCTCAAACTGTAAAAACAGAAACATCAGGTATCTCAGAATCCAAACCAAACACTGATTTCTGTCTTAACTGCACCTTGTGAATTTTGTATACTTCTCATACATTTTCAGTGAGTGCTAAAGCAAGAAGAGTTATGGTTCACTACTTTTTCAGTCATCTTGATGAGATTAAACCATTTGTTTAATCCAATGTAATGAATATAAACTAAAACAACATATAATTGGTTTTATAAAGCTAACAAATCTTCCAGGAAAAAATATAAATAAATTTAACTTGTATTACATTAAAAATAATATGTGAGTGATGATAAATAGACTTGAATCAAAATAAACACAATAGGAATTTCTTATATAATTTTGGAAAAACTGTCAAGTTCTCTTAGTTTTTGTTAACTCATCTGTAACAAAATGCTGTTCAGAAAACTTGCCCATTTTTTCCTCATTAAAGATTATATCTATCAATTTCAATAAATGAAAGTAGAATATTGCATAGTACCTAGCAAAAGCTAAATAAATATTATCAACATTTAAATTGCTATTTTGACAAATCTGAGGCTCTCAATATTGCAACATGATGTTATATATTTTGCCATCATTCATGAGTAAAAAGGTAATAATCATTTATTTTACCATGTATCAATAAGTATTTAAGTAAGATATGTATAGTAAGACAGTATAAGAAAATGTAAAATATCAAAAAATTTTCACATTAGAAACAAAAACATAAGACATTTTCAGGTTTATAACATCCCAAAACTAGGAATTACTTTTGAAATAATTTAAACTATGTGTCTAAATGCAAACATAATGCCCTTCTGCTTTTTCTTATTTCATGGAAGCCAATTGTGTAGACGTGTGTTTGTTGGTGTGGATGTGTTTTTTGTTCAACTTAAGTTGATTATTCTTTCCACTCTACTTTTGCTCAGATATACAAAAGCAATTTTGTGAATTCCATGGCATTAAAGATACAAACTCGTATGATGATTGTGATATATGTTGTATTTGATAGTATTTCTATTACAAGCAATGCCTCGGTATATAGGTAAGTACTTATTGTTATTAGTAAGCAAAATTGCTTTGTATAGTATAAGTGAAATGAAAACATTAATAAAATACCTAAAAGCCGATTGCTTTTAGTGTAGTAGTTATTTTCACATTTATATGATCAACGTAAATCTACCAGAGTGCTTTCTAAGTAAATCAGAGTTAAAGTAGGACACACCCTAATTTTGTAAAATAAATGGACATATTATCACAAACTACTAATAAAGTAAGGTGTTTTTATCGAGAATGTAGATTTGTGTGTTTTTATTTTATATTTATATGCATTTTACTAGATGTGTTGTTTTATAAAGTTAATATGGTTTGGATGAGATTGCCCCCACAAACTCATGTGTTCGGATATGTTACCAAAGTTGGTGGAATTGTCTGAAAAGGAGTAAACAGCTTTGCTGGAGGAGCTGTGTCACTGGGGATTAGACTTTGAGGGTTCAGAAGCCATTTCATCCCCAATCTTCTGTCTGTGCTGCCCACCCCAACTCCCGCGTGGGAGTGAGGATGTAAGTTTTCAGCTCAGTCTCCAGCATCCTTGTGCTTTGTGACAACTGAAAATGACTCAGGACAAATTTGGGACTGAAATTTTGTAGGTGGGTTTGTGTTCCCCTTCCTCCAATGGAAGTCCTGTTTGACTACAGGAGGTGGCCACTTTAGGCTCCTTCTCTTCTACTCCTAGGTATCTCAGGTAGGGTGATCACAGTGGAACTCATGGAGCCTCCCCTATCTGAGGTCTCTGGCAAATTCCAGAGATGCCTCCCACCTCCGATTTCTGTTCTTACCTGCTTCCTCCCTACTCCTAATCCCTACTTTATTGCCCCTTTCCATCCACATCCCCTCTCCTGTCATCAAAAGGTGCAGGGACAAAGATGGAACAAAGATTAAGGGAATGGTCAACCAAAGATTGACCCTACTTGAGACCAATCCCATAGGAGAGAAACGATCCCTGACACAATTAATACACTCTTTTACGCTAGCAGACAGAAGTCTAGCATAACTTCTCTGAGATGTTTCACTCAGCAGTTGATGGAAACAGATGAAGAAACCCACAGCCAAACATTGCACATAGCTTGAGAGTTGGGAGAATGATTGAGGGAGCCAGAAGGGTCAAGGACTCCACAAGAAGTCCTACAGAGTCAACGAACCTAGGCCCATGGGTCCTCTCAGGGGCTGAAACACCAAAGAGCGTGCATCACTGGTCTTGGGGTCCCTGCACAAATGGAGTAGATGCAAACCTTGTTCTTCATTTGCATCCCCCAACAATTGGAGCAGGGTTCTCTCTGTCTCTGATGCTTCCCTTTGGATCTGATTCACCTAAGCAGGCTGCTTTGTCTGGCCTCAGTGGGAGAGGATGCTCCTAGTGCTGCAGCAACTTAATGTGCCAAGGTGGGTTGGTACCCATCGGTGATATTCCCCTTTCTCTAAAGAAAAGGAGAGGGAGAGGAAGGGGAGTGGTTTGCTAGAGGGTGCTGAAAGGAGAGGAGTGGTTGGTGGCTCAGTCAGTGATAAGTAATTAAAAAGAAAAGAAAACAAGAAAAATAACTCAGGAGGTGAAAATACAGTGAAAACAATACAGGGTTAAGAACTCTGATTACCTTCTACAAGCATGTATGCGAGTGTATGTCTCTGTGTGTGTGCTTGTGTGTGTGTGTGTGTGTGTGTGTGTGTGTTTATTTTACTGAAATCCAAAAGTAAAATTAAATTTATGTGGGCAAAGGCAAGATTTTACAATTACCTGTTGCTGCTGAACATAAAAGTTCAGGCACACTTGATACTTGAAAGTGAAAGTGAGTGATAGGGAGAAAAATATTTATCAATATCTATCATATTCCAGTGTTTCTTGGTTTGATAGAGTGTTTTATTTACAGTATTCTGTATTTTCATAATGAAAACTCAAACCTTGTACATGCAGTACAATGAGAAGAAATGCTGAGATAAAACAGACATCTCTGGAATACTGTTTATAGGGTATCAGATGAAGATTGCCACTACAGCTTCAGTGAGGCAGTAGGAAAGAAGTTCAAGTTTGGATGTGTTGAATTCAGTTTTTAAGGAGATATGTTTTGTAGTTATCTGAACATCTATTCAATTTCACATTGAATGATTCTCTCTATAAGACTGATATCTGCTTATTCACTCTTCAGAATTCTTACTGGAGCAGAAGTAGAATCATATTTACTCTAAGAAAGATTATCCCCAGGTCACTATTTCTTATCAAAATGCTAACAACAATCAAACTAGAAAGCTTGGTTGAGAAAAGAAATGAATCAGTGGCAGCTGAATAGAAATAAAGTCACATTTAAATGTTCAGAATTGCAATTTCAGAAGGGAAGTGCACTTACTGCATTTTGATACATGTTTTTAAGTGTGTGTGTGTGTATGTATGTGTGATGGTGATATGTGCTCCATATGTATGCTTGCAAAGGGCAGACCTGGTGATCAGGTGCCTTCTTCTATTGTCTCCAAAGTATGTATATGTGTGATGTATAAGTGCGTATATGTGTATATATATATATACATATAAATATTTTTTCAGTTTTATTTTCATTTAATAACTTGTAGTTAATGAATTATTATTTTGTTTGGGTTTGCATTTTCTAAACATTTTCACTTATCTCTCTTTTATACATACATATGCACATACATATACACATACACTGAAAATGATTCTGACATTTTGAAAATGAATCATAAACAGTAAATGGCATTTTTCAGTTTTATTTTCATGTGAACTTGTAGTTGATGAAATGTTATTTTATTTTTTAGTTTTGCATTTTCTAAACATTTTTCCTTCTTTCTCACTTTTGAAATAACAAAAGACAATGGAAAAATCAAGTAAATATTTAAGAAAAAATACCTTCCTTAATATTGCAAGAGTACATGGAAGAATATAGGCAAAATGACTATAATTATTTGCTTTTGATTTAGCTGGTAGCAATGGTTCATATTCACAACAAGAACTGGCACTTCCTCAGAATTCAACTTAATTGCTTACACAATTTATAAACAATTCTAATAATTAGAACTTAGATAAAAAATGGACTGTGTCTTCTTTTGTACTCTTATGTGTTGTTTATTTTTCTGCAGAAACTTTGGAGTCCACAATCCAAAGGCTATTTACATTCTGAGAGTGTTTCAGAGTACTGAACAGAGTCTGAGAAACAAACAAATAAATCTATAATAATTGAGTTCAGAGACCATAACTGGTTGCAAGGCATAAATTTGGGGCAGTTGGCTTTCCCAATGCCATAAAATAATAGCGCACAGACTTACTGCCTCCTAAGGTCACTGTTAATAGCAGGATGAGGCTCAGATCATAAGTTAACACCATAGGTACAGGGCATTGGTAGTCACTTCAGAGTGGTGTTTAGAACAATTCTTCTTCATTGGAGTCTATTAATATGATTAGAATTATGTAAAACATTTATAACAGTGGGTATCTGGAGAGTTTCTCTGGAAGAAATTAAAGTAAATGGTATAATCTTGGAAAGTCCTTTTTAAGGTAATAAAGACATAGAAAATTCTAGATTACAATGCTTACAGCAAATCTAAACATTCACCACATATTAACTCATAATTTTTCTCTATTTTTGCAAATATTAAATAATCTTTACAGAAAACTTATGACATATGACATGAATTTCCTACACTATTACATTCTTATTTCCACAAGGCAACTGTATTAAATATTTTTCTATATAATCTTAAGTACTTACTTTTATATTTAATTATCAAATTACTAGAAAGCTTAAATATGGTATATAAAGTTGTAGGCAGGAAACATTAAAAAGTCAAGCATATCTTTAATCATATTGAAGTGATAATCTTAGCACAGAGAAAAAAGGTCACCTTTCCCTTGCATTAGTAACTGAAACAGCACTGTCATATATTTGGAAATAATTGGGTAAACTGTTTAAAATGAAATGCAAGATAGAGCAGCATAAAATGGAACAACTTTTTATGTGTCAAAAAATTTAAATTAATCATTAAATGGAAAGCTTCTAACACTGAAACTAATAAATACTTTCACACCAAAATGTCAAACTCTACACAGATTTGAAATTTCCTTTACCCACCACCCCAGTTATTGGTATTGAACCAATACCAAGGAAGTCAGCTAACACACTGGATCTTAAAATTTAATAACATTTCCACATAGATAATTATGAATAGTGCTACCACAAGATTCAGCTATACCACTCCTGGGCATATATCCAAAAGATGCTCAACCATACAACAAGGACATTTGATCAAGCATGTTCATAACAGCTTTATTCATAATAGCTGGAACCTGGAAACAACATAGATGTCCCTCAACCGAAGAATGGATACAGAAAGTGTGGTACGTTTAAACAATGTAATACTACTCAGCTATTAAAAACAAGGAAATCATGAAATTTGCAGGCAAATGGATGGAAAAGATTTAGAAAAGATCATCCTGAGTGAGGTAACTCAGAAGCGGAAATAGATATGGTATTTATACTTACATAAGTGGATATTATATAATATCCACATATATATCCACATATAATATAGCATAAGCATAATAAAATCTGTAGAAACTAAAGAACAAGGAGGACCCTAGGGAAGAGGCTGAAACCTCATTCAGAAGGGCAAACAAGATAGACTTTGGAAGTAGCAGAAGACAAAGAACAGGGGGAGTCAAAACAGACTTTTGGAGATTGTTAATGCTTTCTTAAATGATCTCAAATTTCATTATCTTAGGTAATTTTTGCAATGTTAAGATTAAGAAAAAATGATCTTTGTTCTTTCCAAGGAGGACAAATTCTAGTATATCTAATATCATCCTGTTGATGTATAGTTATTGTCTTGATTCATCCCTGGTTATTTTCAGTTCTCTCTCCTTATCGTTTAACAAGAGTATTCCAATAATAATTTCCCTGCATCTTCAAAATAATTTTCTTATCAGAGGATGAAACTTCATCAGCATAAATTCTTGTGAGAAAGCATAATACATTTTCAGAAATTCTCAGGAAGTTATCTTGCAGCTATTCGAAGGGCACCTAATAATTCACATTATTAAATTTGTCACCCAGTTGTTTCAGTGCTATATAGAGAAACCTAAGCTGTACCACTTGTTTATCCAAAAGCAGCAAATCAGTTCCCATACGTTAAGAACAATCACAGACATATCTACATTAACTTGCCACAAGGTAGAAGAATCTTCTTAACTAATTTTGATTTCAAAAGATCTAGAGAATTTGAAGTTAATATTTTCCATAAAAATTATTATTGATATTGTGATGATTTGACTGTATCAGGTTCCTTCATTCTTGGGGGAGGTGATACAACCTTACTGGATGAAGTACATCACAGAGAGTCGTCTGTGCCTGTGAGAATTCATAGCCCCACCCCACTCCACATCTAATTATTTTTCTCTCCTTTCGATACATTCTCTTTGCTTCCTGCTCCTGACATCTAGCCAATTGTTTGTTGCCATGTGTTACTTCTATGATGGACTCTTATTTCTCTGCAACTATAAGCCAAATTATACTCTTTCTTCCATAAGTTGCTATTTTTTTCACAACAGAACTAGTATGATTAAATCTACATTATGATCTCCAATTAATTGGAATTATTATAAAAATTCAGTAATTCATGACCACAGTAGGATTTTTAATCTTTATGTGCTAACATTTAATAATATCATATCTAGTGTTCTATCTTGATGTCAACATGGTTTACTAATGTGATTTACTTCCAAGTGCTCCTAGAAGAAAGGATATGGATTTCATTTAAAACTTTTCTATTTATTATGAAAAGTTTCAGAAGTATTTTTACACTAGAGTATCTTATTAACAATATTTAAAATAAGTTCTTGTGCTTGAGATTTCATTCTTGCCTGTGCAAGCAGGAATCAGCATTACAAATTGAAAAAAATAACTGCAGTATGTGAACATGAACTATGCACCTAGCCTCAAGATGAAACACAATCCACAGAATGTCCAAAGTTTGAGTTATATATTTTTTTATTAAAATACAGGATAGGTAGAGCTACACAATTTCTAACAACTTAATTTTAACCAACATTTACATGATATTTTAACAAAGTACATTTTATACATGATGAAATTGATTAGCAATATATTGAAGGGGTAAGATTACACATTTAGAACTTTTTAATTAAATTTTATTTTTTACATTAATTACATTTTATTTGCTTTGTATCCCAGCTCTATCTCCCTCCCTCTTTCCCTCCTGATCCCACCCTCCCTCCTTCATCTCTTCCCATGCCCCTCTCTAAGTCCACTGATTGGGGAGGTCCTTCTCCCCTTCCATCTGACCCTAGCTTATCAGGCCTCATCAGGTCTGGCTACAGTAAACAGAATTTAGCTATGAGACTCACTGTTTCCTTTCAGGATAGAGCCTTTCAGGGGTCCCCTGTGGAAGGCTCCTCTCCTCTTCCTTGTCTTCTCCTACTTCCAATGTCTCTCTTGTTTACACTTCTGAGTGAGGTTTTAGCCTGTTTCCTAAGGTCTTCATTGTTCTTTAGGACTATAGATGTTAGCATGTTTATCTTATATTATATGGCTAATATCCACTTGTGAGTATATACCATATAATCTTTCTGCTACTGGGATATCTCTGAGTTATCAGGAAAAAAGTATGTTATCTCTTTAAATAATGAAATACTTTCTAAGACAGGCTTGTGAACTTTATTAAGTCTTCAATAATTGTAAGAGATGCATATACATATATTTGATTCTATGAGAAATGCATATATTTACACATGGAGACATAATATGGCCTTGATAAAAGCAGTATTATCTATATTGCACATATGAGATTCTGATTCTCATAAGAGTGAAGCAGTTTCCAGTCTCATTGCTTGGAATTGTTAGTGAGTTAGTAAGATTTATCAGTTGTTCTATTGTTGATATGGATTCAAATAAAAATCTGATAAGATAATATATTAGCACATACCTGTATGACTTCCTGGAAATGCTCAAATTCAAGACTGGGTTTTAACCTAACTTGGAAAAGCCTGTAGGTATTTGAGTCACTCCTCTGTACAAACATCCTGTGATTATGTCAGAGTACAAAAAGAACTTAAAGAAACCAAAAAACTCATATTTCTGGAGAAATCATAAATTTCCCAATAAAAAGCATGCTTTTCCATATTCATCAATAATTCACCTGTAAAGTCCTATTACCACATACTCTAAAGTCCAGCTATAGAGGTAAGTAATCCTATCTTAATGGTTTATTCCAAACACATATACTTTTCTCTTGTAGGTTCTAATATTAACATGGAAGAAAAGTGACATCTTTTCAAGTCTTTTAATTGGTCACTTTGAAATAAGACTTATCTAAGCATGTGTTATTCTCACAGGAATAAAAATATTAATGATCACAGAGCATTTGAACGAACTTCAGAAAGTGTGATTCTAACCTTTCATACATCTAATTAGTCAGGTACTTCTCTGGAGTCCACTCTGGTGCCACAGTTATTGTGATTGAATTATACTTTGGAAACAAACAAAAAAATCCCAAAGCTTATAGTACATTGATTCAACATAATTTAATAAGAGAATATACACATTAGAGATAAAGTACTCAATTTCACTATGTAATTTTCCTTAATTTCACTTGAATAAGTTTTTACCCACTTGAATAAACTAATTCAACCACTTCCAACTTTCATTTTCTCACAATCTCAATATATCCTATTTCTGCTCTTAACATTGTCATTTGGGAAAATTATAAAAAAACATGAAAAGCAAAATTGTATTACAAGCCATAAAGAAGCACCTTTAAAAAGAGAATATATACTTAGGAAACTGGAAAACATTTTCTAAGGTGAGTTTTCCATTAAAAAAAACAATTTTAAGTTATACAGTGTCTGAAAATAATGCTATTGTTAAAGATTGATATGTCCTCTTCTAGGAATAAACCTAGACCCTTCTGTCATAGACATTTGAAAACCTTCTTTGTTCCCCAGTACTCTTGGAGAGTTTTATTTGAACAATAATGTTTTATGCTCATAGAACTGTTAAGTACAACCAAGAAAGTTTGTGTACTCATGAGTACACTATTTAATTTTTTAAAAAAGCTACACTTAACCTTATACATGTGTGAAATAAATGAATTATCAGAAGTTAAACTCTTGGCTTTGGGATTCAAATATTAAGTTGTATATAAAATCATTACTAAATCTTCAAAGGTCACTGGTAAATTTATGCTTCACTGTGACACTGAAACAAAGGTTCACACAAATGTGCACTCATACAAGCACACACATACATACACACACACACACATACCCTAAAGAGAAAAGCTAAAGAAACAAGGAGAATGGATACTAAAAATACATACCTTGATATATTAAAATAATGTGATGTGAAATACATGCATATATTATGGGAATTTATTTCCAAGGTATTCATTGCATGAGATTTACAAAATAAGTAGTGTCCTGCTTTTATCCATACTATTACTCATTCCAGAAATATTCTAAAGTTTTCTGTACTATAGGTTGTTGCATGAATATAACAGTAGGTAGTGTTCTTTCTCTCATGAAATTGGATATATAAGAGGTAATATATCAAGTATGATAAGCATTACAAGGTTAATAAAGAATAAACATAGACAGACATCTGTGTGAACAACTGTAGCACATATGAAATTTGATCAGAGATATTAACAAATTGAGGAAAACAATATAAATATTACTGGAAAGGAAAATAAGTTTCACAGGTCCTAGAGCAGTATGGGCTTCTAAAGCACTATTGTCTATGAAAGAATGCTGAAGATATTACAAAGGTACATCCATATTGCATGCTTATTAAATATTTATAATTATGTAACATGCAAATATCAATAAACCTAAAGTTCTTTATCAAGGTTAATATTACATTTAATAATTTTAACTAATCATTCATTTTATTAACACTTCTTATAAATAATAACGCTAGCATTTTTCTTAAAGAAAACTCACAGACTGGGTGAACAAACTACTCTGTGTGAGTTTGATATCATTAAAATACATTATTTTATATTGCCACTCAACTTTACTGCATTCCTTTAATATGCTAAAAAACTAATGTTGCAAAATATACCATTTCTATGAAATTGTATATGTATGTTCACATCTTTTATATGGTGTTCACATCCAACACCACATGTTCTTAGGGTAGAATTTATATTAAATTCAAGTAGTTTATTCTGTATTTCATACCTCATACTATCAAAAACATAAACAGCAATACAGCAAAACTTTCCTAATTTTTTCCAGGCAGAGTATCTATTTATGACTTTGTTTTATCTTTACTCTGCAGTCTCGGGAACTTAGTTAGGGTTTCTATTGCTGCAAAGAAACATCATGACCAAAATGCAAGCTGAGAGTTTATTCAGATTACACTTCCACATCATCAAAGAAAGTCTGGATAGGAACTGAAGCAGGATAGTGTCCCGGAGGTGGGAGCTTATGCCGAAGCCAAGATCTGGTGTCTGCTTAGTGGCTTTCTTGCCCTACTTTGCTTAGCCTGCTTTCTTACTGAACCAAGAATCACTAACCTAGGTATGGGCACCACCCACAGTGGGTTTTGCCATCACCCACTAATGACTAATGAAGAAAATGCCTCACAGCTATATCTCATAGAGGCATTCATTCGCTCAACTGAAGGTCCTTCCTTTATCTATGTCTAGTGGACTCCAGCTTGTGTCTCGTTGACACAAAGCCAGCTATTACACTCATATTTAAACTTGCAGCACACATGTATTTCTATAAAATGTGTGTCTCTTATCTGAGTACATGCAGGATTGCTTACCCATCCTAGGACCTTGGAATGCTGGGCAGATCCATTCCACTAAACCATACACAGAACCATTTCTGAAAGTATATTTCGGCATCTCAATTTTCTTTCTCAGTATTTCTTTTCTTTTTTACTGTTCATTTTTTTGTTAATTTTTCTTTTAATTTTTTGTTGTATAGTTACAGTATTCTATGTTTTGTTGGATGTAGTTGATTTCAATAGATTGTGGGTGCTGTGTAGATATTGTTTAAATTTAATTTTGTCATGGAATATTTTGTTTTCTCCATCTATGTTGATTGAAAGCTTTGCTGGTTATAGTAGTCTGGGTTGACATCTGTGTTCCCTTAAAGACTGCATGACTTCTGCCCAGGCCCTTCTGGCTTTCATAGTTTCTGTTGAGAAATCTGGTGTGATTCTGATAGGCCTACATTTATATGTTACTTGGCCTTTTTCCCTTGCTGCTTTTCATGTATATTTTTTTTTTCATTTTTATTTTATATTAATCACAGGTTATGTACCTTGTATCTGAGCCGTAGCCCCTTCCCTATCTCCCCCCCCCC
>CM053753.1:92508850-92532976 GCA_028658305.1 Pachyuromys duprasi | reverse complement strand
GTTTGTATTCTGTTCAGGAAGTAGTCTCCTGTGCCAATGAGTTCTAGGGTCTTCTTCACTTTTTCTTCTAACTGGTTTAATGTGTCTGGTTTTATGTTGAGGTCTTTGATCCACTTGGACTTTAGTTTTGTGCAGGGTGATAAATATGGATCTATTTTCATTTTTCTGCACATAGACATCCAGTTGGTCCAGCACCATTTGTTGAAGATACTGTCTTTTTTCCGTTTGGGTGGATTTGGCTTCTTTGTCAAAAATCAAGTTTCCATAGGTGTGTGGGTTTATTTCTGGGTCTTCTGTTCTGTTCCATTGATCCACTATTCTGTTTCTGTGCCAATACCATGCAGTTTTTATAACTATTGCTTTGTAGTACAGCTTGAGATCAGGGGTGGAGATACCTCCAGGTGATCTGTTGTTGTACAGGATCATTTTGGAAATTCTGGGGTTTTTTGTTTTTCCATATGAAGTTGAGAATTTTTCTTCTAAGGTCTGTAACAAATTGTGTAGGTATTTTGATGGGAATTGCATTGAATCTGTAGATTGCTTTTAGCAGAATAGCCATTTTCACTATGTTAATCTTACCTATCCATGAGCACGGGAGATGTTTCCATCTTCTGATATCTTCTTCAATTTCTTTTTTCAGAGACTTGAAGTTTTTTCAAACAGATCTTTAACTTGCTTGGTTAGAGCCACCCCAAGGTACTTTGTTCTATACATTTAGTGTTTTGACTATGATGTGACGTGAGAAGTTTCTTTTCTTGTCTAGTCTATTTTGGCATTCTGTAGGACTGTTTTATGTTTATGAACATCTGTTTATTTATGTTGGGAGAATTTTTTTCTATGATTTTCTTGAAAATATTTTCTTGTCCTCGGAGCCTGGGATCTTCTTCTCATCAATTTCTATTATTTTTAGACTTAACCTTTTCATGGTGTCCTTGATTTTTTGGATGTTTTGTGTTGGGGTTCTTCTGATTTTGAGAAGTATCAATTTCTGCAAGTGTATCTTCAGCACCTGATATTCTCTCTTCCATCTCTTGTATTCTATTGGAGCTGCTTACCTTGGTCGTTCCTGATCTTTTCTCTAAGTTCGACAGCTCCACGATTTTCTCTGTTTGTGCTTTTTTTATTGTTTCTAATTCTGTTTTTATGCCTTACACTATTTCCTTCATCTGTTTGGGTGTGAATTCCTGTCTTTCTATGATGGTCTTGATTTTTTGTTTGTTTGTTTCCTCTCTATATGCCCCTACTTGTGCTTCTATGTGTGTGGCTATATTTCCCTGTATTTCCTCAAGAGTTTTTTTCTTTTCCACTTTTTTGCCTCCATTGGTGTAGCTATTTCTTTGAGAGTTTTTTTCATTTCCTCTTTATGTGCCTCTAATAACTGGATAAGCATAGCTTTAAAATCATTTTCCTGTGTTTCTGATGAATTGAAATTTCGATTGATTTGGGGCGTTGTTGGTGGATCTATGATGTCCTGATTTTTGTTGAATGTGTTGTTATGCTGACTTCTGGCAATCCGCTTATCTGTAACCTTCACTCTTTCTTCCTGGATTCTGTAGTTCAGACTGGGTCCATCTTTCTTGGTGTCTGGAGTATTCCTCAGGAAGATGAGAGAGGTCCACTGGTTTGAAAGTATGTGTTGGTGTTTCATCTTACCTAAGGAAGAAAGATTCACTGGTGCAGGAGCACCATTGCGAGCAAGCAAGCTTGTGCTTGTGTGTGGAAGTGTGCGTTGATGGAGAGAGTTCTAGAGAGTGCATATGCCTGGAATGTGGGGCAGGGCCTGCTGCAGACTCAGGAGGGGCTGTGGGCACTAGTGGTGTTCCCCGGTGCAATGTGCATGTGCCGATTCCCTGAATACCTCAGTGGCCTAGAGGACACTGTTACTCACCTCTGTCTGGGCTCCAGGAGTTGTTTGCCTGGATTCCACTAGTAGACCCACAGAACAGGGGCTTCAATCTTGAGAATGCTGTCCCAAGAATCCCGATGTTGCCTATAGTGGGTGTGTGGGTGGGAGGGATCTGATATTTCGCTCTAGCTTAGAAAGACCCTGGATTTGGGGTTCTGCAGACATTCATTTGAAGACACTCACTCACTAGAAGGTCTAATTGAAAGCATAGGGGTTCCCCTGTTCTCTACTCTCAGATTTCGGCCTGCTGGGGCAAACGTGTATAGGAGCTCAGGCATCTCAGTGGTGCTGCTGCCACAGAGTTGGAGCTTGGTTTAGTGGTCCACTGGGAGTCCAGCCACAGCAGCAGAACTGAAGGGCCGTACAGATGCCTGCTGGGGAGCCCTGGGGGCCCCTACAGCAGTCCATAGATCTACTTGGCCCAGCAGGCCCTGTGGACCTGGGTGGGCTGGCCGACCTGGCAGACACAGGTGTCCAGTACTGCTGGCTTCCCACCACTGAGGGACTGGGCTGACAGTACAGTCGCTGGCTGGGAGGCCCTGTGGGGCCGTGTAGTTGCTCACAGACACAGGACCTGGAAGGCTGGTACAGCTGGCTGCCTCTAGTAGCTCTGCCTCTGCTGTCTCAATCTCTAGGTTCTGTGCTATGAGCTAAGGGTACTGTGGACCAGCTCTGCTGAAGAGAAAGGAGGTCCAAAAAGTGGAAGTGCAGGGAGATCGAATATCCACCACTCTCTCTCCACAGAGAAGTCCACAGATGACCTGGATCTAAATGGTCTCAGCTCATGTGTTGTCCCCTCTCACCAGGGAAACCTCATTGTCTATGTTCTGGCTTCAGCTGCCCCTCCACTCAACAATTTCAGAGTTTCAGATGCTCTGCCTCTCAGATACGGGGCGCGCTGTTCGCTGCCATCTTCTTTTTTGTTAATTTTAAAAAATAATATAGTTGAACTTCTCATACTGTAGACAAAAGTATATAGGTAAAACCGAGACAAAATAAACAAGAAAAATCCAGATCTGAACTATTCCGATGCCTAGATCCAACAGTGACAATGATTGAAATAACATAACCTTTTGACATTGTTCTGGAAAGGCAAAGTTCAGAAACATGAATTTCTTCAAACTCTTTTCCCTTGCCGGAATAATCCTTTCAATTACCAAGAGAGAAGTGTGCCAGGAAACAAAAAAAAGTTGATTGGAGGAAGTAGGGAAAATAACATTTTAATATGTATCCTCAAAATGGTGATAGGGAGAGAACCCCATCATGCACAGCTGGAATGGACGTTTCTGTACACCTAAAGAAGCTAAGCAAAAAGGGGGACCCTGGGTAAGATGATCAGTCCTCACTCAGAAAGACAAATGGGACAGACATCAGAAGAGGTAGAAAACCAGGAACAGGACAGGAGCCTACCACAGAGGGTCTCTGAAAGACTTTGCCCAGCAAGGTAAGAAAGCAGATGCTGAGACTCATAGCCAAACTTTGGACAGAGTGCAAGGAATCTTATGAAAGAAGGGGGAGAAAGATCTGGAGGGGACAGGAGTTCCACAAGGAGAGCAAGAGAACCAGAAAATCTGGGCCCAGGGGGCATTTCTGAGACTGATGCCCTAATCAAGGACCCTGCATGGAGATAACGTAGAAACCCTTCACAGATGTAGCCCATGGCAGCTCAGTTTCCAAGTAATGAGAAAGTTCCTAGTAATGAGAAAAGGGACTGTCTCTGACATGAACTCAGTGGCTATATTTTTGATCACCTCCCCCTGATGGGGAAGCAGCTTTAGCAGGCCACAGAGGAAGACAGTGCAGTCAGTCCTGATGAGACCTGATAGGTTAGGGATACAAAGTGAATAAACTGTATTTTATAAAAAAAAATAAATTAACATTTAAAACTCATTTAGATTATGTAAATATGCTTTCATTGTAATCCCTAGTGTGGGATTGTAAATTGGGCTTTAGCTTGTCCACAGCTGAAAACTGTATTGGGTGTGGCATGGTGACTGACACATGGTAAAGGCCTGTCTCCTGTGGTACAGAGGAAGCATGCTCTAACAAGAGCCCAGAAAGAGAAAGTGTGGCCTTCGGTGGTGCTGTGTGGAGAGTAACAGGTCAGAGAGACCAGAGAAAGATGGTGTGGTAGCTTGAAGGCAGACGAAGAGATACTGAGAGAAAAATTTCAAAGCAGCAGCTTGGAAGAGACTGCTTGCTGCTTTTGCAGTTGATGGAGAACTTGTACAGTGCAAAAAGAACCCATTGACCTTAAAGAGCCAGAAGAAAAAGGGTCTCTCTTACTTAGGGTTGGGGTATTGGAACGGAGAGCCTTTAAGGAACACCAAATTTAAAAAAAAAAAAAAAGAGTTTTAAAACCAGCACTACATTTCACAATGACACTCATGTCCTTCAGAGGGACAAAGGAAAACCCACTGCAAGTAAAAGAGTAATACAATGGAGATTCAAAGAATATAAGCCCTAAAGACAGTCAGGTTAGAGAGTGTGTTGAAAGCCAATTAGTGTGCTTTTCCCTGGGGAAGACTATTTCTCCACCTTTCAGCCTTCCTCATTTGCTTATAGTTGTTTATGTTGTATTGTCTACTGATGTTTCCTCCATCCATTTTAGCATGTCATTTGATGCTGGCTTGTTCAGTTCATGTTAAGGAAGCCATGTGAGAATTCGCAATGTACTCTGTGTATTATGCAGACTAAGTAAGTTCTATTTAGGAATACGTATGTTGTGGTGGTTTTAATGAGAATGACCCCATAAGCTCTTATGTTTGAAAAGTTATTTCTCAGCTGATGGAGTGTTTGATAAGGATTAGGAAGTGTGACCTTGTTGGAGAAGGTGTGTCACTGACGTTTCAAATGCTCCTCCCCTAGTCCACTGATAAGGGGGGTCCTCCTCGCCTTCCCTCTGACCCCAGCTTATCTTATCAGGTCTCATCTGGACTGGCTACACTGTCTTCCTCTGTGGCTTGGTAAGGCTGCTCCCCCATCAGGGGGAGGTGATCAAAGAGCCAGGAACTTAGTTCATGTCAGGGACAGTCCCTGTTCCCCTTACTAGGTTGCCCACTAGGAGACTGAGTTGCTATGGGCTATATATGTGTAGGTGTTCTAGATCCCTGTAACCAGATTATTTGGTTTTGTTGCTTTCCTTGCAGAGCTCCTGTCCCCTCCAGGTTTTTCTATCTCCCCCTCCTTTCATAAGATTCCCTGCACTCTGCCCAAAGTTTGGCTATGAGTCTCAGCCTCTGCCTTGACATCCTGCTGGGTAGTGTCTTTCCGAGGCCCTCTGTGGTAGGCTTCTGTCCTATTCCCTGTTTTCTCCTTCTTAAGATGTTTATCCCATTTGCCTTTCTGAATGAGGATTGAGCATCTTACCCAGGGTCCTTCTTCTTGCTTAGCTTCTTTAGGTGTACAGATTTTAGCAAGTTTATCTTATATTGTATGTCTAATGTCCACTTATAAGTGAGTATATACCACATGTGTGTTTCTGCTTCTAGAATACCTCACTCACTTTGTATTTTATTGAGTATTTTTGCATCAATATTCATAAGAGAAATAGGACTAAAGATCTCTTCTTCATTGTTGTTGGGACTTTGTGTGGTTTAGGTATTAAGGTGACTGTGACTTTACTAAGTTAGTTTGGTAATGTTCCTTCTGTTTCTATTTTGTGGAATAGTTGAAGAGAATTGGCATTTGCTCTTCTTTGAAGGTCTCATAGAATTCCATGCTGAAACCATCTGGTCCAAAATGGCTGAAACCATTTTGGAGGGAAGATTTTTGATAACTGTTTCTATTTCCTTGGGGGATACAGGACTCTTCTTTCTGACTGAACTTGATTTAATTTTGGTAAGTGGAATCTATGAAGAAAATTATCCATTTCATTTAGATTTTCAAATTTTGAGGCATATAGGCTTTTGTAGTAAGACCTAATTATTGCTTGGATTTTGTTACTGTCTGTTGTTATTTCCCCCTTTTTGTTTCTGATTTTGCTGATTTGGCTAGTTTCTCTCTGCCTTTTAGTTAGTTTGGCTAAGAGTTTGTCTATCTTGTTGATTTTCTTAAAGAACCAGCTCTTGGTTTTATTGATTCTTTGAATTGTTTTCTTTGTTTCTAATTTATTGAGTTTAGCTCTGAGTTTGATTATTTCCAAGCCTTTTCTCCTGTTGGGTGTGTTTGCTTCTTCCCCTGCCCCACCCCCTAGGGCTTTTAGGTGTGCTATTAAGTTTTTTGTATGAGATGTCTCAAACTTTTTTCTGAAGGCACTTAGTGATATAAGCTTTCCTCTTAGCACTGTTTTCATTGTGTCCCATAAGTTTAGGTAAGTTGTGCCTTCATTTTCATAGAATTTTAGAAAGTCTCTAATTTTTTTTTATTTCTTCCCTGACCAAGCTCTCATTGAGTAGAGAATTGTTTAGATTCCATGTGTATGTAGGTTTTTTGTTATTTCTGTTGTTGTTGAGTTCTAGTTTTAGGTCATGGTGGTCTGATAGGCTACAAACGATTATTTCAATAATCTTGTATCTGTTGAGACTTGCTTCGTGCAGGACTATATGGTCAATTTTTTAGAATGTTTTGTGCCATCCTGAGAAGGCATACTATTTGAGTTTGGGTGAAAAGTTCTGTAGACATCTATTAGGTCTATTTTGGCCTGTTTTGAACCCATTAAGCCCCTGACAAACTTTTCTGTTGTATTTCATCATTAAAATTTACTATTGATATATCTTTTACTAAAGCTGTGGTTAATTCTAAACAGATGTATAACTAAATCACCACACAGAGACTAGAATTTATTTATTTATCCTAGAACACAATGCTGTGCAATAGTTACTCCATCCTAAACCCCCAAGTCTGCATAGTCTCTTACAATCCAGATTCCACCATTATACTTGCTTTTAGTGATATCTTAGGACTGGTTCATTTCTCCACGTCTTTCAAAGACCTCTCTCCCAGCCTCTGTACTCCCAGCTTCTGCTCCTATTCTCTCCTACTCCTTCCTCTGCCCCGGATCCTCCTCTCTCCCTTCTACTCCTTCCTCTCCTCCTGCTTCCTTCCTTTCCTCCAACTGTGAACCAGGATGCCTACCCTCTCCTCTCCATTGCTCAACATTGTGTCTGGTTGTTTTAACTGACAAATTGGAGAACAAATGGTGGCATTTTACAGGAACTTGAGACAGGTGATGGTTAGAATAAACATCACAATGCAATGTCCGAATTGAAATCAGATAGTGGGGGAGAGAAGTACGCATTTGAATGAACAAGAGTAAGGAGTATACATTCCAAGTGATTATACCAACACTTTTCCTTTGTCTTTACTGCCATTCCAACTTTGAATGGTTTTTATATTTAACCCTTTAAGACAAATTAGTCCTGCAAAAATATTCTTGGCTGTGTGCTCTTCCATGTGAGAGCTATTCTCTTACATAGGTTAAACTTTTAGAGAAAATGTTTCCTGTCCCTGCACAGACCTTTTCCAAATAGATCCATTGCTAGGACAGGGTTTTTGTGCTCAACACCGTCCTCAATACTGAAATTTTGTCTGACTTGGGCTTATACAGTGCTATAATCATTGTGAAGATTTCTTAATTCGACTACATGCATTTCACTTTTTTTTGAATAATTAAACACATTTTTGACTATATTCAAATTCACTTAAATTGATGTAATTAACTAAATTTAAAGGATTGATAAGAGGATGAAGAGATGGTTCAGTGGTCAAAGCATTAGTTTTAAGCACTCATATTGTGTCTCAAAGGCATCCTTAAATTGAGTTGAAGAGGATACAAAGCCCATTTCATTTTTTCTCATTTTTTAAATTTTATTCACTTTACATTTTTGTAGCCATATCCCTTCTCCCCTCCAAATTCCATCTTTTTTCCTTCTTTTTCCCCCTCCCCTTACTCTTTTTCTTAGAAAAGGGGAGCTCCCTTTCCCATCCATCCCAGCTTATTACACTGCATCAGGACTGAGCATATCCTCTTCCCCTGTGGTCTGTCAAGGTACTCCTGCCAGGGGAAAGTGATATAAAAGACAGTAAGTGAGTCCATGCCCAATGCTGTCCATGCTTCCCTTACTAGAGTACCTACATGAAGCCTAAGCTGTCCATGTGCTACATCTTCGTATGGGCCCAGGTCCAGTTCTGACAGGGTCCTTGTTTGATGCTTCAGTGTCAGCAAGCCCCTCTGGGCCCTGATTATTTGGATTTTTTTTTTTGAGCTCCTGTGACTTCCAGGCTCTTTTCTCTTTCTTCCCAGTATTCCTCAAGATTTCCTAGGCATCTACCAATGTTTGGCTGTGAGTCTCTGTTTTGAGACTCTGCTGGGTAGAGCCTCTCAGAGGACAACTCTGACAAGCTCCTGTGTGCATACTTAGCAGAGTGTCTTTCATAGTGTCAGAGGTTAGCACTCTCTGATAGGTGGGTCTACACTTGGGCCAGGCATACAGTTGGGCATTCCCTCAATCTCTGCTCTATCTGTTCTTTCTATCCCTGCACATCTTATAGACAGGGTAAATTTTGGGTTGAAGTTTTTGTGGGTAAGTTTGTATTCCCTGCCCTTTACTAGGAACTAGTTTAGTTAGAGGGTGTCCTCTTCAGTCTCTATGGTCTCTGCTACTAGGAGTCTCTTTCTGAGTCCCCTTCATATCTTCCCAGGAGCCTACCCTGACTTAGGATGTGCCCGTCTGCAGTTTCTCTTTTTTCTGCAGGCCTTCTGTCCCCTTGTTGTTGCTCTCCTCAGGTCTCCATCCTCTTAACTCTCTGAGCCCCCTCACCTATCTCATCCCCCTACCCCCATCCCCGTTTAGCCATTACCTCTGTCTATTACATCTCCTCTTCTGTGTGAGATTTATGCTTCTTTGTTTGGGTCTTCCTTGGGTCTTTGCTCTTGGTTCCAAGCCTGTTTCTTACCTCTGCCGCCCCAAGCAGGCACGCATTATGAAAACATACATGCAGGCAAAATGCTCAATTTCAGAAAATAAAATAAGTAAAGCTAAAAATTACTTTAAAGTTACATCATTAGCAAAGATGTGCTTTGAAGTGCAATATGATGTGACAGAAAAAAGACTAGAATAAAGAATATCACAGGGAAGATCAACAGGTTTGGAATGTAAGTCAAAGAAAGTTCTTTGGCAAGACCACTCCACTTTCGAATACTTAAAACGTGACACTTGATGAGGTTGTATTTAAATTATATTTTAAATATTATTAATCTGATATCAGATCATAGTTTGTAGAAATAACTTTCTTATAAATAACTTAACATGATAATTACTTTCATTATGCATGTAATTAAAGACTTGATTTTCTGTTTATTTAATACCACAACAAAATAATCATACTTTGATGGTAACCTTTAACATGTTTGTTCATTCAATTATTAGTATGATCTTAAATTAACAATTCGTTAAGTGTGTTTTCTCCTGGTTGATTTTATTGACATATTAAGAGTGAAGAATAATTGACTTTCTCAGTCACATAAGCCATAGGAAAAGCTCTTATTTTAAATATAAGTTTCTACTTTTAACTTCAGGCACTTTGTAACAACCTTATGTGACAGAAGACAAACAACACTGACCAAAACAACAGAAATTCCTGTTGCTTTCCAATTCATATATAATCACGTCTTCAGCATTGATACCTTAATATGTAAGGTATAGAGTTATTGAGGATGACTCTGTCAGTGTCAAACTCTGTTGCATATGAAAAGTTACACAGAGACAAGTACCCACAAAAGTGAACATGCATACATACGCAATCCACATACACACACAAAAGAAAAAAAGAAAGAAAGAAAAGTGACTGTATTACAATATACACTAATTTGAGCAATGGCTGTGTGGCCCTTTCATCTTGGAATGACTGCAAATCTAGAAACATGAGCATAGCCTTGCATAATTATTCTGTCTTATCCATTAAAGCTTGATCATTGTCCACCTCTGCCAAATAACAGATATCCAAAAACCTCTTATTTTCATTGTAGAAGGATGGCTGAAAGAAAGCTGTGTCTCAGCTGATGGTAAATTATTTCAGGTTGGACCTTTGCAGATTCCTTCTGGAAAAGAAATTCCAAAAGAAAATGGAGAGAGAAAGAGAGAAAGAGAGATTAGCAAGTTAATTTTAACGAAATATTTAGTATGATATGTATGTAATTATGGCTTATATCATGATGGCTTAAGGGTCAATGACTAAACCACAAGTCTGACATAAGAAGTCTAACCATTTACGAAAAGCACAAAAAAGTTATTTTATTTTATTTATTATTCATTACAATTTATTCACTTTGTCTCCTTGCTGTAGCCCCCTGTCTCATCTCCTCCCAGCCGCACCCTCTCTCCCTTTTCTCCTCCTATGCTCCTTCCCTAGTCCACTGATGGGGGATATCCTCCTCCCCTTCTATCTGACGCTAGCCTATCAGCCCAACCTCTTCCTCTGTGGCCTGGCAAGACTGCACTTCCCATGGTGAGGTTATCAAAGTACTGGCCACTAAGTCAGAGACAGTCGCTGCTCCCCTTACCAGGAAGCCCAATTGGAGACTGAGCTGCCTATGGGCTACATCTGAGCAGGGGGTCAAGTTCCTGTCCATGCATGGTACTTGGCTGGGACACTGGTATCAGCAGGCCTCCTAGGCTCAGTCATAAAGAGGCTAAAAACAAGGAGGACCCTAGGGAAGATACTTAATCATCATTAAGAAGGGAAAACAGATATATCTGGTCCTTGTGGAGCTCCTGTTCTCTCCAGGTCTTACTAACTCTCTCTTCTTTCATATGATTCCCTGCACTCTGCCCAAGGTTTGGCCATCAGTCTCAGCATCCTCTTTGATACACTGCTAGGTAGAGTCTTCCAGAGGCCCTCTGTGGTAGGCTCCAGTCCTGCTTCTCATTTTTCCCTACTTCCAAGTGTCCATCCCATTTGTCTTTCTAAGTAAGGATTGATCTTACACCTGGTCCTCCTTCTTGTTAGCTTCTTTAGGTGTACATATTTCAGTATGTTTATCCTGTCTTATAGGTCTACTATCCACTTTTAAGTGAGTATATGCCATGTGTGTCTTTCTGCTTCTGGGATACCTCTCTCAGGATGATCTTTTCTAGGGTCCACAATTTGCCTGCAAATTTTATGATTTCCTCCTTTTTAATTGCTGAGTAGTATCCATTGTGTAAAAGTACCACAATTTCTGTATCCATTCCACCATTGAGGGACATCTGAGTTGTTCCCAGATTCTGGCTATTACTAATAAAGCTGCTACAAACATAACTGAACAAATGTCCTTGTTGTGTACTTGATCATATTTTGGATATATGCCTAGACGTGGTATAGCTGGATCTTGAGCAAGCACTATTCCTAATTGTCTGAGAAAGCACCAGATTGATTTCCAAAGTGGTTGTACAACTTTATATTCCCACCAGCAATGGAGGAGGGTTCCCTTTCTCCACAACCTCTCCAGCATGTGTTGTTACTTGAGTTTTTGGTCTTAGCCATTCAGATGGGTGTAAGGTGAAATCTCAGGGTTGTTTTGCTTTGCATCTCCCTGATGGCTAAGGATATTTAACATTTCTTTAAGTGTTTCTCTGCCATTCTACATTCCTCTACAAAGAGTTCTCTGGGCACAGGGGCTTGTCTGAGGCTGATTCTCCAACCAGGGACCATGCATGGATATAACCTAGAACCCCTACTCGGAAGTAGCGCATGGCAGCTCAGTATCTAAATGGCCTCCCTTGGATACTGTTCCAAGTGGGATCAGGGGCTGTCTCTGGCACGAACTCTGAGGATAGCTCTTTGACCTCCCCATTCCCCATGGGAGGAGAAGCCTAGCCCGGCTATAGAGAAGGACATTGTAGCCAGTCCTGGTGAGACCTGATAAGCTAGGGTTAGATGGAAGGGGAAGAGGACCTCTCCTATCAGTGGACTTAGAGAGGAGCAGGGAAGAGATGAGGGAAGGATGGTGGGCTTGGGGGTGGGGAGTGGGGAATGAGAGAGGGAGCTATAGCTGGGATACAAAGTAAATAAACTGTAATTAATATACAAAATAAAAATGTAATGAAATAGAAGGGAAAACAGGGTAGACATTGGAAATAGGAGAAGAGAAGGAATAGGACAGGGGCCTACTTCAGAGGACGTCCCAAAGACTCTGCCTAGCAAGGTATGGAAGCAGATACTGAGACTCATAGCCAAACTTTGGGCAGACTACAGGGAATCTTATGAAAGGAGTGTGTGTGTGGGAATAGAAAGACCTGGAGGGGACAAGAGATCTAAAAGGAGACCCACAGACCCAGAAAAGTTCTTTGGCAGTTGCTGTGAACAGAAACCTTGAAAGATGGGTGGAACGCTTAAGCACAATGATATAATATACTGAGAACTTAAAGGAATGTAAAACACAGTGGGTTTTGAGCTGTATAATATATTTCATTTGGTATCAATGGCATTAGTTAAGAAAGGTACCCTATTAGAAGTTAGGCTACCTTATTCCAGAGGAAATGTATTTGATAACAAGTTCTTACATATTGCTTGTATTTTATGTCAAACAAGACAATACTTTCCTGCAGAAGAGTTAGTTTAAACAACAGTAGAGAGGTACTGAAAACTATTTTTTTGAGTTAAAAGAGTCTTCAATTTTAAACAAACAACTTTGAGACAAGACAGTGTTCTAAACTCGTGCAGCAAACACTTTATTCAGTATTACAGACTCATAAGGCAATCACTGTGAACAGCATTCTTGAAGAGTTAAGAACTTCCGTGAAGGTAGACAACTAGTAAACGGTTACACTGTGATTCAAGCCTTTAATTGGGGTTTTTGTTTGTTTATTAATTTTTTTTTAACATAGGTTTTCTCTGTGTAGTTCTGGAAGTCTTTCTGTAAAGCAAGCTGCCCAACTCATAGAGATCTGCCTGCCTCTACCTCCCTGGTTTTATGATTAAAAGTGTGTGCTCTCACCACCCAGCTTCATTAGTATTATTTAATTAATTTATTTTATTAATTACATTTTATTCATTTCGTATCCTAGCTGTAGTCCCCTCCCAATCCTACAATCCCTCCCTCATCTCCTCCCAAGCCTCTCCCTAAGTTCAATGATATGGGAGGGCCTCCTCCCCTTCCTCTGACCCTAGCCTACTGATTACGCAGTTCCCTTTTTTTTTTAAAAAAAAGATAAGATTAACATCTGGAAAAGATACTTCTGAAATGCTCAGACATTTTCTAGATTCATATATTTTGCTTCTACTTTATAAAAACAATAGTTTGGGAAGTAATAGAAGTAAAGGCAACAAAGGAACTGGAGGAAATAATGAAAGGTTAAATAAATTTTTGACGTATGCATTTTCAATTCACAGTGGGTTTATTGAGTTGTACCTCCACCATGAATTGAGAAGACTCCGTACTGTCAATTTAGAATTCAATTGCAATTACACCATCACTCAAAATTGAAGGTAAAGTAAGAATAGATTCGTTACAGAAATCTGTGCAACATAGAAGTAACAGACATTTGAAATAAAGAGTTAAATCTTTAATTAAAAAAAAACATACAAATAAAACAAAAAAGTGGGCTGCAAGATGCACAGTGTCCCAAAGCAAACACTTTTCTACACAACCTCTTCCTATAAAGTGTTGAACATCAAAGACAAGTACACAGATTCAATTATAAAAACCAAAAAATTTAAAGACACAGAACATAAAAATACTAATTTCTTCAAATATGGTATCAGAGCAAAGTTTTGAGTCAATTCTTTCTAAAATTGAATATTTATTTTGGCTTTAAGAAATAAATTTATTTAACTTACATACTCAGTTTAGTTTAATAACATATTCTAAATGTTTCAACGGCACAGTACAAAAATATAGAACAAATTTCAAGCAATTTACTCAGAAAAGAAAAATGTAATTATTGTGAGGACTATCATGGTCACTGGAAAAACAGCAGAGAATGTTAAAAATAGAAAGGAAGAATCTGTAAATTTTAAACCTACTGGAGATTCAGAATTTTGTCACTATTTAGCTATATTAGTATAATCTTGCTAATACTCCTAAGATTCGTAAAGTCATGATCTGATTTTATTTTTAAAAAAAGAATCCTCCTAAAATTTTGTTATCCATGTATCATTTGGACCAAATTCCATAATTCTGCAATTTTTAAAAAATTAACTTATTTACTTTACATCAAATTACACCTTCCTCTCTCTCCTTTCTTCCCACTCCCTTCCTCTCACCTGAAGTGTGCCCTATTCCCACAGTCTCCCCTTTCTCCTCAGAAAAGCTTAGGCCTCCCAGGAATATTCGAATATTCAGCTGCCCAGTTAGGGAAAATGGTCCCAAGGCAGGCAGCAGAGTCAGAGACAGCTTCTGCCCCTGCTGTTAGGAGTCCCACAGGAAGACCATTGTTACATATGTGCAGAGGACCCATGTCCTTCCTATGTATGCTCTCTGATGCTTCAGTCTCTGTAAGCCTCTATGGCCCAGGTTAGTTAATAATGTAGGATGTCTTTCTTTTTTCTTTTCTTTCTTTCTTTTCTTTCTCTCTCTCTCTCTTTCTTTCTTTCTTTCTTTCTTTCTTTCTTTCTTTCTTTCTTTCTTTCTTTCTTTCTTTCTTTCTTTCTTTCTTCTTGTGGTGTCCTTAGCCTCTCTGACTCCTTCAATTCTTCTTCCCCTTCTTCTATAGGATTCCCCAAGCTCTGCCTAATGCTTGGCTGTGGGTCTCTGCATATGTTTCCCTCCGTTGCTGGGTAAAGCCTTTCAGATGAAAGTTATGCTAGACCCTTGTCTTCAAGTAGAGCAGAATTATCTTTAGTTGTGTCAGGGTGGGCTCTCTCCGTGGAGTTGGCCTCAAGCTGGGCCAGTCACTCATTGGTTATTCTTTCCCTCAATATCCGATGCTATTTTACTCATGAATTTCTGTAGGCAGGATGAATTGTAGGTTGAAGATGTTGTGGGTGGGTTGATGTTCCAATTCCTCCACTGGAAATCTTTTCTGGTTACTGGAGATAGCCTTTTCAAGTTCATGACAGAGAAATTAGGGAAACCACACCCTTCACAACAGCCATAAATTATATCTAACACCTTGGTATAACTCTAACCAAAGAAATAAAGGACCTGTATCACAATAACTTCAAAACTTTGAAAAAAAAAACGGGGGACAGCTTACATAATGGAAAAAGAGCTTTAGCAACCCTACATCCAACACATGACTAATACCCAAAATATATAAAGATCTCCAAAAAATAAAATAAAACCAGACATCAACAAACCAAACAATTCAATTTAAAAAAGGGGGTACTTATCTAAATAGAAAATTCCCACAGTGTTCCCTTTCTCCTCAGAAAATGATAGTCTTCCCATGAATATTAGGCTGCCCAGTTAGGGAAAATGGTCCAAAGCCAGGCAACATAGTCAGAGACTCTGCATCTGTATTCCCCCATTGCTAGCAGTCTTCGCGAGGATCACTCTCATACATTCATGGGAGTTTCCATTGTCCATAGTTTCTAGCTCATCCTGAAGAAGCAATTCTCAACCTCAACAATTACAGTTCTTTTTCCTAGTACTCTCCTTCCATCCTCCCTGAACTGAATTCTTCCTCCTCTCCTCTCCACCACATCCCCCACCCATTTACCTCCCGCCATCCACTCCCAATGTCTTTTCTATTTGCCCTACTCAGTGACATTCAAGTGTTTGCCTCCATTGACCCCTCTCCCTTTTGTCCCTAATGAGTTCTCCTTGTTACTTAGCTTCTTTGGGTCTGTGGGTTTTAGCATGGTTATCAGGTACTTTCTGGCTAATATCCACTTATAAGTGAGTACATGTTTGTCTTTCTGGGTCTGGATTACCATACTTAGGTTGATCTTTTGTAGTTTTATCCACTTGCCTACAAATTTCAAAATGTCATTGTTTTGATATCTGAGTATTCTTCTGTTGTGTAAATATACCACATTTTTCTTTATCCATTCTTCAGTTGAAGGACATCTAGGAATAAAGCTGCTATGAATGTAGTTGAGCAAGTGTCCTTATAGCATGGCAGAGCATCTTTTCAGTGTATGCCCAGGAATAGTATAGCTGGGTCTTGAGATAGAACTATTCCCAATATTCTGAGAACCCACCATATTGATTTTCAAAGGAGTTGTATAGTTGGTTTTGTTTTATTTTAACTTCCATTTTTTTCCTTCACAGCTTCCATTTTTTTCCTTCATAGTTTATTCGTTATATATCCTTATTGAAGACCCCTTCCTCAACTCCTTCCAGTACTGCTCTACCTCCCTTTTCCTTCCATCCCCTTCCCCTAGTCCACTGAATGGGAGAGTTCTCTGCTATTGCCATCTGCCTGTAGCTTGATAATAGGATCCAGGCAGTCTGGTGAGCTGTACAGTTTTTACTCCCACCAGCAATGGAGGAGTGTTGCGCTTGTTCCACATCCCTGAGAACATGTGCTGTCCTTGAGTTTTTTATCTTAGCCATTCTGATGGAATTGCAGAGTCACCTGATGTACATTTCCTCAAAGACTAAGGATATTGAACAGTTGTTTAAGTGTTTCTCTGCCATTAAAGGTTCCTCTCCATGGAGAATTTTCTATTTAGATATGTACCCCCTTTTTAAATTAGATTATTTGGTTTGTTGATGTCTCGTTTTTTTGAGATCTTTATATATTTTGCATGGCAGCCATGTGTTGGATGTATGATTGGGAAAGATCTTTTTCCATCATGTAAACTGTTTTTATTTTTTCCAAAGATTTGAAGTTATTGTGATATAGGTCCTTCGTTTCCTTGGTGAGAGTTCCACCAAGTTATTATATATAATTTATTGCTGTTGTGAAGGGTGTAGTTTCCCTAATTTCTCTGTCCACCTGTTTGTTTACATAAAGAAGGGCTACTGTGTTAATTTTTTTATATAGCCACTTTGCTGAAGGAGTTCTCTGGTAGAATATTTTGGGTCACACATGTATGGTAATATATTATTTACAAATACCATTACTTTGACTTCTTCCTTTCCATCTTGTATCCACTTGATCTCCATGACTTGTCTGAATGCTCTAGCTAAAACTTAAAGTACTATAATCAAATAGATACAGAGAAAAGGGACAGTCTTCTCTTCTCCCTGATTTTAGAGAAATGTTATGTTTTAAGCTTCTTTCATTTTTAAGTTGAGGTTTTCTGGCTTTCTGTGTATTGCCTTTATAGTGTTTAGGTATGCACCTTATATCTCTGTTCTCTCCAATATGAAGAGGTTGTTGGATTTTGTCCAAGGCTTTTCAACACTTAATGACATGATCTTGGTGGGTTTTTTTTTCTGTTTGTTTATATGGTGGGGTACATTGCTGGATTTTTCACATGTTGAACCCTCCCTGCTTTTAGTTAGTTTGGCAAAGACTTTGTTTATTTTGTTGATTTTCTCAAAAACCAACTCTTGGTTTCATTGATTCTTTGTATTTCTCTTTGTTTCTAATTTGTTGATTTCAGCCCTGAGTTTAACTAGTTCCTGCCATCCTCTTTGGAATGTTTGCTTCTTTTTGTTCTAGCACTCTCTGGTGAGCTATTAAGCTAGTAGGATACCCCTACAATTTTTTAATTAAATTTTTATTTTTATATTGATTACAGTTTATTCACTTTGTGTCTGAGCTGTAGCCCTGTCTCTCATCCCATACGAATCTTTTCCTCCTTCTCTCATCTCCTCCTATGCCTCTCTCCAAGTCCACTAATAAGGGAGGACCTCCTCCCCTTCCATCTGACCCTAGCTTATCAGGTCTCACCAGAACTGGCTGAGTTGTCCTCCTCTGTGACTGGCAAGGCTACTCCCCCATCAGGGAGAGGTGGTAAAAGAGTGCCATGGGCTACCTCTGAGCAGGTGTTCTAGGTTATATCTATGAACAGTCCTTGGCTGGAAGATCAGTCTCAGAAAAGACGCCTGTGCTCAGATATTTTCGCTCTACTGTTGTCTTTGTGGAGCTCCTGTACTCTCTAGGTCTTACTATATCCCACTTCTTTCCTAAGATTCCCCACACTCTGCCACAGTTTGTTTATGAGTCTCAGTATCTGCTTTGAATCACTGCTGGGTAGAGTCTTTCAGAAGCCTTCTGTGGTAGGCTCCTGTCCTGTTTTCTGTTTTCTCCTTGTCCATCTCATTTCCTTTCTGAGTGAGGATTGATAATCTACCCAGGGTGCTTCTTCTAGATCAGCTTCTTTACATGTATAGATTTTTGTAGGTTTATCCTATATTATATGTCTAGTATCCACTTATAAGTGAATATATATCGTGTGTGTCTTTCTGTTTCTAGGATACCTCACTCAGGATGCTTGTCTAAGCTTCTGTAAAGCAAAGGACATTGTTGTCAGAACAAAACAACAGCCTTCAGACTATGAAAGGATGTTCACCAACCCTATATCTGACAGAGGGCTAATATTGAGAATATATAAAGAACTAAAGGAGTTAAAAAAATCAACAAATTAAGTAATCCGATTAAAAATGGGGTAAAGAGCTGAACAGAGAATTCTCTGTAGAGGAATACAGAATGGCAGAGAAATGCTCAGCATCCTTAGTCATCAAAGAGATGCAAATCAAAACGACCCTGAGATTTCACCTTACACCCATCAGAATGGCTAAGACCAAAAACTCAAGTAACAATACATGCTGGTGAGGATATGGAGAAAGGGGAATCCTCTTCCATTGCTGGTGAAATGTAAACTTGTACAACTACTTTGTAAATCAATTTGGTGCTTTCTTGGGCAATTAGGAATAGTGCTTGCTCAAGATCCAGTTATATCACTCCTAGACATATATTCAAAAGATGCTCAAGTACACAATAAGGACATTTGCTCAACTATGTTTGTAGTAGTTTTATTCATAATAACCAGAACCTGGAAACAACCTAGAGGCCCCTCAACTTAGGAATGGATCCAGAAATTGTGGTACATTTACACAATGGAATACTACCCAGCAATTAAAAACAAAGAAATCATGAAATTGGCAGGCTAATGGTGGGAACTCTCCATTTTCTTTAATATGACCTTTAGTGTTATGAACTTTCCTCTTAGCACTGCTTTCATTGTGTCACATAAGTTTGGGTATATTGTGCCTTCATTTTTATTGAATTTTAGAAATGCTTTAATTTCTTTCTTTCTTTCTTCCTTGACCCGTGGTGGTTCATTAGGAGGTTGTTTAATTTCAAAGAGTTTGTATTTGTATTTGTTTCTGTTGTTGTTGAGTTCCAGCTTTAATCCATGATGGTCTGATAAGATACAGAGGGTTTTATTTTCTCCTTATATCTATTGAGTATTGCATTACAATTAAATATAGAGAGAAGATTCTATGAGATGCTGAGAAGAGGGTATATTCTTTTTTTGCTTGGGTGAAATATTCTATAGCAATTTGTCAGGTTCATTTGATTCGGAACATCTCTTGGTTTCATTACTTCTTTGTTTAGTTTCTGTCGGGATGGCCTGTTAATTGGTGAGAGTTGTTTGTTAAAGTCTCCCACTATTAGTGTATGTGTTTTCATGAATGACTTAAACCTTTTTTTTTTTTTTTTTTTTTTTGCAATGTGTCTGCATTTGTGGCTGACACTACTGGGTTTCAACCTATTCCTCCATCAACAGCCGCCTTCTCACACAGCCATCACAGCTCTCACATCTCCACTTCTGCCCATTCAAAACTCCTCCATATTTCCTTTCTCTCCATCACATATTCATTTTAGAGTCATCAGAACCTACAGTGTGTCACTTAGTATATCAATTTGAAAAACAGCTTTACATGAGGTGCTTATTGCAATGAGCCGTGGGTCTAGTTCAGGGCCTCTAGTTTCTGCCACACTGTCAATACTAGACTTTAGCACAGACTCTTCTTGGGTATCCTGCTCTTGCCCAGTATCAGAGAATTCCTGTGGCTCTGATTCTGGAGGAACAACACCTTCACAAGCTCCAGCAACTCAGAGATGGAGTGGATGTGAGGGTGGACCAACTCAAAGCCCTAGCTCCGGGCCAGGATAGTAGCTGAATTAGTCATATTTTAACTCTAGAGTTTATGCTTCTGTTTTGCTTTCATGTAGGTATGTGTACTGAATGTGTGTCTGATGCATTCAGAGTACAGAGGAAACATTGAATTACCTGGACAAGGAGTTAGGAGTGCTTGTAAATTATCATGTGGGTATTTTAATTTGAACCTGAGTCCTTTACAAGAGCACTAAGTATTTTTTTTTGTTGATTTAGACTTTACCATTATTATTATTTATTACAATTTATTCTCTTTGTATCCTGTCTGTGGCCCACCCCCTCGTCTCTTCCCAATCTCACCCTCCCTCCGTCTTCTCTTCTAATACTCTCCCCTAGTCCACTGATAGGGGAGGTCCTCCTTCCCTTCTATCTAACACTAACCTATCAGGTCTCATTAGGATTGGTTGTATTATCTTCCTGTGTGGCCTGGCAAGGCTGGCCCCAACACACACACACCCGGGGAGGTGATCAGAAAGCCTGCCACTGAGTTCATGAAGTATTTTTAACTACTAAACCGTTTCTTCAGTAGGAAGCATGGTGCATTTTGATGTTGGCATTTTGTTGCAGTTCATTGCATATCTTCAATGTATATAATTTATCAAATTTGAATATGTTTCAGATATATTTTCTCTTGTTTATTACTGTGCCTTTCTCTTCTTCACGTATATATCGTCATGTATGTATAGATGAACCATATATATAAATACATGTTCTGACTATTTTCTCCTGCATTATCTCCAATTTTATGTGTTGGTTTCTGTTACAGTCTGACTTTTATGTAATCAGTTTTTTAAAATATCAATTATGTTAAAATTTTAAGTCTATAATTTGCTTTTTTTTTTTACTTTATTTTTGATGATTATTTTTACCTGCTCATATCATGCTGGCATTCATTATATTTTCCTTTAGTTCTTTAAGGCAGTTTTTTTTAAAGCTTTGCATAACAGAACTATACAAAAGCCTTTTAGGAATAATTTTTCCTTTTACTTTTACAAAGTTTCTTTGCCTTATTTGTTTTGTGATTTTTTATTTTTTATTTTTAGCAGAAATTGGATTTCAGTATTCAGAAATAAAATTACACCATTCAGAGTTTGCTTTGTTATTGTAATTGCTTTTGGGGAGATGTCTCTTGTTTATTTACTTTGTAAAGATTGATTGATTGGTTTTTACCTGGGCTCGTGATCCCTTTACAACGTTCTGTACTGAAATATGAAGGGTGGGGATGGCAAAAATGGAATGGAATCCTGAAATTTCCCAGAAATCACTTCTCTAAATGGATATGCAATGAAAATATCCACCTGTTCCCAAGCGTGAATCTCTGAGATCAAATTAGCAAAGAAAACTGAAACCAAAAGTGGACAATATTTTCATGACAGGAATTTTTCTCCACCCTGACTTTATAACCTCACATAGCGCCTTGTATTTCACCTTCCTTTTTCAGGAAACAATTGGAAAAAAATAAAGGTACTTTAGTGTCAAGAGCATAAGTCATAGAGATTCAGATCAGTTTACCACACAAGTCTTTTCATAGACAATAGAAGTTTTACCGCTTCCTGGGTTACAGAGTGTTTAAGGGTTCTGTCACTGATTATTGTCTTGCACTTCCTACACCATCTTGACAGAACCCTCTCAAACACAAAACTTAAATAAATATTATCTTTAGGTAATGTTTTGGGCTTTTTTTTCCTTTCCTTCCCTGTGAAAAGAAAATTAAGCACATGTTTTACTCATTGATGTTGCTATATTGCACTATAATAATGAAAATATGAGATCCAATACATATGTGCTTACACACCTCTTCCTATACTTGAACACAAACTATTTCTCACTAGGCCTATAAGGAGTGTATTACCTCCCCACCTGGGGAGCAAAATAGAGTAAATTTATTTAAATGTACAAAACAACAAAATACTTTATTTTCAGATATAGTTTTCTATTTTAAAAATAATTCTTTGGGGTATTTTTTTGCATTACTGTCTCCTTATGTATGTTTATTTTATGCTTTAGATATGTCTATTTCATTTAGCACAGCCACAGAGTTTAGGTACCTAGTAAGGGACCAGAGTGGGAAGGGGATCGTCTAAGGAAAGGAATATAAAATATAATGTGAAAAATATAAAGAGGAAATTAGAACAGGAGAATTAATAAAAGTGTGGTAAGAGTGAAGGACATAGTAGTGAGGGAGGAACAGCCTTGCTAGTCTACAGAGGAAGACAATGAAGCTAGTCTTATGAGACTTTATAGACTTAGGTCAAATGGAAGGGGAGAAGGACCTCCCTATCATTGAACTGGGGGAGGGTCGTAGGAGAATAATGAATAAACTGTAGTTAATAAAATAAAAATGCAAGCTTGAAAAAATAAAGAAAAATTCAATGAAAAATGAAAAAAATCTCTCCTCTCCCCAATTGCTTGGCAACAAGCCAAAAGGAAAAAGAAAAACTGTAAAAATGATGCCCTGTGTTTCTAATCAAGTTCCATACCTGCTAGAAGTAATCCTAAGGGTACCAAAAGAGAAAAAAAATGGCTGCTGATTGTGTTTCACTTTGTAGAATTTGGGAAACTAAAATTTGTACATTGGTATATATTGAGGATTTCAATGGGCTTCTGCTTTGAATTTTGAAAAGGCTGGTTCTGTAATCTCACAGTTACTGAAAGTGATAACTGTGATGGGAAATACCCTTACTAATTTAGGCTGATAATGCTCCTGCCTTGCTTCCTTTAAAATAACAGTGTTTGGCATATTATAACATAAAACATATTATAGGTATACTGTATATTCCAACAGGTCAAGCAGTTATAAAAATTTCTAATCATACCTTATATAGGAGATACCTAATAAACAAAAAGAACAAAAAGTGTGAAAATTACCTGAAAGAGACTGGATTGTAGAAAATACAACCTACTTAATTACACAAATCTGTATAGTCTGAAGCTATTTTAACTGCTCTTGATTTAACTTTAGTAGGTAAAATCTATCAAGAAAATCATCAATTTCCTTTAGATTTTCCAATTTTTTGAAATACAGATTTATGAAGTAAGATTCTTTGGATTTCCTCAGTATTTGTTGTTATGTCCACCTTTTCATTTCTGATATTGTTAATTTTGGTATTATATCTTTATCGTTTAGTCAGTTTGGCTAGGAATTTTTCTATCCTGTTGATTTCAAAGAACCAACTACTTTTTGTTTCATTGATGCTTTCTCTGTTGCTTTCTTTGTTTCTAATTTATTGACTTCAGCCCTGGGTTTGTTTATTTCCTGATGTCTACTCCTCTTGGATGCGTTTGCTTCTTTTTTTTCTAAAGCTATCAAGTGATCTCTTAAATGCTAATATTGTCTCTCCAATTTCCTTATGAAGGTACGTAGCACTATGAACTTTTCTCTTACACTACGTTTTATTAATTTTAACATTTTTATTTTATATTAATCATAGGTTATATACTTTGTATCTCACCCATAGCCCCCTCCCCCATTCCCTTCCTATCCCACCTTTCCCTCCCTCATCTCCTCCCTGCCCCTTTCCAGGTCCACTGATAGGGGAGGACCTCCTCCCCTTCCATCTAACTCTAGCTTATCAGGTCTCTTCAGGAATGGCTGCAATGTCCTCGTCTGTGGCCTAGCAAGGCTGCTCCTCCCTTGGGGGGCAGGGAGGTCAAAGAGCCAGCCATTGAGTTCATGTCCAAAATAGTCCCTGTTTCCCTTACTGGTCTACCCACTTGGGTATTAAGCTACCATTTGCTACAGACAAAAAGGGGTTTTAGGTTATAACCATTCTTGGTCCTGGGTTGGAAAACAGTCTCATAAAAGACCCCTGAGCCCTGATGTATTTGGTTCTTGTGGAGCTCCTGTCCTCTCCAGGTTAAAATAACTCCCCCTTCTTTCATATGATTCCCTGCACTCTGCCAAAGGGTTGGGTATGTTTCTTAATATTTGTTTTGATACCCTGCTAGGTAGAGTCTTTCCGAGGCCCTCTGTGGTAGGCTCTTGTCCTGTTGTTTTCTCCTACATCAAATGTCCATCCAATTTGACTTTCTAAGTGAGGATTAATCCTCTTACCACAGGTCCTCTTTCTTCTTTATCATTTTTAGTTGTGTGGATTTCAGTATGTTTATCCTATCTTATAGGTCTACATAAGTGAGTATCTACCATGTGAGTCTTTCTGTTTTTGGGATACCTCACTCAGGATGATCATTTCCAGATCCCACCATTTGCCTGCAAATTTCATGATTTCCTCATTTTTAATTGCTGAGTAGTATTCCATTGTGTAAAAGTACCA
>CM053753.1:92448011-92508350 GCA_028658305.1 Pachyuromys duprasi | reverse complement strand
CACAATAAGGTCATTTGCTCAACCATGTTTGTAGCAGCTTTATTTGTAATAGCCAGAAGCTGGAAACAACCCAGATGCCACTCAACTGAGGAATGGATACAGAATTTATGGTATATCTACACAATAGAATATTACTCAGCAATAAAAAAAAAAAAAAAGGAAATCATGAAATTTGCAGGCAAATGGTGGGAACTGGAATGGATCATCCGGAGTGAGCTATCCCAGAAACAGAGAGACACACATGGTATATACTTACTCATATAGACATATGCTATAGGATTTACCTACTAAAATCTGTACACCTAAAGAAACTAATCAAGAGTGAGACTCTTGCTAAAATGCCCAATCCCAGAAAGACAGAGGGTATGGACATCAGAAGAAGGAGAGTGCAGGGAACGGGTCCTGAGCCTGCCATGGAGGGCCTCGGAAGGGCTCTGCCCTGCAGACTATTGAAGCAGATGCTGAGACTTATGGCCAACACTTGGGCAGAGTACAGGGAATCAGAGTACAGGGGAGTGGGAAATAGTGGGGTCTGGAGAGGACAGAAACTCCACCAGGAGAGCAACAGAACCAATTGGTTTGAGCACAGGGGTCTTTCCTGAGACTGATGGTTCAATCAGGTACCGTACATGGATATAGCCTAGGACCCATGCACAGGTGTGGCCCATGGCTGTTCAGTGTCCAAGTGGGTTCCATAGTAATGGGAACAGGGACTGTCTCTGACATGAAATGTTTGGCCTGCCTTTTTATCACCTTCCCCCTGAGGGTGGAGCAGCCTTGCTGGGCCACAGAGAGAGACAATGCAGCCACTCCTGATGAGACCTGATAGACCGGGATGAGAGGGAAGGAAACGAGGACCTCCCCTATTGTTGGTCTTGGGGAGGGACACGGGTGCAGAGGGGGGAGGGAACTACAGGAGTATATAAGGTGAATAAAGTGTAATTAATAAAGAATTTAATAATAAAAAAGAAATATGTTATCATTCTCATCACCTCCTTCATCTGCTCTTTTAAATGTAAAGAAGGCTAATTAATCAACTTAAAACCCACAAAAATTTAGTTTTAGAAGAAGTAAGGAAATATCAAAGAATGACAAGGACAAAAATTAAGAAGAAAAAAACAATAATAATTAAAAGAAAAATAGTACCAAGAAATTGTTGAATAAATATCCCTAAGCAACCTATACTTTCATACATCTAAGTATTAGAAACAGAAAGATACTATCTAATTATCGTTAAACACTTCCATTCTCTACTTTTCTCAAACATTAATTAGTTCTTAAACTAATATCTAGGCAGATATTTCCACCAAATGAGAACTCCGAAAATGAATACTATGGTACACACTCCTAAAAGCACGTAAGTTAATTAACAGAAAAATGAAAAAAAAAAAACATTTAACAGAATATTTATTGATAGCAACAACTCAGGCGTTTTAGAACTGTGTGTCTGTTTCTGCTTCAAGCTGAAGTGTGCCAGTACAGGAAGAGCTGGAGGCTTGCCACTTGAAACAGAGAAGGTGTCAAGCCTATAAATTACTCTTAATTATCAAAAATCAAACGCATAAAGTGACTTTCACACTCTTGGGTATAAAACACATCAATGATTATCATTAGACATCCCCTTACAGCTATAATTCAATCACTTGATTTTACAGAGTTCTCATGGTGTCCAATTTCCTTGGCCCACCTGTTTTTTTTTCTCCATATAACTCATTATCCCTATTATTCCTTTCCCATTGACTCCTCAGTTGGCACATTTCCATACTCTCCATTAAGCTTCCCAATAATCTCATTAAAAGAGTTCAGCTCAGCAAGTAGTACTTGATACACGAAGCATGGAGCTGGCATTCGACTCACTGCCCCATAGGCCATACTCAAGTGTTAGAGTAGAAATACAATGACTTCTGTTTGCTGTTCAAGGGCTAAGTATATAGCCACATTATTATGATCAATTATTGATCCTCTGATCTAGACAATGGTTTTCAACATCATGAGAGTGTGAAAAGAATAGTGTTCTGCACACAGGTAATTGACTGAAATATCAAGTACCTCGTTCATCAAAGTGCTAACAACATAAAACCTAACAGAAATTGTATTTCAAAATCTTTTTCTTAATCCATCTGGGTATGTTTAGCATAATTTGATAGACCTGTGTATGTCTTAAGAATACAATGTCACAAAGGTCCAGTTCACCACATAATTTAAAAATTAAATGACACAAAACATTATATAACATACTATATTTCTTTTTTTCATACATGACATATTTATTTTTAAAGTACATTTAGAAATATGTTGTTCACAGGTGCTTTCTCTCTCATCCCTAAAAGGATTTCAATCTTCAAAATCAAAATTCATCTCTTCATTAAATCCCTATTTTCAAATTTAAGTAACACTTTTAATAGTCTACATACTGAGCTCTGAATAACAACAATTTTCTCTTCTAGGAAGAAAAAGCAATGTAATGATAAAATTATTCCAGCAGTTAAAAACGCTTAGCCAACAGCCTGGGTTCATTTCAAGGATCCTTTTTTCATTAATACATGAGAGGTACTATTCTTTCTGAGAAACGTATTTGGTTATGTTGAGGACCTCTGGAAGACATTATTGCTCTGTGGAATGTTTAACACTATTCTTAGCCCATAATTCAACTTTATGGATAGTGGGGTTTTATTTTGTTTTTATTGTTTGTTCATTTACTGAAAACTATAAACAAGACTGGTAAATATTTTAGAAGGGAATTTTTAGAGAGGACTTACATGTAAATAACAAGAATCTGAACAATGGGTGTCCTGGGAGAAGAAAAGAGGAGTGGAAAGAGGAGAGGGGAGGAGGAGAGGAGAGAAGAGGAAGAAAGAGGAGGAGAGGAGAGGAGGGGAGAGGAAAGAAGGAGAGGAGGGAAGGATACAGAGAAGCAAAAAGGAAATGAAAACAAAAATAAAACAAACAAACAAACAAAAAACAAGAAGAAAGGAAGGAAAGAATGAAGGCAGGGATAGAAGGTAGCCAGGTAAGTATGGAAGGGATTTTGAGATCATGAAAGCAGAAACAAGTTAATCAAGATACATACACATCCTTGTTAAATATAAGTAAAAAGAAATGTGTTTACATTCTGTTTCCTTTTACTTATACAGAGGTTATCACATATTTTAAAAGGAAAATTTTCAAAAGAGTAAGAATCAGAAATTTCACTTTTAGATTATTTCTTAGTAGAATGGATAGGTTTCTAAGCCATGTTTGTGTACTGAAATAATTAAGGAGAGAAATGGTTGACATGCACATGTTGATGGCATGATTATATGATGGAAAGTAACTTTTGGTTGGCAATGGTGATTTCTAAGCTATATCCTTCTTAGAACTAGAATTTTGTCATGTGATAACCTTATCACTACTTGTTATAACTTCAAGTATTTGATAAGCTTGTTGTTAGAGTTCTGATAATATGTCTACATTATTGCTCACTTACAAATTCCCTTTGGGGGTTATCATTGCACTATTCTGCACAGCTTATACTATTAATAGTAAATGACAGTCACATCTCCATATTTTTCACAATATTTTTAACCATCCTTTAAAAATTTTGATTCTTAAAATGGTTCACTGTCACGACTGCTTAAACATGAGCTAAAACTTCAAAGTGGATGAGAAAAAGCAATTAAGGCCTCAGCCCATCACAAAGAACTACAGACAACTTAGGAATGTTGTGAGCAGTGGAAACAGTCTGCCTTAAGGACATGCCACCATTTGGTCATTCAATAACCAAATAGTAAATCTGAAAAATTTATGCAAGTAACATTACATTGACTGAGGAAGTTGTAGTGCAATTGTAACATTTATGTCAACTAATAAGGAAAAATATTGGCCTTGCATTTGAAAAAGAATATGAAGAGGTCTATGGGAAAGTTTGTGGGGAGGAAATGGAATGGAGAAATGATGTAATTTTATTATAATCTCATGAAATCAAATAAGTAATTTTAAAGTGGGAATCAATTTCAGAGTTAAACATTTAAAAAGTTAACAACTGCAATTCTTTAAAATCTGAGAATTTATTTTATTAAACACAAACAGAATAGACATCTGAAGCAGGAAAAGACAGGGAATAGGACAGGAGCCTACCACAGAGGGCCTCTGAAAGACTCTACTCAGCAGGATATCGAAGCAGATGCTGAGACTCAGCCAAACTTTGGGCAGAGTGTAGGGAATCTTGTGGAAGAAGGGGAGATAGAAAGTCCTAGAGGGGACAGGAGCTCCAAAAGGAGACCAACAGAGCCAAAAAATATCTGGGCTTAGGAGCTAATATAAAGACTGATGAATCCATCAAGGACCGTGCATGGAGAGTACCTAGACAACCTTCTCAGATGTAGCATATGTTCAGCTTAGTTGCCATATGGGTGCCCTAGTAAGGGGAGCAGGGGTTGTCTCTGACATGGACTCAGTGGTTGGGTCTTTGATGACCTCCCCCTAAAGGAAGAGGATGCAGCTAATCCTGATGAGACCTGATAGGCTAGAGTCAAATAGTAGCAGGGGAGAACCTCACCTCTCAGTGGACTAGGGGAGGAGCATAGGGAGAGAAGAGGGAGATAGCTACAATCAGGATACAAAGCGTATCAATTGTAATAAAATATTGATTAATTAAAAAAGAATGTATGGCATGATTATTTTTTCTAAAAAATATCCTTTTGCATAACCTTGTGGATGCTCCAGCAGTGCCCTTGAGTACATATGTGTCTCTTGCCATAGTGTCACAGTGCCTTTTTTTTCCCTCCTGGGGTCCACAATTCCTTCTGGCATTAACAATATTTCCATCTCATCTTTTTCAGGGTTCCATGAGCTGTGGGGGAAGAATCCCATGCAGACAATTGAGTGTTCCAAGGACTCACTGTCTGCACACTGTCTACTTGTGAACATCTCTATCTGTTCCCATCGACTGTAGGAAGAAGCTTCTCTGACGGTGCCTGAAAGTAGCATCGATCTACGAGTTTAGCAGAACGTACTTAGGAATCATTTTACTGTTTTCTTCCTTGGCAGAACAGTAGCACTTGGTTGTCCCCTAGGGCTGTGACCTACCTGCTCTCACACTGACTAACAGAATGGTGTAGTTCTAGAAAAACCTATTTTTAATTTAAAAAATGAAGAGGAGAAAAAAATGCAGATCATGAACATCAATTTCAAATTTACTAACAAAGACAATCAATATAAAGTAGAATTTCCACAGCTCACCCATTGCATGTCGCATAGTATAAGTCTTCACTCATTTGAATAGTCTCTTGTAAAACTGTGTTCAGGTCTTGTTCCTAAAATCCACTAATTTTTTATTTGTATTCTTTTTGTGGGTTTGTATATTGTGTGTGTGTGTCACATGGCATGCTAAATGTGGTCAGAGGACAGCCTCCTCTGTTATTATTTCTTGCATTTTATTTTGTTTGAGGCAGGGTCTCTTAGGGTTTGCTGATATATTCAATAGATTAGCTGGCCCATGAACTTTTCCTTTTCTTTCTAGACAGGAGATTGGAGGTGGTAACTACCCCCAGCAGCTTAGCTGGGATCTGAGGTTCTCAATTATTTTCCTTAAGCTGGTGAGACAAATGCTTGATCCACCAACACATCTCCCTAGCCCCTCTTTCATGTTCATTTATTTTATGAGCTTACTAATAAAATTTATTTGGAATTACATTGGCAGACTAATTGACCACGTTTTTATTCATTGAGTCTACCATCTAGAGCATACTTTATATTCAATATACTGTTTTTCTCAGTGAGGTAAGATAGACTGCATAATTTACACAGCCACCAAAGCACATTGTTATTCAATACCTAAGTGAATGAAGTGCTGCAGAACAGGAAACTATCATCATAGAGGGAGAAACAGGGAGGATCCCTGGCATGCAATTTTCCCTGATATCTTCCCCAGGAAAACCTGACAGCCCACTGCCTCTTTTGCAATATTGGTAACACAGATATTAAAAAGAGTGTTCCTTCTGTTTTTCTCCTGAATTGAGTCATTGGGGAAATATATATATATATATTTAAATATATATTTAAATTTTCAGACTTGCTTAGAACATTCTCAGCAAGTTACAGACTGATTTAAAAGGCTAAAAATTTCTAGAATATACAGAATGGCTGTGTGTTCATGACAAGATATTTTAACCAACAGCCAGTTAAATATATTCCATAACCAGAAGAAATGCTTAACCTTCTATTCATGTAGAATGGAAAAATGATATTTGTGTATATCTTACAAAGTGGATAACACATGTGTTTTCGTATAAAAGTATTCTGTTTTAGCATAAGATTTGACACGCTGTACCTGGAAAACAGAACTTAAATGTATTTGCTTTAAAAGGTTTATTTTTTTCTATTTGCAGCTGATGGGCTATGTTTTCTGTAAACAATTTATGAGAAGAGATAATATATCTAAAATTATGTTTATTTTGCAGTAATATTTACAAAAGATAGATACATGCTGTAAAAGTACATTATTTTATTAGAATTACTTGTATAAAGTTGATTATATTCTATTTTAGGAAAATTATATTAGCATATATTTTTATAGAGGTAAAATATTTTAAATACACAAAAAATCATAACTAGAGGCGGTCATGTTTCTGAAGAGTTGAATATGGGGAACTGCCCCTTTTGTGTAAGATGGTTTTGGGGAAATGGCATCCCTGGGTGGAGGAAGTTGTGGGGAGAAATGTGAGAGAACAACCCACAGTTTGCTAATCATACCAGCTTGTTCTTCTCTGACATCAAAGGAAATGTATCCATTCTTTATTAACTGGTCTTTATGAATCAGTTATTTCAACAGATATTATGAAGACTTTGTCCTGTGACACTCTTCATGTCAGGAAATGGTGACGGAGATAAATAAGTTCCTGTTGTCTTAGAATATAAGCCCTTGGGATATGCAAGTGAAAAGCAATCATAAAATCAATAAGCATGTAGATGACAATATTTATTGTAAAACTTAAAACAGGATAAAATAACTGTCTCCTGAGAGGTGGCTGTTTGACCAAGGATATCAACTTTGAAACACTTGAGGAAATGCTGTATGAGCAGAGTTTGAAAGAATGCAGTGGTCTACTCAAGGATCTAGTAAAAAATGTGTCAGGCAGAGAAAATTGCAAGTATAATATTGTCAAACACAAAGAACAATGGAATTTCTGTATAAAAGGGAGATGCAGAGAATTTATTTTTGTGTGGCCATGGTGAGTTTTAGATACAGGTTACCTACATTCATATATATATATTATAATATAGCATGTATAGTATAAATATATATGTACATGCTATACATACATATTATACATATATATATATGTATAGTAATGGATACTGAGAAGGGGTTGATAAACAGTTCTATAAATTTTCCATTTTTAGCTTGTAAGTCATTACTCTGGTTAGACACCTATATTAGATGGACATTTTTTTTTTCTTGCTATCTCATGAGAAGACTAGGACAAAGGCAAATTTATTTCAGACTTGCAAATTTTCAAGTGCATTTTAGATATCTAGAGGATATAAACTCAGCAGTAGGAATGGGGGTCAGAGCGTTAGCAGTGATAGTCTAACCCTTTGATGGTTAACAGCAATTGACACATTACCAAATGATGTGTAACAGAGGAGGTGATAAAGGACACTTCCTGTGAAAATTCACTAACGTTCCTGACACCTGTCAACAGTCTAGGGATTGAGTAAATAAAATGGAGAGCAACAACAACACTGTTCTCTGGCTGTCTGTACTTCCCCTACGGTAACTGAAACATCTAAAATTGTGAACGAAAAATGAATGTTTGTGTCAGTTAACACAACACATATCTTTTCACAAGAATAACAACAAAAATTAGTTTAAAGCCCATTATAGGAATGTGAATGACGAGAATGATTTGGAGACTAATTAAGAGGCTGTGGACCTCCTTGTTACTTAGCTTCTTTGAAGTCTGTGGATTGTAGCATGGTTATCCTGTATTTCTGCCTAATATCCCTTATAAGTGAGTACATACCATGAGTGTCATTTTGGCTTTATATCACTCAGGATGATATTTTCTAGTTCCACCAATATTCTTGCAAATTTCATGATGTCCTTGTTTTAAATAGCTGGGTAGTATTCCATTGTGTCAATGAACCATATTTCTTTAGCCATTCATCAGTTGAGGGACATTATTTTTTTCAGATTTCTGCCTATTGTAAATAAAGCTACTATGAACATAGTTGAGCAAGTGTCCTTGTAGTATGGTGGAGCATCTTTTGGCTATATGCCCTGAAGTGTTATAGCTGGGTCTTGAGGTAGACCTAGTCCAAAATTTCTGAAAAACAAAACAAAACTAAACTAAACCGCAAAATTTATTTCCACAGTGGTTGTACAAGTTTCCACTCTGACCAGCAATGGAGCAGTGTATTCCTTTCTCCACAATCTCTCTAGCATATGTGTTTTCAACCTTAGCTATTCTTATGGGTATAAGATGGAATCTCAGAGTCCTTTTAATTTGCATTTCCTTAATGCCTAGGACCTTGAACATTTCTTTAAGTGCTTCACAGCCATTTGAGATTCCTTTGTTGAGAATTCTTGGTGTATCTCAGTACAACACTTTCAAATAGGGTTATTTGGTTTGTTAGTGTTTAAGTTCTTGCATTCTTTACGTATTTTGGATATTAGCTGTCTTTAAGATATAGGGTTGGTGAAGATCTTTTCTCATTCTGTTGGCTGTCCAAAGTGAAATGCTTGAATTTCACTCAGTAGGCGAAATTAAATAGGCATTAGAGGTGGAAAGCCTTAGGGAGCTGGGTAGGAAAGGCGGCGCAAAGGGGAGCATGGATGGGGATTGGGAATAGGGATAGCTAGGGAGAGATGGCCAGGGGAGAAAACAGTCAGAGGTGAAGTTATCTCTGCACCTGCTACAAACCTGGGATAGGAGTAAACCCCAATAAGTCTGTGGAGTTCACCCTATCTGAGACTCCTAGCAGCAGTGGATAGGAGCCAATCAGGAATTCCAGAAGAGGGATAAGGACAACACCCACCCACATAACCTTCAACCCAAAATGTGTCCGGCCTACAAGATATACAGGGACAAAGATTAAGCAAAGATTGAGGGAATGGTCATCCCATAGGAGAGAACAAATCCCTGACACTATTAATGACATTCTGTTATGCCTGCAGACAGGTGCCTAGCATAACTCTTTTGATAGGCTTTACCCAGTAGCTGATGAAAACAGATGCAGAGATCTAGAGCCAAATATTAGACAGATCTCAGGGAGTCCTATGAAAGAGTTTGGAGAATGACTGAGAGAGCCAGAGAGGGTCAAGGACTCCACAAAATGACCCACAGAGTTAACTAACCTAGGCCCATGGGGCCTCACAGAGACTGAACCAACAACCAAAGAGCATGCATGGAGGTCATAGGGCCCTTGAACATATGTAGCAGATGAGCAGCTTGGTCTTCATGTGGATTGCTCAAACACTGGAGCAAAGGCCTGTTGTAACTCAGATACCTGCCTTTAGATCCTGTTCCACTAACTGAGCTGCTCTTTCTGACCTCAGTAGGAGAGCATGTACCTAGTCTTGCAACAACCTAATATGCCAAGGCAAATTGGTACCCATGAGAAACCTCCCCTACTGTGAGCAAAGGGAGAGAGGGTAAAGGGGAGCAGTGTGCCAGGGAGAAACTAGGAAGAAAGGGAAGGCTGTGATCAGAACGTAAAGTGAATAAATGAATAAATTAAGGGAAAACAAACAAACAAAAGAAGCTGAAAGGAAGAGTATGTGCTCATAGTCCAGTAGGAAGCAACCTAACCATATTTTCTAATCAGGAATGTGAAGGGATAAAGGATGTTGGTCGAGATGCTTGTCTGTTTGGCAATTTATGTAGAAAAAAAATAATGCCGAAAACAACTTAAGACAGAAAAAGGTTTATTTTACTTCAGAGTTTTGGGTTAGCAGTCCATTGTGGTGAAAGGTCAGGGCATCAGGATTTGAGGCAGCTCATCCCATAACATTGGGACTAAAAGATCAATGGGTGCTGCTCTTCTTATTGCTTTCTCCACTTAATCGGCATAGGTCACACCCACAATAAAGACTGGTCTTCCCACACAAGTGATTGCAATTATGACAACCCCATGGCGACCCCAAAGGTGTATTTCCCAGGTGATTTTTGATTCTGTGAAGGTGACAATGAAAGTTAGATAGTACAGAATGATTCTCCACACAAGAAGCTACCTCAAATTGAACAGGTATGTAGAAGGAAAGCACAATCAAGTTTCATTTCATTGACACACTTATTTTACGAACTCAAAGGTAAAAACAATAAAAATATGATATAGAGAGAGTAAGGAATGGGGAAATATAGAAATTGAAAGTGTGTTAGTACTCTGAATTTAGTATCTTGTAGGACATAAACTAGAAAGAAACATAACAATATGTTATGAAAACATATCAGTATGTTGAATGACACCAGGATTAATTCATTAGAGGGAAAGAAAATGGTGACAGAAAAGAAAAGGAAAACATGCTTGAAAGAAGTTCTTGAATCTTCAGACAAGTTTTCTCAAAGAATAATGAAAATAAAAAGCTCAAGAAAATAAAAAAAAAAATGGAGGCAGAATTGTATAGGAAAACGGTGGTCAGAAGACATATACAAAAGTAATATCTCATATATCGGAAGAGAATGTTCAAGAGACCTATAAAAGAAACCCTTGCTTCGCATATAATAAAAAACTTTGTGTGTTCTAACATTAAACTACCATAATAAAAATATTCAGAAGTTGAGAACAATTTTATGAAATTGAAATGGCGTAAATGTGCATCTCCTAGGCAGGTCAGTCCCTGCAACTATGATGGATGATGGACCACCAGTGTCTTTCCTAAAGTAAAACTGTAAACTTAAGCAGAAACCTCACATTTAGAAGCTTCATATGGGAGGTAGGGTCTCCACATTTATATTTATGCTCTAGTGTTTTTTTATTTTCTGAAATATTTAGAAGAGAGGAGTCTCTCATTTGTGAATTTAAATGTGCATTAAAAATATATACAATGTTTTTTGAGAGAAGCAGATGCCACATAAGGAATCAAGACAGCCATATGGACAGAAGCAGGGCCAGGTGGTAATTCTATTTTCGGTGAATGGCAGACAAGGAAGCTGATAGGAAAAAGGATGGCTATCTGGAACAGGAGGAAGCAACAGATGCTTAGATGTTTGAGATCATGCTATTCTTCAGATGTTACATCTATACTAACAAAAACTTTTTATGGTGAAAAACTTCCTCATGACAAATAAATATACTTAGAAGAAAATATTAATGGTTAATAATATTTAAACTGAAACATACACTATGAATTATTTCCCAACTTTGAGGTGGAAAATAAGTTTGCTCATATGACATTTACTACAAATATGTAAGCCCAATGTTTTCTCACCTGCATATGAGTGACATAAAAGATACTTTCTTTGTCTTTTTATGAAATGATTACTATGACAAAATTATATGCTTGATAAAAAATCAACTCATACAAAATATTGATAGACAAATGTTAATATTTTATCCTTATACAAGCAGGGGTGAAGAATGAGAGAGGGGGGAAAGAGATACAGAGAGAAACAGAGACAGAGATTCAGAAACAGAAACAGAGAGGCAGAAACAGAGACGGAGAGGCAGAGAAAAAATGAGAGTTCAAAATAAATGGAAGAGTCAGATAAGAATTAATATTGTGCCATTTGTTATGCAAGCTCTGTGGTGAATTCAAAGTATTCCCTTGTGTCAAGAAAAGAAGTCAGAATACAAACTATGTGTGGCTTTCCCACCACATCTTATATGCTTCAGAAGAGGTTTAAAGACTTCTTCACAGCCTCATTTGTCTGGCAATATTGACCACTTTGCTTGCCATTTTAATAAAACAATTGGAGCTTCTTTTCTCAGTGACCTTCTCCGCAATGTACTCCAGGGACTGCTTCCTCAAACACTGACAGGATATTGAAGATTAAATTGATCTTCTATTTGTGAACTATATGAATACCTTATAATTGCTGAGTGCTGTACACACAATGCTCACTAGTATATATGATTTTGAGTAGAGCTTTTCTGTGATTAATCTACTACAGTAAGTGTGTTTTAGTAAATCTGATGCCTAGTGCAAAAGGAATCAAAGATGTGCTGTTTGTCCAACATAAACGCTAATGATTTCCTTATATGTCATCAATAAACTATAATTTATTCTGTTTCATAATCATTTTATTGAATACTTGAATGAAATCTTGAAAGAAAGGTAAAAATAATCCTCCAATTGTGAGGATTAAAATCTCAACAATAGAGGTTGGGGATTTAGCTCAGTGATAGAGCGCTTGCCTAGCAAGCACAAGGCTCTGAATTTGGTCCTCAGCTCTGGAAAAAAATAAAAATAAAAAAGCTTACTTTTCAAAATTAATTTTTATATTAATTACAATTTATTTACTTTGTATCTCAGCTGTAGCCCCCTCTCTCATTCCCTCCTTTTCCCTCCCTCCCTCCCTCATCTCCTTCCTGCCCCTCTCTAAGTCCACAGATAGTGGAGGTCCTCCTCCATTTCCGTCTGACCCTAGCTTATCAGGTCTCATTAGGACTGGATGCATTGTCCTCCTCTGTGGCCTAGCAAGCCTGCTCCTCCCTCATGGTGGGGGGAGGTCAAAGAGCCAGCCAAAGCTTATTTTTAAAAAAATCTCCTCAATATAAAAATGTGATTTATTTCACCTGCTATTATATAAATGAGTATGTATTCAGTCTCTAAATTCACTTTTAAAAGAGGAAATTACATTTTTTTCTATGTGTGATGCTCTCTGTGAGTATTTGTGTGTGTGTGTGTGTGTGTGTGTGTGTGTAGAAAGCACACCCCAACTACTATTCTTTCTTGAGCATGGTCTACCTTGTTTACTTGGTTGTTGGATTACTTCTATAGGTGTCTATTTTTTTTTTTTTTTTGGTCTATTTGATTGATTCTGTAACTGGCTTTAAACTCACAAATTTTCCTATATTAGGTGGCCAATGAATCCCAAAGACCTCTCAGTCTCTTACATCCCAGCATGTGATTACAAATGTAGAGCATAACACCCACAGTTTTATGTGGGATCTGGCCCTCAAAATTGCCTGGTAAGTACTTCTAGAGTGATTTTCTCACCCCCATCATTCCAACCCTCCTTGATTTACCTTAAATATGTTTAAGGTTTCATTCTTAAAAAGAATAACATTACTATAATTGTTATTCATTAATAAGGAAATAACATGTAATAGGTTATATTACCATAAAATTCAAAATATTTCTGACTGGTTTTCTGAACAACAGTTCAATTTTATAGTTCATCACTTCCCTGATCACAATGTGTCTTCCACTGTTTTGCATAACTGATTGTCCAGCTTGATCTGTCTTCACCAGCTTATACACGGCTCCTACTTCACACAGGCTTTGTTTTCTTCAGATCTCTTTACACTCATGCTCATGGTTTGCTTTTATATGAAAATTAGTTATGTCCTGTAATAGAAAATCAGTATCAGTCTCTCAAATTTAAATCAAAATTTGAATCACTATGCTTTTATTTGCAGCACTTTACGAAATCTACTGATATTTGGAGAACATCAGGCAGCTTATTAAATCTTTCTTTTAATCACAGCTGAATTTATTAACTGAACTAATAAATCTTATGTCTTCTGGTGGCTCCTTGCTTGAAGTGGAACCTATCTGTGAGAGTGAATGAACCCTAGAAATGTGCTTGCATTGCATTTTTAAATAATATCCAACAGAGTAGTAAAGCACATTAAACTAAACCCAGTATTTCACATGCTGCTTTTCTTCTTGAAATTTGTTAACTGGCACCATAAACCATAGAAGAGACAGTTACTAATATGTAAAGTACACTACAGGAGCAACTACAGTCCCCTGGATAAAGTCCCACTACTGGCTTCCAAGAAGCTGGAACATAAATACACACATTTTTGAGTAGTAGGAAGAAGCCCAGGAAGCTGCCTGTAACTCAGCTTCTTCATCACCACACATGCTGTTCCTTGAGTGTTGTAGTTATGGAACCAATGTGAAAGAAAAACACACAAAGAGAAAGTACAGCAGAATTTAGTGTGCTACTTATTGCTAAAGAAAGAAATAAAACTTTCAACTCTACAATGGGTATAGGCTTAAATATAAATAAATTTCTAAGGCAAGAAAACTCAAAATATCATGGACTCAATATTATTCAAAAGTAAGATTTGTAGGATATTGAATGAACTAGAGATACATTGAATTTGTAGTCTTCACTAAAGAATGCTTTCCTTAGAATGTAATGGCCCACACCAGTGCTGTTCAGTTGAAGATCTATTGAGAGAACAATTAGATTAAAGTTTTACTTTTTAGGTGTTCTCATGCACTTGATCTACCATTAATTCCATAACTATGAAGTCAATGAATGTAACCCCCAAAATTAGTACAAAGATTCATATAGACAAAGTGAATTGTGAATAGTCTCATTATCATTAAACAGTGAAAAATAAATTTAAACTCAAAAATTTTTATTCAAAATGAATGACTGGATGAACAAATGAATGTATGATTAAAAACATAGCCATCAGAGTAAATGTTAACAACTGAACTGTCACTTATACATTCTGCCAAAGGGAAAATCTGTTTGATCTAACAGAGTGATGTTGGATATGTGACCAATCCAAGACAGGCTTCATGTTCAGGATTAGATAACCAAAATATAAAGGACTACACATTTTTTGTATGCTTTCATTTGGTTACAGTTTGGTGAGGGGTCTTTTTTTCTTGGGGTCAGGTTCTATATTGTTTTCTCAGTTTTGATGGATTTTGTTGCATTGGAGCTTTGTTTTTTAAAAAAATAACTTAAAAGTGGATGGGTGGTGGGGAGATGATGTGCAAAGGCTTGGGAAAGGGGAAATACATCAAATGTTTGAATTTAAAATTGTTTAATCAATATTTTACATCTTAAAAAGTTAAAACATCTATTATTTAAGTGTGGCGAAGCGCCAAGTTTAGCGTGTGACCATAGCAGATGGATGCAGGAAGAATCAAGTGGCAGTCACAGAGGTGAAATATAGCTCATAAAAATAAAATGATATAAACAGTAAAATAAAGAGCACAGCAACTAATTTTACTACCCTTTAATTTGCATAAACAGAAGGCAGCCCAATGAAACATACCATACCAATGAAGGAAAAAAGAAAAATGTACATACAAAAAATGTAAGAACTAATTAATAATATGTACAACCAGTTCATGATTTCACTAATATCTTCACATTCCTCAGAGCTACTAGTCAACCAAAGGTTCTGAGTGATAAAGTCCTTCTCACAGATTGTTATTATATTACGAAAGGAGCATAGACCCCCTGCTAAAAATCCTTTGCTTGTTAAGAATTTATACCAAAGAGGGCCTCCGAAAGAATCAATATAGCAATGTATCAAAGCAGATATTAAGAATCACAACCAAGCCTTCAGCAGAGGGCAGGAAATAATAATAAAAATAGGGGAAGTTAATAAGACTTGTGGCTAACAAGAGCTCCACAAAGACCAAACTGAGCAGGGCACAGGGATCTTCTATGGGACAGTTTCTCCAACCAAGGACCATGTATGGATATGGCCTAGAACCCCAACTCAGAAGAGACCCATAGTAGCTCGGTATCCAACTGAAGACCTAGTAAGGGGAACAGGGAATGTTTCAGACATGAACTCGATGGCTGGCTCTTTGACTCTCCCCCATACACACCAGGGAGTAACAACCTGGCTAGATCACAGGGGAGGACATTGTAGCCAGCCCTGAGGAGACAGGATGAACTGGGGTCAGATGGAAGGGGAGGAGATCCTCCCCTGTATGTGGACTTGGAGTAGGCAGGGAGGAGATGAGGGAGGGATGAGGAAAGTGGGAGGGAAAGAAGGAGGGGGCTATGCCGGGGATGCAAAGTACCTAACCTTTGATTGATTAAAAAAAAATGTAGAATGAGTCTATCCCAGAATTCCCATCTTTTTTGAAACTTTGGATTTCTTATTCAATATTCTATGAAAACATTCTATACACTTTATAGGACAAAATTTGATGGAAAAGAATACCTTTTTTTGTTTATTTTTAAGAGAAAAAATAAAATAAACACTGTTCTCAGCTCCCTGTACAGCAGCATGAATTCCAGGGCAGCCTCCCGGGTTGGCTGTTCAGCAGACCACACTCAATGAGAATGTTGGACACCTGGGCTTAAATGTGCACAGACAGCCAAAGTTTAGCTGAACTGTTAATGTTAATGTGCAGCTGTGCACAAGGGGCTACGTGATGCTGGGCATCTGAAACAGAACATACAATTGTGGCTCAAGTGGTTTTCAGGAAAGCTGAGTTGAATGGAGATTGTCAAGGGCAGCTTCCTGCACTCCCACCATGCAGGTGAGGAACTGGGACACAGTACCAGGCTCCTCTTCTGCATAATCACATTGGAGGAAACCCAAGTTTTTGGTCTGCACAAGAGTCTATTTTTTTAAATTTATTTTTAATTATATTAATTACAATTTATTCACTTTGTATCACCCCTGTAGCTCCCTCCTACTCTTCCAATCCCACCCTCCCTCCTTTTTCCACACCCTTGCCCCTCCCCTTCCGCTGATAAGGGAGGTCCTCCTCCTCTTCCCAATGATCCTAGTCTATCAGGTCTCATCAGGAGTGGCTGCATTGTCTTCCTCTGTGGCCTGGTAAGGCTGCTCCCCCCTCAGGGGGTGGTCATCAAAGAGCAGGCCAATCAGTTACTGTCAAAGACAGTCCCTGTCCCCATTACTATGGAACCCACTTAGATACTGAAATGCCATGGGCTACTTCTGTGCAGGGATTCCAGGCCATCTCCATGAGTGGTCCGTAGTTGGAATATCAGTTTCAGAAAAGATCCCTCTACCCAAACTTTTTGGATCTGTTGCTGTCCTTGTGGAGCTCCTGTCCTCTCCAGGTCTTGCTATCTCCCACTTCTATCATATGATTCCCTGCACTCTGCCCAAAGTTTGGCTATGAGTCTCAGGATCTGTCTAGATATCCTGGAGGGTAGAGACTTTCTGAGGCCCTCTGTGGCAGTCTCTTGTCCTGTTCCCTGTTTTCTCCCTCCTCCAATGTCTATCCTCTTTGCCTTTCTGAATGGGGATTGAGCATCTTAGCCAGAGTCCTCCTTCCTGATTAGTTTCCTTAGGCATACGTATTGTAGTATGTTTATCCTATATTATATGTCTAATATCCACTTGTGAATGAGTATATACCCTTTTTTTCTGCTTCTGGGTACCTCACTCCGGATGTTCTTTTCCAGTTCCCATCATTTACCTACAAATTTCATGATTTCCTTGTTTTTTTTTTTATTGCTGAGAAATATTCCATGCACAAAAGTCTCTTAAAAGCTTCCCCCCCCCACTCTCTGCCCATCTGAGGGCCTGATCCCTGAATACCTTTTTCAGTAGAAAGCATGACACACAATTCGACCCATTGCAGACTCATTAACAGGACAAGAGATTACCTGAATGCTGGGCAGATGCTATACACACCCCTGCCAACATATACAAAGCCCAGAGCCCACACCATAATGCCCTCCATGCTTAAAACTGAATCGTAAAATACAAACTAGTAAGGAGAATAGGAGCTGTCTCTGACATGAACTCAGAGGCTGATTCTTTGACCTCCTCAACCCCCGTGGGAGGAGCAGCCCAGCTAGGCCACAGAGGAGGATATTGCAGCCAGACCTGATGAGACCTGATAAGCTAAGGTCAGAGGGAAGGGGAGGAAGACCTCCCCTATCAGTGAGCTTTGAGAGGGGCAGGGAGGAGATGAAGGAGGGAGAGTGGGATTGGGATGAAATGAGGGAGGGGATACAGCTGGGATACAAAGTAAATAAACTGTAATTAATATAAAAATTAAAACATGGATGTGTTTGAGCAAACACACAAAAATATACAATCATCTGTAAAGTTTATTTACAAGATTAACTACTGCCTTGGCTTAACCTCAGTTAACCTGAAACCAGCTAACTGGTCCATACCCAAGCCCCACCAAGCCCCAAAATTTATGTAATGGATTTTCAAAGAATGCCTGTTTTTAAACTTAGTGGAAACTACTGTGACCACCATATCAGTTGTATACTAATCTCTGTGAAATTCACTTTTCCCAACATAAAAAAGAAATCAAACTATAAATTATTAAAAATTGAAAAAATAAAATAGAAATCATACTATAACATGTACAGAGGTTTTGTGCCATATGTAGCACTAATTATACTGAATTATTTTTTCCAAAACTTTTGTATGGAATGTTATACAAGCATACATTCCCTACCCTAAGCAAGAAGCTAACTTCTTGTGAGTAGAAGAAGGAACTCGGAGGAACAGAGCTAACAATATGCTTGTACAGATGAAGAGAAAGTGATGGGGCCCATCTGTCTGCTTATTAACTTGGCACTGACTGAATTTTAGAAAGAGTGTATCAAGTTCTGGAGAGACAAATGCACCGGTACCAAGTGTAAATTGGGAAGTGATTTATTTAAAGTGCTACGGAAAAGTCATTTCACATTCCATATACCTTTGGCATTTGGACATTAGCATAACTTCCCAATAACACAGATTATTATATACCAATGTAGACAACATATTTGATATGTAGTGTACTTATGTACAAAGATGATTCAAAATAGCTGTTTACAGAGTTGGGAAGAACAAGAGGGAAGAAAAAAAAAAGAAAATTCAAGTCCTAATGATACCATAGCTTTACATCACTGACATTTAATGTATTAGCATCAGGTCTGAATCATTTGTTGGGCAGAACAAATTTTTTCTCATTTTAAGAGCACCAATACACAGTCTCTGTTTACATTTTTATATCTCAATAAATGTACATTAGTTTGATATTGATTTGATTTTAGAGGAATGCTTATAGCATATATAATACAAATGCTAAATGTCTAAATTCTATAAAAATATTGACAGCTTATTTGGAAAGCTAACAATGATTTGGAAAGTATGCATCTACTTGCTGTGTATCCTATTAGTAGAAAAAATAAAACAAACTAACAAATAGATAAGGAATATGAGCTAGGGAAAGGGTTCAGCAGTTAAGGACATGCAGCATTTCAGCATGAGGACCTGAAGTCAAATTATCATAACCCACATCAAAATTTGGAAATGATCAGAGTCATACTCCTATGACCTCAGCACTCTGGGAATGGAGATAGGAGGATCTATGGAGATTTCTGGCTATTGAGTTTTAATCCAGCAAGATGGCTGCTCTTGCAAGGGAACATATCCAAAGTCTTTCTAGGTCTGTTTGATCTAGCTGAAAAGGAAATACCTTTAGTACACACCTTTAATCCCAGACAATGTAGGTAAATTTAGTTTCTGGAAGGAAGCAGCTATGTTTGAAAGTGCGTCTCATTGAGAAGCAAGCAAATGAATCAGAGAAAGATTTGACAGAAGAGGGTATGCCCAAATCTCATAAGAACAGAGAGGAAATAGAGACGACTTTAGAAAGCAGCAGAAAGATCGAGAAAGAGATGAGGCAGTTTTACCAGGAGTTTTACAAGATCAGGTTGAGTGATAACATGCTAGACAGAGGTGAAGACAGAACAAGTCCGAGAATAAGGAATCAGAAGATGAGAACAGATAGAGTTAGTTTGAGGCCAAGCAGAACAATTCAGACAGAACTGAGAGAAGCCAGTTTGAATTAAGTCTACTTGGAGAGGAATTTGAGCCAGGGCAGCTGACTTGAACCATTCATCCATATTTCAGAAATTACAAGAAAGGAGCCATCTTAACATTGGTCTCAATGAACGAAGCTGAGTCAAGGAGATAATGTGAAAAGTGACACGAGAATACTAAAGGCCGTCCTTTTGACCCATGTCCATAAGCACAGACTTGTGTGTGTGTGTGTGTGTGTGTGTGTGTGTGTGTGTGTGAGTGTGAGTGTGTGTGTGTGTGAGTGTGTGTGTGAGTGTGAGTGTGTGTGAGTGTGTGTGTGTGAGTGTGTGTGTGTGAGTGTGTGTGTGTGCGCAGACATACAATATTTTAACAACACACTTTTACTATAGAGTGCGTAGTGATTTTTCTTTTTAAAAATAGATAAGTTGCATATCTACGAAATTACTGATGTTAAGCAGTTTGTCTTCTAATTATATACTTGATTTACTAGTTGGTTTATACATAAGCAATAAATGTAGGGTAAATTACTGTCACTATATGAAAAATATATTTTCTTTGTATATTGAAGATTTTTGTGTTACTTTTATATCCTATTTAAAATATTTTTAAATTCCACTATATCTATTTCAGTATAGAGTATTCAGATCTACATAAAAAAGCAACAAACTGTTGGTAATATATAAAATTTAAGGTTAGAGTATAATCTTATTCAGCTTTCACAGTTGTAGATAATTCAAATCTTGAACATAAGATCAATTTGTGTTATATTTTATATGTGAAATTTTTATGCTATAAAGCATACCTATTTTATTTTAATTTATTTTTTAATTTATTCATTAACATCCTGATCACATCCCCCTTCTTCATCTCATCCCTGTTCCAACCTCTCTTCTCCATTGAAGCATACCTATTTAAGATACTCAATAACATTTCTTCATGCAGTATTGAAGTGTGAAAGTTACTCTCAGGAAAATTAGTGCAATATATAAATATTCAGCTCTGACCTGTTGTTGGATAGTAGTTAGAAAGGCTTGACGGGGATTCAATGAAGTACTCTAGCAAATTGATAGTAGTTTACTATAGAAAACTAACATGAGACGTGGGAGGGCAGAAATAGACATTTGTGTCACAAATTCATCAGTTTACATAATATTTGCTCATGGCTCATTATGGTTCTATTCCACAAATATATCCAATGGCAATCCTTGTAGTCACATGAACAACTACTGCATCAGTATACAGTGTCCACAGGACTATTGAAATGTAATTTCCAAAAGAATAAATGCATACCATCAAAGGTGTGTTGAACTTTTACTCAGAGTTCATTCCTGAAAGACTCTGATTACTCAAGAGAATTATGAGGCCAAGTCCTGATGGTTTTGGAGAAAAGCCTAGTCTGAAATTGATCATGGAAGAAAACCAGTAATATTATTTAAGATAATGGAGCAAGGGTCTATATTAATGCATATATTTAGAGTAATATATATTGTGCAATAAATATCACCCTGGGACAAATCACTTGAGCCAATGTAGAAAAGCAGCTGATGGTAACCGCAAGGGATGAAATAGTAACACAATTCTAGCTGCTACTAAAGGAAAACTCTTTGCCTCTGTGTTCAAGTGAGGGCTAAACAAACTTTGCAAAATTACATAGTGTGAAAAAGATAGTATAATACTTAAGATTTATATCAGGTTAATATCCTATAAAATACAACAAACAAGAATAACAGCACCATTGACTACCCAATAGACTGTACACACTACTAATACGGTTAAAATAGAACCACTGAACTGGCAAAAGTGGCACCCTGCGAAATTCAGATCCTGACTCTCTGACACAGAGTTCAAGGTCTTCAATATCAGTCTAGAAAAAAAAAAGAATATGTAGTAACAAAGATTGGAAATTAGTGTTTCTTTAATTAGCCTAGGATACAAATATATTTTCATAAAATTTCTTGCATTCCATAGAAATATATGAAAATTTAACTTTCTTTGACTGTATATCTGCTCACATACCATCTCTCTCTTGTCTTCCTGATTGCTTTGTTGCACAGTAATATAGGACCTTTAAGTTGTATTATTACACTTTAATTTTATCTTCATAGACTTGGCATACATATATTTGCCTAGTTCATCAAATTTCCTTTGTCAAATAAATGAATTGATTTTTAACCTAATTTATATCTGGATATACTTAATCCCATTAAGTAAACATACAATCAATGGGTTGAAACCTACAAATTGAATAAAACTATCAACTCAGTAAACAAATGGTTAAAAACTAAATTTTACCTGGGAAACTTATCAATGATTAATGCCTTTAAACTTAACTAGTTAGCTAGGCATGGTGAATCACAGCTCTTATGTCAGGGGTATGAAAGGTGAGACAGGAATATCTTAAATTTACATTTAGTTTGGGTTACATTGTAAGACCCACCGAAACAATAAAACAAAAGTCTTGGATCTTATGACTAACATATTTTAAATTAATTTCATTTAAACCACATAATGTCAAGTAGGGGTAGTTGTCCTTTTTGGTGGAAATATAACTTATTTCTTCTAAAATGAGATCTTTGAACTCGAAGGAAAGCATTAAGAAGGTACACAGATTCTGACAATGGCAAAAACTTCTTGGGTCATGTAAGAAAAAATGGATTTCTATTGTTATGATTATAAATTTAACCGATTCTCTGTTCAGGAAAGGGAAATACAATCTAAAGTCTAGACTAGAAGCCTAAGGTAAGCAAAGAAGTGAACCTGAATATGGTTTCTGAGGCACGTTTGAAACAATAACACAAAGTATGGTTATTTCCCTGTTGGCACAAGTTTTCAATTCTTATATATATATATATATATCACTGGATGAGAGCTATAATGATAAATGACAGTGAAGAAGACTCTGGAGATACCTCTCCTTAGCATATTAAACAACAGTAACTATTCTTGGAAAGAAATAAATGAGTTTCTCAACATAACTTTAAAAATTTTTTTCTCTCTTATTTATGTACAGTATGTATTAACCTTAAAGAAGGCTGGTAAATAACCTGTCAATCACTTAACTGCATGATGAATTCAACTGAAGCCATTCTCCTGTTGTGGTCTAATTACTAGAAAAGTTGACACAGATTTTGTCCACTGACGTTCAACTAACAATTTAGAAAATCAATTTTCATTTATACCAAGGCATAGTGAACGTAAAAATCAATGTACTTTCTTAATAGAAAATCTCATACATGTTGCATAGCATCTATATGTTACCTAATGCCTATCTAATCTCTCTGTTCATAATTTTAGTTTTTGTGCTTTCAAAGGAAACTACCCTTGGTACTAAATTGATGCTTTAATTATGATAACAGTACTATGAAAAATGTAGGTATGATCTATGTTTCTAGTAAAGATATATGCTATGCTGCAAAAATCAAAGAAAAATTTGAAAAATATTTTTAATTTTAATTATTTATATTAATTACAGGTTGTTTCCTTTGCATGCCAGCTGTAGCCCCCTCCCTCATTCCCTTCCAAACCCACTCTCCCTCCTCATCTCTTCCCTGCCCCTTTCTAAGTCCCCTGATAGGGGAGGTCCTCCTCCCCTTCCATCTGAGCCTAGTGTATCGGATCTCATCAGGACTAGCTGCAATGTCCTCCTCTGTGGCCTATCAAGGCTGCTCCTTCTACAGGAGGTGGGAAAGTCAAAAAGCCAGCCACTGAGTTAATGTCAGAGACAGTTCCTGTTATCCTTGCTAGAGAAACCCACTTGGATGCTGAGCAGCCATGAGCTAGGTCTGAACAGGGGTTCTAGGTTATGTCCATGCTGGTCCTTGGTTGGAAAATAAGGCTCAGAGAAGAACCCTGTGACCAGATATATTTGGTTCTTGTCGAGTTCCTGTCCTTTCCCAGTATTACTAACTTCCCCTTCTTTCATATGATTCCCTGCACTTTGCCCAAGGTTTGGTTATGAGTCTCAGCATCTGCTTTGATACACTGCTAGGTAGAGATTTTCAGAGGTCCTCTATGGTAGGCTCCTGTCCTGTTTCTTGTTTTCTCCTACTTCCAATGTCCATTCCATTTGTCTTTTTAAGTGAGGATTGATCATCTTAACCTGGGTCCTCTTTCTTGTTTATCTTCTTTAGGTGCACATATTTTAGTATATTTATCCTATCTTATAGGACTGTATAAGTGAATATATACCATGTGTGTCTTTCTGCTCCTGGGATACCTCACGCAGGATGATCTTTTCTAGATCCTACCATTTGCCTGGAAATTTCATTATTTCCTTGCTTTTAATTGTTGAGTAGTATTCCATTGTGTAAAAGTTCAACAATTTCTGTATCCATTCCTCCCTTGAGGGACTTCTGGGTTGTTTCCAGGTTCTGGCTATTATGAATAAATCTGCTACGAACATGGTTGAACAAATATCCTTACTGTGTACTTGAGCAACTTTTTGTTACATGCCTAGGAGTGGTATAGCTGGATCTTGAGGAAGCACTATACCTAATTGTCTGAGAAAGCACCAGATTGATTTCCACAGTGGTTGTAAAGTTTACATTCCCACCAGCAATGGAGGAGGGTTCCCCTTTCTTACAACCTCTCCAGCATGTGTTGTCACTTCAGTTTTTGATCTTAGCCATTCTGATGGGTGTAAGGTGAACTCTCAGGGTCATTTTGATTTGCATCTCTCTGATGGCTAAGGACATTGAGCCTTTCTTTAAGTGTTTCTCTGCCATACTGTATTCCTCTACAGAGACTTGTCTGTTAGCTTTGTACCCCATTTTTAATTGGATTGCTTGATTTGTTGATTTTTAACTTCTTGGGTTCTTTATAAATTCTGGATATTAGCCCTCTGTCAGATATAAGGTTGGTGAAGATCCTTTCCCAGTCAGTAGGCTGTTGTTTTGTTCTGACAGTGTCCTTTGCTTTACAGAAGCTTCTTAGTTTCATGAGGTCCCATTTATTGATTGTTGCTCTTTTTTTAATGTAATTTATTTATTTTTATATTAATCACAGGTTAGGTATTTTGCATCCCAGGCATAGCTCCCTCCCTCATTCCCTCCCAGTCTCTCCATCCCTCCCTCCTTTCCTCCCTTCCCCCTCCAAGTCCACCAATGGGGGAGAACCTCCTCCCCTTCCATCCAACCCCAGTTCATCTTGTCTCCTCAGGGCCGGCTGCAATGTCCTCCCCTGGCATCTAGCCAGGCTGATTGTTGCTCTTAGAGCCAGTGCTGTTAGTGTTCTGTTTGGGAACTTGTCTCCTGTGACAATGAGTTCAAGGCTCCTCCCCACTTTTTTTTCTAATCAATTTAGTGGAAAAAGGGGAACCTTCCCCCACTGCTGGTGGAAATGTAGACTTGTATAACCACTTTGAATATCAATCTGGCTCTTTCTCAGACAATTAGGAATAGTGTTTCCTCAAAATCCAGCTATACTACTCCTAGGCATATATCCAAAATACACTCAAGTACACAACAAGGATATTTGTCCAACCATGTTTGTAGCAGTCTTATTCATAATAGCCAGAACCTGGAAACAACCCAAATGTCCATCAATGGAGGAATCGATACAGAAACTGTGGTACATTTACACAATGGAATACTACTCAGCAATTAAAAACAAGGAAATCATGAAATTTACAGGTAAATGGTGGGATCCAGAAAAGATCATCCTGAGTGAGCTTTGGAGACTTTTACATGTTCATTGTTTTTTTTTTTTCTTTGTTCAGATGCACTGAAAGCAGATTCCCATTAAGAATTCTGCCTGTGCTTTGTGGAAGCATATATGGTTAGGCTTGAAACTCTACAAGCAGATTTTAATCAGTAAATAGAGTCTTAAGTATAAAAAAATAGCAATTTATAAGATTGTGCTAATTACTGATATACACTGTTTCAATAAAAATGTGTTACCTGTGTTTTAAAAATAAAGCTGTAGTTTTCTTATTGTTTTTACTTATTTTCATTTTGAAAAGCTTTTATTTCTCATTTGGTGCTCATTGTGAGATGAGCTAAATTGTTAATCGAAATGCTCAAGCATCTCTAAATTCAAGCCAAAAGAGTAACCATTCTGTGAAACAAATTTTCATCTCATGAGAAATAGTAAAATATCTTGTTTGTTTCCCTAAAATGTGTTTCTTGTTCAAAGCTTAATGAATATGGTGCCCTGTTCCTCAAAAATGCTTTGAAGTACTTTGGGCAGAGAAGAACAAATAATTATGTTTTATACAACATTTTAGAAAGCAATATAAGATGAAGTCATATTTACTATGAAATAACACGTAAAATAGGATTTTTAGTATTTAAAATCAGCTAGGAAATTCTTATTCATTAGGTTGCAATTTAAATTATACTTTAGCAAAATATAAACCCTGAAGTATCTTGCTATTACCCTACTAACTTCTTTCTTGTGCATATTTTTGGCTTAACAATACTGAACATCTCAACGTGAAATTTGGGGTTCTTCAAAACTGAAGAGTCATCTTTTATGTTTTAACTTTTTAATTTTTTTTTTGCAGGGAAGGACATAATATCTTTCAATCACCATTTTGTCAGAAGTGATCACAGGACTTGAATATGAGGCACCTTGAGAATAGTGAATGGGAAAAGCAGATGGAAATTTTACAGGAATGAGAGTCTTCATCACACAGCTATTCATATCACTCTATTGCCCAGAGAAGCAAAGGGGAAAGATATTGCATAATTCCAAGACAAATACAATGTCTTATAGTCAACATTATTAGTATATGTTAACTAACACAAAAAAGTTTTAGTAATAGGCATTTAATAAATATCTGATTTTCCCATGGCTGTGATTTGAATCATTATTAAATTTTTACAACACATTGGTTTTCATTGATCTCATTCCTATAGTTTTAGTAAAATAATATTTTGTGTGCAGGCCACTGTGCTGAAATGAGATTGTAGACAAGTTTTAAAGTTATAATCCTAGAATGCACAAACATTTTATTGGTGGCTCATATTATCCAAGCTAGGAGTCATACAGGACACCTGTAGGGAATAAAGGACACACTCCACTGTATTTAGTGAGAGGTGAGTGAATATCAGGCTTCCTGATAGAAGGAGAATAAACATGGGCAGATGCAAGTTCTTCTCTGAGATGCATTTTTCCCCATTACTGCTCTTGCTACATCACACTGTATATAGAACACAAAACTTACCTAAGAAACAAACGACACAATCATTGTAACTTACATAATGACAACATAGCACACTGTTGATTTTATTAATGAAAAAGTAATGAGAATAAAACCATTTGCATTTCTGTTTCCCACCTTTAAGAAAATGGAAAATTAATTATAGTCAGTAAAAGAAAATAACAGGGTGATGGACATAACCATTCAAACAACAATTCACTGAAAATTAAGGTAAGTGTGTGATTGTAGGGAGTCAATACACCCCAAGATTTCAGCAGTAGTAAGCATACATGGCTTACTATATCTTGGAAATTTAGTGTGAAGTAATTTTTTTAAAAATGGCATGTTTTAAAATATGATGCATTATTTGAAATTTGACATATTTACTTTTAATGGCAACACTATAGTACGATCATATATATGTTCACATCTATTTAAAATGATTTGATGAAACAATATTCTTAAGTTAGAATATAAATTTTAAAACTCACAGAATATTTTGATCTCTCATTGATAAGATCCTTTGATAGTCACAACAGCATGAAATGGTCTTCATTTCCAATTCTCACCAAAATATTTCATGTAAAGTGTTTAGGAAAGGGAAAATCACTTTACAATAGCATGTTAAGATTTACTGTGATAAGTAGAGACTTAATGTAACAAGGAATCATTTGCCTAGTTCCAAAATCATATTTTGGTATAAGCCAGAGCTAGATTTCAAAGTTATAAAACTCAGATCAAGTGTCTGTAAATTTCCCAACATTTAACAGAATCTTGACCAGTTGAGTTCCCAGTCATGGCAATAGCCATGTAAAATGTACAGAAAATATTTTGAACTTAGAATTTATAATTCTTTCATTGTAAATAAGTTCCTTAACAGTTTATTCTATCAGTCAGTAATTCTGTGACTAATATTCAAACAACAACAAGTTCTGGAGGAATATACCTGGGCATGCAACAATTTGTACTGTTCTAATATTTTGTTTTGTTTTTGTGTAGTGTCTTATCTTCCCACACCACCTGTGAATGCCATCATACGAAAGACACCTTCGGGATCTTGAATTTGGACTTAAGACAGAAGATGTTAAGAAAAATTAAGCTTCATCTTTATTAAAATTCTTTTATTCAACCATAGTAACAATATATGCCTATTTATGCATAATTTTTACTGATTGAAAAAACATTTAATGGGTGTAGTTTTTAGCGTGGGTAATGATAAAAATATTTAGATCATTTTAAAAGTTTCAAAACAATATAGCAGGGTTTTTTATGATATCATATTATGTGGAAAAGTAATTACTAATTATATAAACTTATATATATATATTTTCATAAATTCAGAATTATAGTCTATTTTATCATAAAGGAGAATAACAGCATTAAATACATGAATATTATTGAAGTAGTAAATATTACCATTTACTTAAATCATTTAAGTTTCTTAATTTTTATCAGTGAACTTGTTAAAATCCAAGTGGACAAAATTAATATTGATGTAGTTAAATATAATTATCTTTTAAAGGACTAATGGATACTAGTATATGGTAGAATATAATTTACTGATCAAAAGATTAAAATAATGTTGTTTATAATTTAAAAAAATAATTGGAACTTTAAACAGTTTTTCTCTTTCAAACAATATAAATGTCAAATATTAATGCCATATCTTAAAAGAGTAGAAATATCTAATCTGCCAGGTATTTATAGAATATTCTATCTTATTTAATGAGTTTTACTTCTGTTAGATTTTGTGTTACTTTCTGTTAGATTCTGTTAGATTTATACAGTTAAAAATTCAATAGCCTGATAAATTATCCTCTATGAAGCCATAAGTTTATTAATGTTGTTAAAGGTGTAATGAAATATTACTTTCCTGTGTCACACAGTCATGTTATTTTACATATTTAAGTCTCATTTGTTCTGAGCTTAGAAATATTATGTGAAGAAATTTTATAACTGAATTATAGTACAAAATCTACTCTACCCAGCTCTGTTATCTTAAGAAGAAATCTTGAATTGTAGTGTTGTAGATATTTTGAGACTAAGGACTATTTGTTTAACTAGATCAACAAACATTTGGAAATAATGGGCCAATCAAAGCAAAGGAGAGAAAACACAGAGGAAGCAACATTATTTCCTAATCTCCAGTTATAGACAGTGTTCAATTATATACTAAGTATAATAAGTAAAATTAACAATCATACAACTTATTAAAATGTGCATGTAGAAGAATTTTAATTCAGCAACATGGCTGCTCTGAAAAGGGATGACATACAAAGACTGTGTGATGTGGATGGAAAATAGACACAACCTTAGTTTCCACCTTTAATTCAAAACAATGACATCTCCTTGAGGGACGAACAAACTGAAAAATCAGAGAAAGATTTGACAAAATGAGTTAGAGATAGTATATGTCCAATCGCATGAGAACAGACAGGAAAGAGATGCTTCTTAAGAGCAGCAGGGATTCCCTGCACTTTGCTCAAAGTTTGGCTACAGGAACTCCAAAAGTAGACAGAAAGAGCCAAAAAGACTGAGCCCTGGGAGGCCCGAAGCAAATGATACCCCTATCAATGACAGTGCATAGAGAGGACCTAAAACCCCAGATCAGATGTAACCCATATACTCAGTATCCAAGTGGGATCCCTAGTAAGGGGAGGAGGGTCTTGCTTTGGTATGAACTCAGTGGCTGGCTTTCTAATCAACATACCCTGGGGTGGGGGCAACTTTACCAGGCCACAGAGGAACACAATGCAACCAGTTCTGATGAGACCTGCTAGGCTAGGGTCAAATAGAATGGGAGGAGGACCCTCCCTATCAGTGGACTAAGGGGGAGGCATAGGGGGATAATAAGGAGGGGTGAGATTGGGAGGAGACAAAGGAGGGAAACACAGTTGGGATACAAATTGAACAAATTATAATAAACGATAATAATAAAAAAGACAAAAAAAGAGCAGCACACAGAGAGAGAAACCTGGAGAGTTTGTTCATGGAGACAATACACTAGCATTTGTAAGTATAATAAATTTGGGAGTAGAGTATAGTTTGGTAGAGTTCAGTACAGTTCTGGGCAGTTCAGTTCATGGAGTTCACAGGCAGTTTTTGCAAGCAGGATAATTCAGTGAGAAGTGGAGAGAAAACAGTCATCTTGGAGAGATGTTTTTGCCAGGACAGTTTAATTCAACCAGCCAGCCAGAATTCAGAAAAACAAGGAAGGGTGAGTCTCTATAGCAGTAAGTCTGGGAGGTGGAAAACATTGATCATCATGAGTGAGGTAACCCAGAAGCAGAAAGACACATATGGTATATACTCACTTATAAGTGGATATTAACCCTATTTTATAGGATAAACATATTAAAATCTATAGTCCCAAAGAAGCAAAACAACAAGGAGGACCCAAGGAAGATGCTTAATCCTCATTCTGTAGGGCAAACAGGATAGATATCTGAAGCAGGAGCAGATAGGGAACAGGACAACAGCGTACAGCTTTTATATATATATATTTACATATATATGTAATTATACATATTTCCTCACATAGCCCTTTAGGATGCTGATTGTCACACTGAATAAGCTACTTTTTTAGTAACAGAGTATAAAATTTAGGTTTATTAAAATGTAAATCTCCATAGAATCAGATAAATTCTATTTCATTTATAATCAACAGCATTTGAACAAAAAATATTAAAAACAGCTAATTATAAAATCCCAGAAAATTTCAATATTGCTTTTTCTTTTTCTTTCTTTTTTTTTTTTTTTTTTACTTTTTGGTCCTTCTTTAAGAGGAACAAATAAAAGTTTGATAGCATTGCCTGCAGATGTTCAAATGCTAAATCTGTATTTATTTATTATAAAATGCAAATTATATTTGAGTTGATTTTTCAAAAGCTGATTTCACAGAAAATCCTAAATATTTAATTAAGAAGACTAATAAAACAGCAGGGAAATTAATTGTGCTTTTGTATTGTTTGAAAAATGAGATTAAATTTTTTCACAATATTATGGATTGTTTAAAAAAATCATGCCTGACAAATTAAATTGTATGTTCACTCTTGCTTTTCTTCATGCACTGGTAATTATAAATATTCACAAAAGGATTTATAATTCATAATTATAAATAGATTATGGTCTTCCCAGATGACTGAAAGAATGAAGTGGAGAAACATAAAAGTATTAACATTCAATACAGTTTGCTGAGTTTTAAAGTAACACTAGACTACAAATGCATGGTGGAATTTAGATATCTGTTTGAAAAAACTTAATGACTGAATCCGCATGTGCATTGTACTTAGGAAGACCCAGTCAAATTGCAGTGTCAGTGTGAATCTTCTAAATGAAATGTCCAACGTGTTTGCCAATACCAGAGTTTAAAAGAGAAATGGAATCATAATTTTATATCCTGCTGCCTGTGTGTCACTTCTTCTTGTTGTATAAGTACTTCACAAATAAAAATGTGACAAGACCAATTCCATTACTGAGAAATCTTAGAATAATTTAATAAATCATCTGGACACTCTGGCAGACAGCATGCGGCAAATAAGTTCCATCTCTGGCTCTTATATAGTCTTATCAGATTTTTGTATGTGATTCTATCTTCGACTTGCCAGTTAATATCATTTTCTTTTTTTCACTCTCATCAATTACTCAGTTTAAACTCTACCGCCCTCTTCTCAGAACACTCCTTTGTCACAAATTCTTTCGTAGATTGGTACTTCTAGATACTGCTCATGTGGGAAGTAAATGAAAAAGTATAAACTTTTGGCTACATTTCAAGATGAGAGACAACAGAGGAAAAGAAGTCTAAACATGACATATACCCCAGCTACTTGGAAATTTGAAGCTAGATGATTCTTTGTTCCTAGACTTCAAGCTCTGAAATACCTTAAAAATAAATAAAATCCTCATCCTTCTAGTACTAAATGAAAAATAAAGAAATGGAGGAGGGTAGGCACAAAGGAAGGAAGAAAGTTTGAAGTATCAAGATTTAAAGGCGTTTAGAATTGCAACACTTCATTTTGTTACAATAAAACAAAACAAACAGAACATTTTTCTTGTATTTTATTAATGTTTTCATGATAAAATGAATGTCTATGTCCTACTTCATAACTAAATACTGCTTACTGTAACATCTGATCTCCAATGAAATATTTGGAAGTGTAGCATAAGGACTTGCATTGGCTATGAAGGTCAAATGATCAACATTTGTTTTGAGTTCTTTTACAGGAAGACAAAGGAAGTTCCTTCACTTCTTCTTTATCAGAGACCATGGTTAAAAGATCTCTGTCAGCCAGAGATCAAAATGTTAACAATCTAGCAAATTTTCATATTCTAGAACTGTGAGAAACAATTTTCCTCTTTTATTAATTTCCAACTTTGGAGATTGTTTTTGTTTTTGTTTTTCTTTGTTTTGTTTTATGTGTGTGTGTGGTAGCAGCCATAATAGATACCTTTCATACACATTTGCATGTGTGTATGTCTAAGAAATTATGTCCATCTCCATAAAAGGAGCTGAAATATATCTGTATGTTATATACCTGTGTTTTACATGTGTAGATCTGTGTAGTCAGAAAGTAAAGTTACTGTTGAATTTTTTCGTTGTTAGAATATAAGAACTTTTATAAAGGAGGAAATATAATCTCAAAATAATCTTCTTTTGCTATCATGTGTCTATAGGACCACAGACTTTGGAAACTAAAATTAATCTCCTTTGCCTCTCATCTACTATCTCTTTTGTCTGAGGTAATTCTTTTCTATCTTTATTCTTTATGCCTTAGGTTCAAGCTTGCATATCGTAGTTCAAAAATTATGTCTAAATATAACTATCCTTCTGGTGGCCTGAAGAACTAATTACGACAGCCCAGATTCTAAGACCAGACCCTAGCAGAACACCATACCATTCTCAGGAAATGTATTTGGGGTTTATTTTTCCCTTCCTTGTGTTTAGTCAATAATTAACCCCTCATCAATAAAGATCACGTGATATAATTTTATCATATAGCAATCAAATATTGTGGCTTAAAGTAATATGTTCTGCTTTAGATTTTTTAATAGGTCAAAACTTTGTAGATAACCATATTTAGATTTTATTTAAATTTAATATAGGTAAGACTCTTTTGAAATTCACTCATTGTGATACAAAGTAACATGCAAATATTAACATATAAAATGAAATATGTTTTACATTTTCAAAAAATACTAGTAGGAAAGGGACAGGCTTAGATTCTGTTCTGAAAGGAAATGGAATGTCAGTATATCCACAATTCTAAGCTCTAGTATGGCAAATAATATGTAATAGTAGACATTCAGGAAAATAAAAAAAGAAAGAAAGAGGCAAGAAAGAAAGAGAGAGAGAAAGAAAGAAAGAAAGAAAGAAAGAAAGAAAGAAAGAAAGAAAGAAAGAAAGAAAACGCAAAAGAAAGAGAGGAGAAAGGAGGGGGAGAGGGAGAGAGAAAGGAAGGAAGGAAGAACAGAATGAATGAAGGAATAAAGAAGGAAGGAAGGAAGGAAAACATACAAAAATGTCTGCTGTGTCTACTGATTTGGTCTGCAAGACCAGTAGAGTGAGGCTATGTTAATTAGGACTTTTTTTTTTCTCCCACAGTAGCTTTTTGTGTAAAGATTAAAATCCCAGTGCTCTTTCCAAGTCCACAGATAGGGGAGGTCTCCTTCCGTTCCACCTGAGCCTAGTTTATCAGATCTCATCAGGACTGGCTGCAATGTCCACCTCTGTGGCCTAGCCAGGCTGATCCTCTTTCTAGAGGGTGAGAGGGTTGAGGTCAAAGAGCCAGACATTGAGCAGGGAGGAGAAGAGGGAAACTATTTAAAAATAAAAATAAACAAAGTGAATAAACTCTAATAAATAAATAAATACATAAATCCCAGGGCTCAGTGGATGAGGGTGAGCTCAGTACTGATGGGAACTGGTGAGCTGGGGTTGGTGGGGAAGCTCCCCTTTACTGATGAGCTGGGATTGGTGGGGAAGCTCCCCTTTTCTGAGGAAAGGGAAGGTGGGTACAGGGGCAAAGTGTGGCATAGTGGGACCACTAGAAGAGGAGAGAGCGGGACAATGATTGTCATGTTAAGTGAATATATACATTAAAAATATAACAAACAGGGCTTGTTGTGTCTCTATGTCCATGAATTTTGACAGATATTCTCTGACATTTTGAAAGAAAAGCAACAGGACATTCTTCCCTTCCAGTCATAGAATAAGTGCTTCTGATGATCCCCCCCACCCCCCAGTCATCAGAATTGTCAGTCTTTTGTGTTAAAGAACACAAGACATTTGTATCAAAAGAATTGCATGATCCCACTCTATGAAATCCCAGTCCCAGCTGAGGTAGGTGATGAGATATATTTTTCATATTGACACAATTCTGTAAATAAATTGTTTACCACACTCACAATGAGTTTTCTTTATTTTGTAATTGTTACAAAGGTATTCTGAGGATTCTCGAAATGTTTATCTTACATTTTGCATGGTAAATCTATCTTCAGGACATTAATATCTCTCAATATTAATATAAGCAGTACAGGGCAACCAAACCTCACATGAACACTCAGGTTAGATTTTATTCAGCCAAATATTCACGTTGATTTCTTGTGAGGACTGCTTTCTATAAACCAATAAAATGAGGACACGGGGATGTGGTTTGTATCTTGACTGCAGATCATTGGTGAGCATCTGCAAAATCTATATTCCATTGTTATTACCAAAATATTTTTAAAAATCAAAGGAATTATTAAACAAAATTTATCACCTTTATTTTTTTAACAGACAACCTACTCAAATACTCTTTACTGATAAAAATTTAAATAGTTTCAATCCATAAAAATCTCGGAAAATGTCCTATCTTGGAAGTACAATCTCTTAGACTTTTGAATTCAAATCTGTTAAATTACTCTATTTCAAAAGAAATTTGTGGTGTCCATTACACTATAAATATGAATAGGCAATCCATGGTGAGATATTTCAAATAATCCATGATAAAAATCCAGATTTTATACAAGATTTGCATACCTATAGCCAAAATTATTTTTATTGTAGTAGTCATACTGCCTAATTTGGAACAATATGGTCAAAAATATAAATAAATATATGTTGTATTTAGATATTTCTTTTTCCGTCTTAGTAAACATTTCTCCAAATTTATTAAAACTATTTTCTTGCCTTTGTTTAAGCATTATCAACTGATTCTTATTGAAATCCACATTCCCAATATAAACTGCATATACAGTGTATATGCCCATAACAGTTTTTGTTAATATTTTTCCAATATAATTATTAGTGGCATTCCTTCATCCCACTTCACTTGCCAAGACAATGTGTTTGAATGTGGGCTTATCTATTTATTAAAGCTTCTAGTATTTATTCAGTTTCACATGGCATATTCAATGGAGAAAATTGTTTCCAGAGAATTGTCATTGGCATTATGGTTCTCTGTATAAGAACCAATGAATTAACTCTTATTTCTCTGTACCTCATTAAAGGATTCAAGCTTGTACAAAAACTAAAAAAATTTAAAAATAAAATAACTGTTCTTCCCATTAGGAGAAATCTTTATGTGTATGTTAATTTTTAATTAAATTTTTATATTTTTACATTAATTACATTTTATTCACTTTGTATCCCAGCTGTAACCCCCGTACTCATACCTCCCGCAATCCTACCCTCCCTCCTTTTTCTCCTCCCATGCCCCTCTCCAAGTCCACTGATAGAGGAGGTTCTCCTCCCCTTAATCTCTGTACCAACAGAGAGTTGTTTGCTTCTTATTGTCTGTAACAAAATGCATTGAGCATGCATGGAGAGGACCTAAAACCTTGCTCAGATGTAGGCCAAAGACTCAGTCTCCAAGCAGGTTCCCTAGTAAGGGTAGCGGAGGCTTTCTCTGGCATGAACTCATAGCAGGCTCTCTGATCACCTTCCCCTGGGATGGGGTGCTGCCTTGCCAGGTCACAGAAGAAGACACTGCAGACAGTCCTGATGATCCCTGATAGGCTATGGTCACATAAAGGGGAAGATGTCCTCCCTTATCATTGGACTAGGGGAAGGGGGGTAGGATTGGGAAGAGACAAGGGAGGAAGCCAAAACAGGAATTCAAGCTGAATAAATTGTAATAAATAATAATAATTAAAATTGCAAAGGAGAAAAAAAAACTAGAAAGACAGACATGTCCAGATAGTCATGCCACAGAAGGTAGAAAAGGTATAGAGGAACAAACATCATTCATTGGGTTTTACCTAGTCTGATATGGAAAGTAGATGCTGATGAGGTTAGGAGGTCAGACTGTCAGGATTTCCAACTACCATTTTAAGTAAAATATAAGTTGATACTCTAAAAAATGAATAAATAAATAAATAAATAAATGAAAAAGAAACATATTGACTTTCCACCCACAAGTGAGTTTAGCTCTATAAACTGTAACTTTCTTATTATTTTAATTGAAAATGTTTTCTTTTTTCATATCATTTATTACAGTTTATTCAATTTGTATCCCTGCTATGGCCCCCTCCTTTGTTTCCCCCCAATCCTACCCTCCCTCCCTCTTCTCCCCGGATGCCCCTCCTGTAGTCCACTGATAATTGAGGTCCTCCTCCCCTTCCATCTGACCCTAGCCTATCAGGTCTCATCAGGACTGGCTGCATTGTCTTCCTCTGTGGCCCAGGGGTAGGGTGATCAGAGAGCCAGCCACTGAGTTCATGCTAGAGAATACCCAGCTCCCGTTATTAGAGACCCCACTGGGATACTGAGTCTATGAGCTACATCTGAGCCAAGGTTTTATGTCCTCTCCATATATTGTCCTTGGTTGGGGTATCAGTCTCTGTAGGGCACACAGAGTCCAGTTTTTTTTGTTGATGTTGTTGGTTTTGGGTTTTTTGTTTGTTTGTTTTTTGTGTTTTTGGCTCTGTTAGTCTCCTTTTTGAGCCCCTATCGCATCTAGATCATTCTATCTCCCCCTTCTTGCTTAAGATTCCCTGCACTCTGCCAAAAGTTTGACAATGAGTCTCAGCCTCTGCTTTTATACCTCAATCAGTACAGTCTTTCAGAGGCCCTCTGTGGTAGTTGTCTATCCTGTTCCCTTTCCTCTCCTGTTTCCAATGTCTATCTAATTTGTCCTTCTGAATGAGAATTGAGCATCTCACCTAGGGTCTTCCTTGTTCTTTAGCTTCTTTAGGAATATAGATTTTAGTATGTTCATCTTGTATTATATGGCTAATATCCAATTATAAGTGAGTATAGACCACATCTGTCTTTCTGTTTCTGGGTTACCTCACTCAAGATGATCTTGTCTAGTTCCCACCACTTGCCTGAAAATTTCATGATTTCCTTATTTTTTAATAGCTGAATAGTATTCCATTATATAAATATACAATAATTTCTGTATTCAATCCTTAGTTGAGGGACATGTAGGTTGTTTCCTGCTTCTAGTTATTACAAATAGAGCTGCTATGAACATGAATGAGCAAATGTCCTTGTTGTGTAGTTGAGCATATTCTGGATATATGCTTAGGAGTGGTATAGCTGGTTCTTGAGGTAGCGCTATTCCTAAATGGATCAAAGACCACAACATAAAACCATACAAGCTAAACCTGTTAGAAGAAAAAGTGGGGAAGAACCTTGAACTCACTGGCACAGGAGACAACTTCCTGAACATAACATCAGCAGCACAGGCTCTAAGATCAACAATCAATAAATAGAACCTCATGAAACCGAAAAGCTTCTGTAAATAAATGCAATTTGTCATCAGAAAAAAATGACAGGCTACTGATGGGAAAGGATCTTCCCTAACCCTATATCTGACAGAGGGCTAATATCCGGAATATATAAAGAACACAAGAAGTTAAACACCAACAAACCAAGTGATCCAATTTTAAAAAATGGGGTAGAGCGCTAAAGAGAGAATTCTCAATAGAGAAACATCAAATGGCAGAGAAACAGTTAAAGAAAATTCCAACATCCTTAGTCATCAGGTAGGTGCAAATCAAAACAATCCTCAGATTTCACCTTACACACAACAGAATGGTTAAGATGAAAAAACTCAAGTGACAACACATGCTGGAGAGGATGTGGAGAAAGGGGAACCCTCCTCCATTGCTGGTGGGAATGTAAACTTGTACAAGCACTTTGGAAATCAATCTGGAGATTTCTCAAAAAATAGATTCTAATACACTACATTCTTTTTTAATTTTAATTTTTATTAATAACACATTATTCACTTTGTATCCCCCCATAAACCCCTCTCTCCTCCTCTCCCAATCCCATCTTCCTATCCCCTTCTCCACACATGCCCCTCCCCAAGTCCACTGATAGGGGAGGTCTTCCTTTCCTTCCTTCTGATCCTAGTCTATCAGCTCTCATCAGGAGTGGTTGCACTGTCTTCCTCTGTGGCCTGATAAGGCTGCTCCCCCATCAGGGTGAGGTGCTCAAAGAGCAGGCCAATCAGTTCATGTCAGAGACAGTGCCAGTTCCCATTATTATGGAACCCACTTGAATACTGAAATGCCATGGGCTACATCTGTGCAGGGATTCTAGGTTTTCTCCATGCACGGTACTTGGTTGTGTTGGACTCCCGAGGTGGGGAGACCCTCCGTTCCTCGGGATAGACGCCAGACCCAATAACTCAGGAAGACAAGGCTTGTTGCAAACAGCAAGAGGTGTTTACTAGAAGCCGGAATGCTGGGGCTCTGAACACAGCTCCCACGCAAGGGGGTGGTACAGAGCCCTGAGCTGCAGAATCACAGAGTTTATAAAGGCAAAAGCCGCAAAACAGGAGGGGGTCTAGGGGTAAAGGGTTTTTCTATCAGGGCAGTCAGTGATTGCCTGTGCCCAGGTGTGATGACTAGGGGATCATTAGGGACTGTTTGCACTTTTCAGTCCAGGAACAAAGAAGGGTGTTTAGGGCCAAGTTAAAATTCTCTACCCTTATAGTTGCAGTATCAGTCTCAGGAAAGACCCTTGTGCTCAGATTTTTTGGATTTGTTGCTCTCCTTGTGGAGCTCCTGTCTTCTCCCTATCTTACTATTTCCCACATCTTTTGTAAGATTCCATGCACTCTGCCTAACAGTTGGCCATAAGTCTCAGCATCTGCTTTGATACTCTTCAGGGCAGAGATTTTCAGAGGCCCTCTGTGACAGGCTCCTAGCTTGTTTCTTGTTTTCTTCTTCTGATGTCAATATGCTTTGCCTTTCTGCCTGGGGATTGAGCATTTTAGCCAGAATCCTCTCTCTTGATTAGTTTCTTTAGGTGTACAGATTTTAGTAGGTTTATCTTATTTTATACATCTATATGAGTGAGTATATACCATGTGTGTCTTTCTGCTTCTGGGATAGCTCACTCAGGATGATCCCTTCCAGTTCCCACCATTTACTGGCAAATTTCATGATATCCTTGTTTTTTATTGCTGAGTAATAATCCATTGTGTAGATGTATCAAGATTTCTGTATCCACTCCTCTGTTGAGAGGCATCTGGCTTGTTTCCAGCTTCTGGCTATTACAAATAAAGCTGCTGCAAACATGGTTGAGCAAATGTCCATATTGTGTTCTTGAGCCTCTTTTGGATACATGCCTAGGAGTGTTATACCTGGATCTTGAGGAAATGCTATTCCTAGTTGTCTGAGGAAGCACCACATAGTTTTCCAGAGTGGTTGTACAAGTTTACATTTCCACCAGCAGTGGAGGAGGGTTCCCCTTTCTCCACAACCTCTCTAGCATGTGTTATCACTTGAGTTTTTGATCTTGGCCATTCTGATGGGTGTAAATTTCCCTGTTGGGAGAACACCCCACAGGGAAGGAAGCAAACGGGAATGACTTAGGGTACCCAGGATTTCCCTGCAAAACATCCCACAGATAGATAGGAGAGCCCAATGACAGCCCAGAGACCTTATGTGCACCAACTAGCTTCCTGCTGCTCCCATTAAAACAGTGTTTACCAGCCACTGACTATAGCTTAGGTAATGGGGCACAGAGCTCCAACCTCAGACCTACAGAAGCCTGGGATACCCGAGAATAACCCCCAGATACTGCTCCAAGGGGCAATCAGTTATCCCCAACAAAACCTCATCAAACCACTGGGCACCGAGCCAATAGCTGCAGCTCACTAAATTTACAGCAAGAAACCCAGAAGCAGGGCAGCTCTCCCCAGGTCTTCTCCAGGTGAGAGGTGAGCCCTCATGACTAACAAGAACAACAGTTACCACTCAGGTCTGTATGCCTGAGGTGAGCTGTGGCAATTCCCAAAAAACACCAGTGACCTTCGCCAAAAAGCTGAGGTGGCTTCCTTCAGGAAAAGCTATCTTCCTGTCAAGGGGAATCTCTCCACCACAGGATTCCAGGAAACACCAGAAACTAACCTTTGATACCTAAGATAGCCCGAAGAGTAGAGGCCAGCCTAAAAGCTCAACCAACAAAAGACAGAGCAATATGGCATTTCCAGAACCTCGTTATCCAAGGGCAAGCAGCCCTAGACACCCCAACATACTTGAAATTTAAGATGACCTAACATCTATGCTTATGAAAAGGATAATAGAGGACACAAATGAAATATGTAAAGACCTAGAGGAAGATAAAGACAAACAGATTATGGCCATCCATAAAGAAATACAGGAAGTTGCAACCAAACAGTTTGTGGCCTTTAGAGAGGAAATACTTAAATCACTGAAAGAAATAAAAGAAAGGGAGGATTGTTCAAACAAACAGCTGAAGGAATTGAAGGAAAAACAGGAAAATACAGCCAGACAGGTGAAGGAATTCAACAAAACAGCTCAAGATCTGAAGATAGAATTGGAAAAATTAAAGAAAACACAAATGGCGGAAATTATGGAGCAAAAGAACTCAGGGAAGAAAGCAGTAACTACAGAGGTAAGCATAACCAATAGACTACAAAAGATGGAATAAAGAATCTCAGGTGTGGAAGATACAATGGAAGAAATTGATGTATCTGTCAAAGAAAATGTTAAATCCAAAAAATTCCTGACACAGACCATCCAAGAAATTCAAGACAACATACAAAGACAAAATCTAAGAATAATAGGAATAAAGGAAAAAGAAGATTCCCTCCTCCAAGGCCCAGAAAATATTTTCAGCAAAATTATTGAAGAAAATTTCCCCAACTTAAAAGAGAGGCCAATAAGAATAAAAGAGGCCTACAGAGCACCCAGTAAATTAGACCAGAAAAGAAAATCCTCCCGCCACATAATAATCAAAACAGAACAATACAGAACAAAGAAAAAATACGAAAAGCTGCACGGGAAAAAGGCCAAGTAACATATAATGGCAAACCCATCAGAATCACACCTGATTTCTCAACAGAGACTATGAAAGCCAGAAAGGCCTGGACAGACATCATGCAGACCCTAGGAGAACAAAGATGTCAGCCCAGGCTACTATACCCAGCAAAACTCTCAGTCCTCATAGACGGAGAAAACAAGATACTCAATGACAAAATCAAATTACAACAATACCTACACACAAATCCAGTATTACAGAAGATACTAGAAGGAAAAATACAACCCAAGATACCTAACTACTTTCAAGAAAACACAGGAAAAAACTAACCTCACTACAGCAATATACCATATTCTAATTAAGATTTTTTTTCCCCTTTCCCCACCCTGAGACTACCCATTTGGCCTTTTATTCTCTATCTCATTGGAAAATAAACAGTCAACAATAAAAAAATATCAGAATAAGACATAACAAACAAAATAAAAGAGCCAAAGTAACAAGAAACACATATAGACGAAGACAGAAACATTCACATAATCAGATTCGATTCCCCATTAAAAACACTAAAGCAGAAACCATAAAATATAAGCAAGTAATCTGAAATGAAAAAAACAAGCAAATAAACCATTAAATGAATAATGAAATATCTAGTATTAAGTGGGGAGGGGGCATTTCCCAAATACCATTGGTGCATTTTGTGTAGGCATGGGACCTTCCCTTACATGTGTTTTGTACTCTTCTGAAAAAAAAAAAGAATTTCTCCCTTGTGAATGCTTATCTATTGGAGGTAGTTTCTGGGTTAGAGATAGTTGTGCCCACTAACCCTTTCTCAGGGGAGAGACTCCCATTTGTTTTACACATGTGCAGCTCTGAGCATGCTGTCACAGTCTCTGTAACTTCATATGTGCATCAGTGCTACTTTATCGGGAAGGCCTGGTTCCTTGGTGTCCTCCATACCCTCTATCTCTTGCAATCTTTTTCCTCCTTTACCACAAAGTTCCCTGAGCTCCAAGGAGAAGGATTTGATGGAGACAGCTCATTTACAACTAGTGTTCCAAGGTCTTAATCTCTGTACATTTCCTAATTGTATGCCTCTGATTTTTTCTCCATTTCCTGTAGAAAGCTACTCTTATTATGTCTGCATAATATACTAACCTAGGAGTACAGCAGAATGTTATTAGGAGTCATGTTTTGTTGTATTCCTTTAACAGGACCATAGTTTTTCCTTTGTCCTTGGTCCATGGTTAATTTGGTCTCAAAATCTGGGCTACCAGATCAAGTGTTGTATTGTAGGTAAAGATTAATATTTATTATTGATCTATCTTCTGGTAAAGCTTGCTGTTAATACTAAAGAGCTGTATAACCAAATCACCACACAGAGACTGGGTTTATTTAGAAGAATTCTGCTACTAAGAAAATTTAAACATGAAGGTTGTTTCCAAAGGAATTGAAAAAACATATTACATGAGCACAGTTCCACCAGTTATTTACAACTTAATTGAAAACAAAATGTATTATTTAAGCAACAAAAATATCTAGAAAGAGAAATGACTACAATTAGAAGTAAAGTATCTTGAAAAGGTGGGTAAAGTTTTCTGAGTGAAGAAAATATTGTAAAGAGGGTATTTTAGATATTTCCAGAGGTGAGTCTTAATGAACACAAGATTCTCAAAGTGATATTTCATGATTTTTCATTTGGACTAAGCACAGATTTATTATTTTATTCCATTACCTTGGTGATGTTTTTGATAAAGCAAAAGTCTATTTCATTGTAAAATCAAGAGGTTAATGCCAAAGGCATTGATTATATGCTGAAAATCTCCCCACTGTAATCCATACCTGCTTTAAGAAAGATATAAATGGATAAATTATGGAGCCCACATATGACATCAAATGAAAAATTCAATGTTAGCTCTATAAATTTGTGAGGAACAGTTGTTCAACATCCCAAAATCGATTCAAAAATCAATTCAAAACACATTCACATTTTGTTCAGCATTCACATATCCTGCTTTGAGAAACTTTAGTTACAATAATGTTAGATTATGTGATTTATGATAAAATAATAAAGAACAAATGAAAATACAACTCAAGTGGAAAAACAGTATGTTCTATCATTTTAAAATCAGCTGTTAAATTTAAAAAATGTACATCTAAAGAACTTTAAGCAATATATAGGATCCGGAATTCTTATGTGAAATATAAGGAATGGACCCACTTTTCTGATGGCTGACCAGGGAAGCCAAGATATCTGACACCCTAAAATGTGCTCAGAGAAGAAGATCAGTCACATCTTCAAACACAGACTCAGGCATGCAAGTGTACGTATATAAATGCTCTATAAAATTCTGTGCAGTTAAAAAAGAATCATAACCAACACTAATAAATACAAGTACAAATGCATTGTTTTTTTCTGAACCTCATAATTTCTACTAAATTATAATATTGTGTGAAAAATGAAAGACCTATTAAAAATGATAAATATAAGTTTCTTTAATGTAATTCCTGAAAGTTCATAAGAACATTAAATATCTAATGCAAGTTTGTCATAGAACTTATGCTAAATATCATAATTATGAATAGGTTGTAGTGTGATGAAATTCATTTATTACTTCTTTATAGGATGGCCATAACTAGAGGAAGTTAATCAACAAATTAATGTATTACTTGTATTAATAGCATGTTAATTAATATTTGGAATGTACATTATTGAAAAAAAGAGATGAATCAGATAGTATTTAGCAATCATTCATAGCACATTTTATGATTTTTTTTGTTAAGTGCTTACAACATATATTGAGATTTGCTTCTCATAATTATATACTCATATATAGATATGTGTATTATGTGGATGTATCAGTGTACAAATATAAAGTAAGTTCCAATAAAGAGCTCATTCGAGGCCCTAAATGACAAGAGATGGCACTCTGAAGATGGTACACCAAAAAGGATAAAACTAAATCAGTTATATGGATTCTAGCCCCAGTCTCATTAGAAACGAGAAATCTTCATCCCCCACATATCTGACACACATATGTATGAATACTATTTTATGTAAGTCAACTGTCACACCTACAAGTATATATTATCAATTAAAAGGCTCACAGAATAACTTATTTTGTTATCTACCATAATATCATTAAATATATAACAAAAGACTTAAAGTTGAAGTTACTTCTTAAGAGCCATAGCATAAATTTATTTGAATGGGAAGAGTATAGGGGTTCATCATAGGTAAACAGGGCCCCCAAATCAGTGTGAAAGCCTCATAAAGACCCACTAATTAATAAACTAATCTTCTTTTTATTTTTAAATGAACACTATGAAAAACACAAGCATTTTTTAATAACTGTATGTCCAAATAAAGGTAACACCTAGAATATGATCAAGTTTTTCTTTTTACTTTCTTACTAAATTCAGTGTATAACATGTTGATATGTACAAATCATTTTTTAAACTTCCATATATTCAGATACAATTCTAAAATATTTTGAATTAACATTAATTTGAGCATTATCAAAATAGACAAAAAGAAGACATTATATCAGTGGTTAAATGGATAATTTTCTCTGTCCATATCATTTGATAGATTTTCAGTGATTAGATGATCAGAAAATTATATTCTTACAAAAATATGTTGGTTGCAACTCAATATAATGAGATTCTATAGAAAATAATGTCAAAGGAATCATAAAATAAAGTTTATTCCATTTTTTGTGCATACGGTTTATAATCAATTTTCCTAAATTAATGAAACCCATTCATTTTGATATAATAAAAGTATTTGATTCAAAGAATAAGAAAAATAAATTAAAAACATGTTAGAAATCTAGCTAGTACTAATTATCCTAATGCAGGAGAAATAGAACATATATGTGTATACATACATAGTGATATTCATCAGTGAACATTTTATTCAAACATATTTAAAATAAGTATAAATAAATCTTTCATACAGTCAGAGAAAATAAAAACAGATGCTTCTTTTTAATGCTTCATTTTTAAAAAATCCATGTAGTCAATGACAGACACTCAAAGCTTGAGAATTAAATTATTTTTAATATTTTTTCTGTTACTTCACATTTGTTTGTCCCATTATTAAAAAATTGGTATCATTCAAATAGAATCATCAAAGATATTTCTAATTTATGTAACTAAGTAGAAATAAAAGTTTCTCTCATAGTCTCATCATATGAAATTGATAATCTCTTCCTTATTATTTAAATTTCAATTACAGAGTTAAAAATATCTACACAACTTTTTGCAAAAGATTACTCAATGTAGTTACACAGAAATGCCGAATTCAACATGCTTTCACTTTTAAATATTTTTAAATTATTTTTATTATATGTTTAGTTTTCTTTTTTCATTTTGTAAGTTTTGACTAATCACACAAAGAATTGAAGATGGACGTAGAAACATTGTACTTGCTGTTATCAGAGAAGCAAAGAATATCAGAGGTCACTCAAAGAGTCACTGAGTAGCTGTTAAAGACCAAAAAGTCATGTATTTGGCTCTTGGTAGAATATTATACTCATAAATGTGGGGATTTCAAGAATATCCACCCCATCAGACTCATAAATGTTACTAATGACTTAATAGCCTACAGAATGCATTGGCTATTTCATCAGTAAAGTTAAATTTCGTTTCTTATTTGTGTACATCTGTCCATTCCTGTGCTCTAAACATTGTCCATTAAAGTCCACAATCCAATACCATTGTGTTGCTGGTATTAAAAAAGACACACACACACACACACACACACACACACGTGCAATTTTAATTAAGCTTACAAATGTAGTGATGTTTATTTTTTGTTTCTTCAGCTAAACAGCCATTGAGACCATCTGAGGCCATCTGAATCCTTGAGACCTCAGACCCCTTCAGTCCTGGGCCAGTTTTACCGTGTTTTTGCTCTAGTGATCTCGTTTTGTACCTCAGGAACAGTGGGATCATCACGTGCTTTAAAGCAGGAAATGCTGAGTCCTGTATAATTGGAGCAGAAACATTCAAACAGAGACAGGGATGGACAACACCATGGAATCAAGTATGGTAAATAAAATTATATAAGATGAGAAAAACACTTGGCAACCTATTATCTCATGAAGGAATGTTAAAATGCACAGACTGTTTAGTGAGATTGCTCAGTGGTTAACAATTCACATTGTTGTTGCAGAGGACTGATTTCAGTTCCCATCACCATATCAAGTAGCTCAAAACTACTTGTAACTCACCCCATATACATGTAATTTAAAACAACCAGACAGACATAAAAGAGAGTTTGAAAGTGGCTGTCTCATGGATTGAACAGTCCATGTAATAGAAGCAATGGTTGATTAATCCCCCAGCCAGCTTCATGGTTACAGAAGATGTGATGGAGCCTGCTAGGGAATAAAGCCATGAACATCTGATACACTAGTGAACACTGTGGACTACCAGACCTCTCAGCTCGGCAAGATGTGCCCACTGGCAAAATGGTGAAAAGACTGCTCCCTAACTGGATTGAGGACTTCCTTTCGAAGGATTTTCTGTGCTCTGATTAGTATTTATAGAGCATGGTCAGTACTTCTGTCATAGTTTTCTGCTGTTTTCTTCTGTTCAAACTAGAATCCATCCCTATATCTAAGTTCAAACTGGCCTTCTTCAATACTTGTTCTTCAATAACACTTCAATATTACAACATAGATTTCTCTTCCTTCAACCATCTCCATTTGAATTTTCACAAAATACATTAATTTTTTTCCTACAAGTTATAGTTGATGCAGCTTCTCCGCATTTGTCAGTGTTCTACAAAATTTGATGTATTTTGTACTATGTCTCAAACTTTATGAATTTCTCCATAATTTTTGTACGAGTTTATATCAATAACAATTCTGAATTCTCTTGTGTTTTGAATAATAAATAAAGCCTGAGTAGATTTCTGCTAAAGGAATCTTTCTCATTTTATGTATTTCATTGTTTCAGTTAATGAAAATGTCATTTATTCCCCCAACACAATATCTGTGTCTAGTTTTAATCAGTCAAATGCATAATATTTTATCAATGGATCAATAAACTTAATTTTATGCTCCATTCAAAACCAAATTCACTCGTTATAAAACAATTCCCAAATGTGATGGCATTTGAAAGTAAAGTTTTTGGGAGGTGTCCGTGAAAGAGCTTTGTGCTCTTAAAAACAGTAGTCTATGGCAGTTCAGTATCCAAGTGTGTTTCCTAGTAAGGGGAACAGGGACTGTCTCTGACATGAACTCAGTTGCAGGCCACCATATCCCTGAGGGGGGAGCAGCCTTGCCGCAGCATTGTCCGCAGAGGAGGACAATGTAGCCACTCCTAATGTGACCTGATAAGCTAAAGTCAGATGGAAGGGGAGGAGGTTCTCCCCTATCAGTGGGCTTAGAGAGGGGAGGAGATGAGCGATGGAGGGTGGGATTGGGAAGGAATGAGGGAGTGAGAGAGGGAGCTATAGTTGGGATACAAAGTGAATAAACTGTAATTAATACAAAAAATAAAATTTTAATTAAAAAAGAGATTCTCAAAAAAATAGTAGTCCAAAAGATAGCCTTTGCTCTAGCAACACTGTCAAAACATGAACAAGACATAGTTCTCTTTGTGAGGATGTTGGTCCCTGCTAGGCTCTAAATCAGCCAGCTCTTTGATACTGGCCTTCTTGGCTTCCATAATTGTTTAGAAATAAATTCTTATTGCAAAGAAGCCATCACACTTATACTCTTCATTAAAATAGTCTTCACTGGAACCAAAGAGATGGCTCAGAGGTTAAGAGTACTGGCTGCCCTTCCAGAGGTCCTCTGTTCAGTTCCCAGCAACAATGGTGGCTCACAACCATATGTAATGAGGACTGGTGACCTCTTATGACCTGCAGGCATACATGAAAGCAGAACACTGTATAAACAATAAATATTTAAAGAATATTTGTGAGGAATTGTGAGGTCAAAGATTACCTTATCTGTTTTTCCTATGTGACTCCATTAAATAAATCTCACTCCTTTCTTTTTTTCCCTGCTTTTCACCGTTACCTTTTTTCTTTCAATTTGCTTATTAAGTATGGTTGCAAATCCAGACCTGTTAAGGTTACAAAGCACAGTCCTGACTGTAATAATTCTGGCAACAAAGAGACTCTTAAACATGACACACCTCAGTCATATCCTTGAGAGGATGCTTCTAATTTTTCTTTCTACTCTTTTCTCCTCACCAGGGACTGTTGCTTGATGCAGCTTATCACTGTCTTGGACATGGAAGACAGGGTAAATCTTGGGTTGGTCATATGGTTAGGCCAAGTCTATGGGTATTTATTTTTTAAAACTTATGTTTTATTAATTTATTCATTTTATATCCCAATTGTAGCACAGTCCTCATCTCCTCCTGGTCCGACCCTCCCTCCCTCTTCTCTTGTAATCCCCTCCTCTGGTCTTTAGAATTGGGGAGTCCTCTTCCCTTACCAACTAACCCCAGACTATCAGGTCTCTTTATGACTGCCTACATCCTCTTCCTCTGTGACCTGGCAATCCCCTCACCCTGTTGAAGTGATCAGAGAGCAGACAACAGAGTGCATATCAGACAGCCATAGCACCCCTTAGCAGGTGGCCTGCACAGAGACATAGATACCTATCAGGTACATCTGAGCAGGGGGCCTGGGTCATCTCTATGCATGGTCCATAATTGGTGCTCAGTCTCCACAGGCCCCCTGGGCCCAGATTTGTTCGCTTTGTTGGAATATATCTTGGGTTTCTAAAATAATTGTTCCTTAACTAAAATGTAAAATTTCAAATTCTACAAAGAAAAAGAAATGGCTTCCAGTTTAAAATGTGAAGAAAAATATCTCTGTTGGTATTAATAGTGCATTTTTACTTTAAGTATTATTGTATGAGGGAATTGTTTTTAATTTGAATATCTCAGTACTAAAGTATGATAAGATTAAAATGTAAAAGACATTACATACATTACATTACATCAGTCTCTTTCTCTGTAAATCACTGATTAACAGTGAGATCAGTTAATGATGAAAATTGTAACTTTCACACAAATAAATCTGTTGATGAGTGGGCCAGGACTGAGAACATCTCCGACCAGTCTCTTTTGTATGTTTTATTCCATTTTTAATGATAAAGTTGACACTTGTTTGAATAATTGACATGCTATGGTATAAAGTATATTTATTCTTTGCATTGTCTTGTATTTAAATACTTTCCCTCTTGCATAATTTTAATGTTTTTCCATACCTATGTGAACATAAGCATAAAAGGCTACAAATGTACACACATGGACATTTATGGATATTAAGTTCCAAAGAGTCACCAGCAGGAATTTGCTTGCATTATTTACTTTATTTCTTGAAAATTAGAGCACTGGAGATGAATAGGGAAAGTAAGAAGAATGATCAGAAAGAAAAAAAAAGAAGTAAAGGCTAACCTACAGGCTTTGGAACAGTCTAGAACATATGAATAATGTTTCTTATGTTTCCAAAGTACCATGTCTTGTAGAAAACCTGTGAGTTTAAGAGATCTGTGTTCCCTTATATAATAATAACCAAGGCAGGCCACATGGTCTCCCCATCTTCAAGTCCATGAAAAGCTGCTGTTATATGGGATGTCCATATCCCATCCTGCTTGCCGCCAGCATCCCACCAACATTTCTGTTCCAGGTTCCTGCCTTTAGTTCCTGCCCTGGCTTATATCAATGATGATTATAGTATGCAAGATAAAACAGTCTTTCCTCTCAACATTGTTTCTGGTAAATGTTTAAACACAATCAGAAAAGCAAACTAGAACAGTGTCAGTGTGAATGTGTGTGTGTTAGACAAAAGAATGTGGTTGAATGCACAGGGTGGGGGGGGGATGTGCAATATGCGTGCTGGGACTCAACCTCTGAACTTTTGAAAGTACAAGTGCTCTTAATCACTAAATCATCTTTCCAGGACATTTTTCCAGGTCCTCCAGTGGGTTTTATAGTCCTTAGGCTGATGCTAAGATAAGACATTTGAAACTGAATTTGTCAGGTGTTCAACCCAACCAAGGGAGTGCATGGGTGCCTCTCAGGTTCCCTCGTGTCATCATGTTAGTTTTGAGGTGCTGCTCAGTGTTCAGCTAGGTGATGTAAAAGGAGAAGAAACATTTTTAAAAAGGAAGCCAGAACAAGAATTGGACACACCATTCTAGAACTACTGACCTCCAACCAGGACAGAATCAAGGACATTTTAGGCACTCACAAAGGACAAGGCTCTGAAGTGTTGCTTTCCAGAGCTCTTCCATAACCTACATGACCTTTGCTTCTCAATTGTTTCCAGCAAATTTGTTTCCTACTTCTTTAAATTAAGAATCAGATGTTCAATTCACTTTTATTCTTCAAGAGTATTTTAATGTAGGGTTGACTCACGAGCAGGAAGATCAGCACAAGAGCCTATTGCTACTGAGTCAGTAAGTTCTGATGACAGCTTTCAAGGTGAAGCAAATTAATTTCTCTGGGGGAAAAAAGAGGTTATTTAGTTGAATCATCTTTTCTACCTTTGTTCACACCACTCTTGCACCCTGGAAACACTCTTGTTTACTATTCTGTAGGAAACTGCTCTTCTCTAGAAACCTTTCCTCTTCTGACTCAACGTGCACTTACATCTTAGGTTCATTTTAGGTGAGAGTTTCCAAATATCTCGAAATGAATACGCCAAAATATTTTCAACTTGTCTGAACATTTCATTTTTAAATATTCTTGGCTCAAAACACCATAGCAATTATCAAGAAAAAAAGACCTTTATTTTAAGACTATAAATAGTCAGAGGCTTTATTTTCAAGCAGAGTGAATTATGTATTACATTTAAGTGTCAAATTGTCATTTCAGGAAACACATCAGGGGAAGCAGGAAATGTTAGTCATGTTATTTAAACCAGAGTAAAAACAGAAATTAACATAAAATACTCTCCTGCCATTCATTCAACAGAAAAGAATTTAAGAGAAAATTAGCAATAAAAATATGCAATAACAACTGGCATAAGCTGTTGCTTGTTAGATTTAACACAGAACTACCGCCCTCCTCCTATAAAGAACTGCAGTTATACTCTCAACAGCGCAGTTTGGTGCCATTGATTAAATAATACTCCCGTTAACGCATAAAGCAGCAGTAACTTAAGCAACACTATAATAAAAAGATTACTATGCACATTTTAGTTTTGTAGTGCCACACAAGTTCCTAAAGCTTTGTAAATATTATAATTTGGAGAAAAATAAAAATGATGTTCCATTGATTTCTATGTCTTATTACCTGTACTGTATAAGAATTGAAACAGAAGTTTCATTTTGCTAATACTCTTTGTAGCAAAAGAGTAAGGAAAGTATTGTCTGAGACAATTTTATTTTCTTTTGTTCCCAAACAGGTTTCATGTTAGGAGTGATTTGTCTGTAAATGTAATTTTCACAGCAATGTGATAGGATTGCAAAACAACTTAAGTAACCAGCTTATGATAAACTTAAGGACTGTCTGCAAAATACAGGGTTTTTTCCAGAACACAGAATTCATTGTCCTTAGCCCTAAAACATTGAAAAATCTTTTGAAATATATATATTTTTTCTAATTAAATACTCACATTTAAAAGAGTTCAAACACACTGGCTCTGCCAAAAGCAAGTATTTTTGTCCAAAGCAGGATGGAGTATTTTTAAATTTTAAACCCATCTCTGAGCTTTATCTTCTTTCTAACTCACATCTTAATATCCACAATTTTGTTAACAGCACGTCTTATATTTTTATTAATGTTTGGAAGCTGACACGATGCACGAACATCCATCCCTACCAACAGTGTCTTAATTATTTCCGTAGTCTCCCGAAACATGATTTTTTAAGTAACTAACAACTTCTCTGTATTTTACATAGTAAGTCAGAGATGCTTGGTTTGTTCCACAGCACAAAGTTTGTTTTATATCATCCCCCAAACTGAACATGAAAAGAGATTGGTCTAAATATAAAGAGAGGTGTAGTGACTGGCAGGTAAGGAGAACACAATCCAGTGAATAGGAACCTAGTAAATAAAATCACACAGAGGAGAAGTAGATGGGGTCCATAACTGTTTCTGAACTCTGATTTTAAAGACATCATTTATCCCAAATAACTGAGACTCCGAGTCTCAACATTTAAAACAATGTGGGCTGGGGCATTTGTTACCTGAATCCCATCTTCATCTATTCATAACAACAATTATACTTTTGAAATGCACACATTTGTGATTTCATGAAAACCTTCTACAGAAAGCACAAAAACTTATGTCCATTGTCATGCTGAAAACAAGGCAGCTAGAGACAGGATGATGAAAACATAATAAAAAGATCTGACACATTGCTATGGAGGTTCATGGATAAAGAGTGTACTGACACCACTCTTGGTCTGGTGCCACCCTCCTTCATTAAAACAGACATCATACAACCGTGGCAATATCAGGAAATCAAAGTTTATATAGGAAGAAGTCTTGCCATCAACCTTAAAGTTGTCTCATTTTATTTTTTACTCTGCATAAAAGTGGGAAAATCAGAAAAGGCAAGAGAGAACAAAGGGAAGTATTGCATTTCTTTAAAAGTGCCTGGTGAATAAAAATATTAAAGTGAATAGAAGCTTAAACAATACCAGAATGTCTCCGTTATGTATAATGACAAAGACACAAAAGAACTCTCCTTTAATTAATTATTCTTTGACCCCTGAAGATGCTCCAAAAATGTTTATAAAAAGTATGAGCTGCCTGCAACCAATTGTACATCACAATTCGCAGACACATTTTATAAGTAAAATGTAGTAAATGTTTAATTTCTTCTTTTTTCTTTAGTTACTTCAAATATAATAACCAGGAACCTATGCAAAAGACATGACATTCTAGCAGTTACAGATTACATATGGCAAGTAAAATGTGAAAAGCAAAAGTAATTGAAACTGAAAGGGGTTCCTGATACTTTCTCCAAAAGTGTTCTGAATTTATGATGAACTGCTTTGACAGATTATAAAAGAAGAATTTTAAATATCTGAAGGGGAAAACATACTTCAGTATTATTATGTATGAGACTTAAGTGAGTACCTTAGCACACATTTTTAAAACTTGCTATATTCTGTCCTGAATGCAGTCCTTTCATAATAAAATGAGTACATTCACTGAATCTTTAGTGAATGACTACAGAAAATATGACTTTTCTGTGTGTTTGTTTATTATTTTGAATGAAACAATTGTGATAAACAGTGGTAACTCACTGTGTAATATTGTGTATTTTTATACTAACAAGCCTTTTGTCACATTTGTTTGTGAAATAAATAGTACTAAGTATGTGTGCTTTCATAATTAGGTAGGACTGTTGGTTGTTTCCCTCTTTGGAAACTTTCAAGCATTTAGGATGTCTGTCTACACAGACACCTACATTTGAAATAGCCACATGTGCATCTGTATACGTAGATGTTAGAAAGGAGCTTGATGCTGCTTTAAAATCTTGAAGAGAACCTTTTTTTTTCTAACAAAATTTCTTATTACAAGATCAAGAGCAGAAGTATAATTGAACATTTTAGATTTTATATTTATTGTTATTTATTTATACATTAATTGAATATTCTTTGGTCAATTTAAATTTAATTCATTTGATTTCTGGCTTTCCCCATTTCCTACTTGGTCCTATACAGATTCTAAATATAGACAAAGCTTAACAATTAGATACATCATTTGTTGTTCGTCCTAAACATATTTATATTTAATATTTCTAAATTATTGCTAAATATTTGACATTGTCAGTAGCCTATTTTCTTTTGTTGGGGATTGTTTTGATGCTGGTCCTTAGGATCTGATTACTTCCTGGATATACCTATCCTTGTTCTGTAAACCTGCCCAAAGAAATACCTGATTGTTTGATTAAAGGCCTAGGCAGGACAGACCTGGGCAGGGCAGAATGAGGTAAGTGTGGCTAAGGACAGGGCAATCACAGGAAACAGACAGACAAGAAGAGAGGAGAAAGGATGACACAGGGGTTGACATAGAGCAGGAATCATGTGGGCTTGGAGGAAGGACTCCAATAATGAAGTGGAAAGGCACAGATAAAACATAAAAGCAAGTATTTATAAGATTATGGATGAAATATAATTCAGATGAAGGTGGTTAAGGTGGAAAGTATTGGATGGGTCCTGTGAGATGGATAATGAGGTTATAGAGACAGCATAAGTAAAATATATGCCTAGCCCAAGGTAAATAAGGCAATCATAAAATCTAACTGATGTCTGTCTTATTATTTGTGATAGCAAGTTAAATAATACCACTACAATAAATCATAAGGCAAATAATAGACATTACATAGTCCAACACTTTTTTTAAATTTACAACAGTCTTTTCATTTATAATTATCAACCAGTATAGTCAGGTTATTTGCACACATAAAGTTTCTCTTCAAAATTTTAAAGCAACATCAAGTTGTTCCTTTATAACATCTATGTATACAGATGCACATGTGGCTATTTCAAATGTCTATTTATGTAGATACACCTATGTATCCTAAGTGCTTGAAAGTTTCCAAAGGAGAGAAACAACCAACAGTCCTACCTAGCTATGACTTCTAAGAAAAAGACACTGGCAGTATAGCACCTGAGGTATTGTCCAATAATCAGAGGGTGTAAGAGTGATAGACATACTTTGGCAATAACCAACAATACTCCAGTTGTACTTAAGACTCAATCAAATTAAAGGTAACTCATGTATGGTATGAGAAAACTAGTCAGCTACTAAGGACTACTGAATTTATGAATATTGGAGAAATAATTTACAGCATCCTGTTACCTAAACTATTATAATTTCTAAATATATTCTAAACATTTATCATTATAAATACAGATAAGTGTAAGTGTAAGTCTTACAATTGGTAAGTCTACGAATTATAGAAATTTCTCTTTGAGAAAGAGAGCCATCATTAGATAAAAACACAGCCAATCAGTATAAGGAAATGACCGACCTTGTCATGCCAGCCCAACTGATACATCTGCAACACAACTCCTGTACTTAAGCCTCAATGACAATAGCAGAAAAAAAGAAATAGAAACATTTTTATTCAGAATAGAAAATTAGCTGAGAAATTGCATTTTCTAGCTTCCTGTAAATGTCAGAGAAGCTACATCCATGAAGTCTCATAAACATGATGGCTTAAGCAAGACTTGTACAATGATGTACAAATAGACATATTAATGTGTGAGTAAACTCATGTGTTGGGGTCTGAATTGCAGACAAAGAACTGCAGGCAACTAATAAATACTGAGAGCAGGGAAAATAGTCCTCCCTCGAAAAGAGATATACAAGTCAGGGTTCTCTAGAGGAACAGAACTGAAAGAATGAATATATGTGTATAGGATATATTAGAGTGGTTTACAAGCAATACACCAGCTAGGTCAGTAATAGCTGTCTACCTACAAAAAGTCCTAGAAACCAGTAGGTGTTTAGTCCCCTAGCTGTTAGTAATCCTAAATAAGTACACTGTAATGTCAGTGAAGGAGTGAACATGCCAGCAAGAGAAGGCTAACACTCTGTCACTGACATTACAGCCTACTTCTTTAGGATTACCAAGGAAGGAAGCCTAAAGCTTCCTTCTTCTCTTTACGTCGTAGGCTGACAACACAAGGTTGAAAGGTGGATTTCCCATCTCAAAAGATGCAGACTAAGGTGGGTTGTCCCACTTCAAATGATTGAATTAAGAAAAATCTCCCATAGGTGTGCATAGCTGCTTGGATTTTCATTAATTCCAGATGTAGTCACGTTAACAACCGAGAATAACCATCACAAGAACATAGCAATTTGTTACACCATACCAAATGCTCAGTTCTGGAATCACATACAAACTTATTATTTTAGATAAATTAACAATATAAAACTGATTCTTTGACATAAGTTATTATTGTAGGAATCTAATTACATGGTTTATAAGAATATTGCCATTTTATGTATTAAAAAATACATGAACACCTGTGGCGGCAGACCAAGAGTGTTATAGGTTCTATTATTCTGAAAAGATAGGGAAGGCTTTTGAAATAAATCTTTGTCTAAGACAAGAAAGTAAATTGAAAATTCAAGTATAGAATAAGAAAAAGGTCACTACAGCTAAGAGGAATAGCACATGTGAAAGCCCACAGGTAAAATAGTTGTGAATCTAAACTATGGCATGGCACATGCAAGGGTAGCTCACTGCCAGGGGCATAATTAGTGCCATTAAAAAGTAGTCAAGTAATAAATGGATGAAAGGACAAACCTGTGACATTTGTTAATTCTACCGTAATCAGTGCCTCTGTATGAATAGCCTCAAGTTGGTTTTGATAAATGGTGAAGGGTATACGATATAGCAGAAGAGTTGCTGAGGAATCAAATTTAATCTATGATAACTCACATGTCAGTGAAACATCCGTAAACCCTCTCCCCAGACTTCCATATCAGTCACTCTGAATGCTGTTTCCAAAATTAACACCCTGTTGCTAAGAACAGGAAGGATGGTTTTTACATAAAGTAGACAATCTGGGTAATTATAACCTTCATTTATGAGTTCTATATATATTGGTAGTAAAAATGGTTCCAATTATAAATCTCATTTGTAATTTTTTGAAGTGGAAGTATTACAGTTTCTACAAACACAAATGTATGTAAATATATTAAGGAAATCCCTCAGTCGTAATACCTTCTAAAACATAGACACAAACTGAAGTTTGGTCCATAACACACAAATGAAAATAATCCCAAAGCTAAAAACTATCACTTGTCATCAATTCCATGTACTATTTTGGGAAAAAGTTCATGTGAATGCAGAGTCAGAAAGTGTAGTATAAATATTCTCAGCTGCTCATTAACAGCATCTGAGTTCTGAATAAAATATCAGGCTTAATAGTTTTTGTTATGTTAGATCTAGCCTTGCCAATCAATTATAATACAATAAAATACTAAAAAAAAAGACATGTACAAAAGAAAATTTGTTTCTGAGTTTTTAAATGCAGCGTGTAGGAACATAAAACACTACAATAAATCCAAGGCTAAATGTAACTACCTTTATATATGCATAATTATTCATATTTACTTATGCTTATCATTTTGAACTTATATTTATATGCATTAAAATATTTTTCCGTAAGAAGTTTTTCATTCTCTGAACAATGTAAATGTTATAACGTATTCATTAAGTCAATTTGTACATATGAATGTTTAGATTCTATTTAAGAAATATCTGCTTTCTGTTATTGTTATTGTCGTGTATTGATTGCCTATGGTTTTGCTTTTAATAATTAAATTTGCAGCCCTTCCAGAGCAGCCAGGCACAGTGGAACAGTTCCTGAGTGAGGAGTGAGGTTTAAAGAAAATAACACAGGATACACAAGGGGTCCACTGGAGAGGGCGTCAGTCGAAACTGTAGCACCTGGTTTATTTCACAGTCCCTTTTCTTTAGTCAGAGCAAACCATCTGAACACAATGAAGGGGTTCATCCAGAACTCAAACTTGTGTAGCTCAACCACCTCTGTGTGTGATCCTCACACAAACAAAAGGAAGCTTAGCAAAGCATCCTAATTATGTCTGTCTCTAGATGAAGGCCAGGGAGAAAATATGTGTTTTGCTGAAAACTCAGTAACAAATAGCCTGAAAAACAAGCAGCTCTCCACATGACCCTGACACAAAATAGGAGAGAAAAATCTGGAATAAAGAGGTGTAGACAGTATCTATCAGTTTAAACAACATACTTCAAAACTAACATTAACTAATTAGTATTGCCTCGTAAGTACAGCATGAGACAGCAAAGAGCTAATCAGGATGAGAAAACATTTAGTTGCCAACATGTTATAAATGGGTTCATTTTGCAATTTTGAAGTGTTGTCCTATTTTAACATATTCTAATTAAAAGTTATTTAAGAACTTAATTATTGAAAATGCTTTTCTTGTTTATGTTATTTAGTTGTATAAATTTCAGTATGTTTATCATATCTTATATGTCTAAATAAGTGAGTATATACCATATGTGTCGTTCTCCTTCTGGGATACCTCACTCAGTATGATATTTTCTAGATCCCAACATTTGCCTGCAAATTTCATGATTTCCTCATTTGTAATTGCTGAGTAGTATTCCATTGTGTAAAAGTACAACAATTTCTGTATCCATTGCTCAGTTGATGGACATCTGAGTTGTTTCCTGGTTCAGGATATTACAAATAAAGCTGCTACAAACATGGTTGAGCAAATGTCCTTGTTGTGTACTTGAGCAACTTTTGGACATATGGCCAGGAGTGGTATAGCTGGGTCTTGAGGAAGCACTATTCCTAGTTGTCTGAGAAAGTTCCAGATTGATTTCCCCAAAGTGCTAGTACCAGTTTACATGCCCACGAGCAATGGAGGAGGGTTCCCCTTTCTCCACAACCTCTCCAGCATGTGTTGTCACTTGAGTTTTGATCTTAGCCATTTTGATGGGTATAAGGTGAAATCTCAGGGTTGTTTTGATTTGCATCTCTCTGATGGTTAAAGACTTTGAGCATCTCCTTAAGTGTTTCTCTGCCATTCTATATTCCTCTACAGAGAATTCTCTGTTTATCTCCATACCCCATTTTTTAATTGGATTGCTTGATTTATTGCTTTTTAACTTCTTAAGTTCTTTATATGTCCTGGATGTCAACCCTCTGTCAGATATAGGGTTGGTGAAGATCTTTTCCCAGTCTGAAGGCTTTCATTTTGTTCTGACAACCTTGTCTTTTGCTTTACCCAGGGTAAGATCATCAATCCTCAGTTAGAAAGACAAATGGGATATAGGAGAAAACAAGTAACAGGATCCTACCACAGGGTCCTACCACAGAGGGCCTCTGGAAGACTCTACCTAGCAGCATATCAAAGCAGAAACTGAGACTCATAACCAAACCTGTGGCAGATGGCAAGGAATCATATGAAAGAAGGGGCAGTTAATATGATCTGGAGAGGATAGGAGCTCCACAAGGATCAAATATATATGGGCACAGGGGTCTTATATGAGACTGTTTCTCCAACCAAGGACCACAGGTGGATATAACCTAGAACCTCTGCTTGCCTGTAGCCTATGGTAGCTCAGTATCCAAGTGGGTACCCTAGTAAGGGGAAGAGGGACTATTTCTGACATGAGCTCAACAGCAGGTTCTTTGACCTCCCCACCCTGCAAGGGAGGAGCAGCCCTCCTAGACCACGGAGCAGGACCTTGCAACCAGTTCTGAAGATTCCTGATAAACCAGGGTCAGATGAAAGGTGATAAGGTCCTCCCCTATCAGTAGACTTGGAAAGGGGCAGGGAGTAGTTGAGGGAGGGAGTTTGGGATTGGGAGGGAATGAGGGAGTGGGATTCACCTGAGATACAGAGTTAAGAAAACGTAACTAATAATAAAAAATACAAAAGGAAAAAAAGAAAATGCTTCTTTCTTTCATTTTGAATTATTGATATTAAATCCATAACACATTTCTTATGATACAGATGCTCCTAGATATATTCAGTGCCTTATTCTACAGGACAAAGGTTCACACACATGACTTTAAAAACCAAAGAAGAAAAATACTGCAAAATTTAGACCATTGTTAGCCTTTTACAACTCCAGCTACAATTCACAGGCAAATAGAGGCTAAGCCGCACATACTTGGAATATTTGCTCTAAATATAAATTAGTATAAACTGACCTAAGCTTGTAGCCAAAATTATATCAGAAGAAAAATGGTAGTTCACTTGAAAATAGTTTTAGAAGATAACTATCTTAGCTAATAAAAGAAGTAATTTTTTTACTGTTAAGAAATATAACATTTTCCACTTTAATGATTCCACAAGATCATCTCCCTAGATGCTAAAAAAGCATTTGACAAAATCCAACACCCATTCATGTTTAAAGTCTTGGAGAGACTAGGGATACAAGGCACATACCTAAACATAGTAAAGGCAATATACAGCAAGCCTATAGCTAACATCAAACTTAACGGAGAGAAATTAAAATCAATCCCACTGAAATCAGGGACTAGGCAAGGCTGCCCATTGTCTCCATATCTCTTCAACATAGTACTTGAAGTTCTAGCTAGAGCAATAAGACAACTAAAGGAGATCAAGGGGATACAAATTGGAAAGGAAGAAGTCAAATTATCACTATTTGCAGTTGATATGATAATATACATGAGTGACCCCAAAAATTCAACCAGAGAACTCTTTCAACTGATAAACACCTTCAGTAAAGTGGCTGGATACAAAATCAACTCAAAAAAATCAGAAGCCTTCTTGTACACCAAAGACAAGAGGCATGAAAAGGAAATTAGGGAAGCAACACCCTTCACAATAG
>CM053753.1:92425171-92447511 GCA_028658305.1 Pachyuromys duprasi | reverse complement strand
GAAATATTTTTGTTATGAGTAAATGATATAAATGAAAAAGTTTTAATAAAATATTATTATTAAAAGGATTCTAATATGTAATAATATGTTCATTTTATTTACTGTGTAATTTATAACTTATCTATTCTTTGATAGTCTCAAGTTTGTATGCAAATTATTTTGACCATGCCTTGAATTTTCCCAGAATCCTAGACAATGCTATTCCTATTTCATATGCTTTTTGTTTTCTACCTTTTTAACCCACAGATCCAGGTACATTTTTACCTTTTTTTTTCTTCCTCTTCTCCCAGTCTGATCTAAGCTCCCCTCTCACCCCAAAGCACTACTCCTCTCCATTTCACTTCAAAAAAGGACAGGTTTCCCAAGGATATCAACCAAACATGGCAAGGCTTATCAAGGTTGAAACAGATGACCCAGTAGGAGAAAATGGGACCTAAAGGCTGTCAAATGACTCATAAACAGAGCCTTCTGACAGTGAGGAGTCCCACAAGTCCACCAAGCTACACAACTGTAACATGTATGAAGAGAGCATTGGGTAGATTAATGAAAGCTCCCTCATTGTCAGATCAGTCTCTGCGAGCTGTGAGCCCTGATGAGTTGATTCTATGGGTTTTCTTTTGGTGTTCTTTATCCCTTCCTCTGACAATTCTTTCTACCACATGATTCCACAATTTCTGCTTGATGTTTGGCTGTGAGTCTTTGCATATGTTTCTACCAGTTGTTGGATGAAACCTCTCTGATTACAACTGGTCTAGACACTAACTTAATAGTATAGCCGAATGTCATTTAGAACCATTTCATTGACTTATTATTATTAATTATTTACATTCCAGGTACAGCCTCCCTTTCTTCCTCTTTTCCCAGTCCCTTCCTCTCACCTGTCCTACCCCATTCATACCCACTCCTCCTCCTTTTCCCCTCAGAAAACGGCAGGTCTCCTGTGAATATCAACCAGCTTTGGTTTACCAAGTTGCAGTAAGACTAGGCACATCTACTTGTGAGGATAGATGAGGCACCACAGTTAAAGGAAAGGGATCCAAAGCAGGCCATGGAGTCACAGACAGCCAATACTCTCACTTATAAGAGTCTCACATAAAGATCCAGCTGCACAAGAGTTTATCCCAGGGTTCAGGGCTATCCACTCCTCTGGGTCCAGGTAATGTCAGAGATGAACTCCTTCTGACATGTGTCTCAAGCAGAACCAGTCAGTGCTTGGCCATTCACACAATTTATATGCAGCTTTTCCCACAGCACAACTTGAAGGCAGGACAAATTGTAGCTCATGGCTGAGTTGTTAGTATCTTATTCCCTCCATTGAAGCCTTTCCTAAATATAGGAGATGGCCATTTCAGGCTCTGTATTCCCCTTTATTAGGAGCTTTAGTTAGGGTCACCCTCATCAATTCCTTAGGATTTTCCACCTAATGCAATGCTTTACTTGTTAAGTATTGGAAATGGCAAAATTTTTATGATTAGGTATGAAAGAATTAAATTGACAAACTTAGCTAATAACCCTCTCATTCACTTCTGTAACTACAAAATGCAAAATAGATTATAATGATTTTATCATTTATTACACAGTAACTTTTATATTTTTGGTATGTTTGTTATTAGTATTTAGGCACCTGCTTCCGGATTGCCTAGCAACCTATGATGTCATCATGTGTCCTGGCCAGGTGGCCACACCTGGAAGGTGTGATTACTCCTTAGAGGGACTGATTCACCACGTGGTCCCTCTCTTGCCCTCTTGGTTCTCCTTCCCTTTTCCCTTTCTCTGTTGGGATGCCCCCCTCTCTCTTCCCCATCATGTCCTGCTCTCCGTTCTTTCTCTCCATCTCCATCTAATAAACCTCTTCCACATAAAATCTGTTGAGCGCCTGACTGTCATTATTTAATATGTCCCATCATTTGTTGCTTCAAATTTTCAGACAAAATAAGAATTGTTAAACCTATCAATTTTTAACAGCTGTGCTGTCTGTTTATATCACCTCGATGCACGCCAGAATTATGCTAATGGGGGAAACCTGAGCTGAGAAAATGTCCCCATAAGATTCAGCTGTAAGGAATTTTCTTAATTAGTGAACAATGGTCAAGGGTCCCAGCCACTGTGGGTGGGGCTATCCCAAGACTTCTATAAGAAAGCAGGCTAATCAAACCATGGGGAACCAGCATAAGCAGTACTCCTCCATGGCCTCTCCATCTGTTCCTACCTCAAGGTTCCTGCTCTGCTTGAGTTCCTGTCCTAACTTCCTTCACTGATGATGGGAAAATGTAAACAAAAAAACAAAAGCAAAAACAAAACAAAACAACAACAACAAAAAACTCTTTCCTCCCCAAGATATTTTGGGTCACGTTGTTTTAGCATAGCAATAGTAACTCTAAGAACTAGAATAATCAAGGTCATCTTTTATGTATACTAGACTGTCTTTGAACAACTTATGAAGCTGAGGCTGAAGATATATTTGAGTATATCATCTTCCAGGTTCCGATTTAAAAGTGTTGGGATTAAAGAGAGGAGGCACAACCCTATGGTTTATAAAATGATGAGAATGAAATTCAAGGCTTCCTGAATATTTGATAAGCATTGTACTAAACTAGCTGATTCCTCAGTTCTAAAACAACTCAAATTTTAAATTAGTTGTATTCTGCTCATACTGGAACATGGCACAATTCATGTGTCAATGTTCCTAATATCAGTATTCATCAGTATATGTTATACACAGAGCCGTAAAAGTAATCTTATCAGGACTAGGGGAGGGGCATGGGGTGAAGAGGGAGGATAGGGTGGGACCTGATAAACTAGGGTCAGAAAGGAGAGAAGTATATGCCCTATCAAGGAACCAGAGGAAGGGCATAGGGAGAGAAGTGGGAGGAAGGGTGGGATTTGGAGGAGACAAGGGAGGGGGCACAGCAGGGATACAAATTGAATACATTGTAATAAATAATAATAAGAAGATGAAAAAAGTAATCTTATCCTGTATGTCTGAAAAAGACATGAATATTTGTCTCTAGCCATCATGAATCATCTTTGTTTAGGAAAGAGGGACAACAATAAAGTGAAACATCTATGCACACACAGTAACCCATAGATAAAAGTTAAAGTATTTTAAGCTAAGAAATTGTAAATAAAGAATGGCATGCAAGAAACATTATTTTATTTAGAAATATTTTAAAGATTTATTTATTTTGTTTTATGTACATGAGAATTTGGCTATTATGTTGTATGTGCAACATGAGCTGCCTGTAGATTTAAGAAAGTTCCAGAATCCATAAAATTGGAGGTGTGGATGGTTGTGAGACTGAAATAAATCACAAATTTAACTGAAGAAGATGAATTGATTAATTATGCATTGAAGAATTTCTGTAGAAACAAACTACATTCACTGCTGAGAATTCAGTAACAAATACCTTTACATGGAATTATTTTTCATTATTGTAATATCATGTACTGTGATATAGTTATTATTGTATATCCATTTTTTATGTTAAAAAACCTAATTTCTTTGTGGGCCTCACCAAAGTTTGTGTACTGAGATTACATTTTCTCTGTGTTATTCAAAAGTAAACTAGGGTAAAGAAGAGGGAAGGTGAATGGACTAGGAGGAGACAAGGGAGGGGGCTACACTGGGGATACAAAGCAAGTAAATTCCAATAAATAAATAAATAAAGTAGAAAAAAAAACACCCACCTACAATAAAAAACAAAACAGCCAAAATCATGAAGCTCATTTTTAATATCTAAATATTGTAACAAAATATGTCTATAATAAAATTATTTTCCTCAGGTCAGCAATTCTTCATTACATTGCCACATTCTTTCAAATTGGTTTGTATTCCCTGAAACAAATGTATAATGTGATTCCTTAGTATTATTGTCTCACTCCATTAAATCATGATCTTTAGTATTATGATAGCAAATACTTATTTTTCTTTTCCTGCTCATTCCCATTCTTATACCTACTATCCAAAAAAATGTATAGTATAGATAATAGATCAGAGAGTCATTCTGATAGAAAAAAAATAATGAAAAAATGTAAACTGAGCTGTGAATAACCTATGTTAATTATACCAAATTAAGATTGAGTCTCAAGTCATAGTGTTCCATGTTCACAACCAAGGGTATATTTACATATCATAGCTTTTGCTATTTTAGAAAAGAATATCATACAGCTATTCTAGGAAATCCCACCTGTAATCAGGTCACTAGAATTTGTTGAAAGTTACTACATAATTGCATATGATGAAGAAAAATATGTTAGGGCATTATTTAGTAGTTGGTTGAACTTAATTTAAACATATTGACACATTTGAGATTGTGGGGAAAATGTTATAAAGTTAAAATCAAAAGTGATTCTTGGGGATTGAAAAGAGAATATATTGATATATGTAAGTTATGAAAGATATAATAGAATTTTCATAAGTTTATTTCATTGTATCAAGATTTTTAATTTATACATGTTAAGAATTCCAAGATCCATACATAGCATAATTACTGTACTTATTCTTTTTATTTGATCCATGTGCAATGGAAACATAAGTTTTCCCTCTATTTACTTGTGTGACAAGGAACTTATTTCACAATGGTAAACACAATTACATTGCTAATAAATCCAAGTTCTTCTCTTAGAAAATCATGAAATATTGTAGAAGATTAAGCTATAAATATTGAAATGTATCAAATTGTATATAAGGAGGAATAGTGTAGTCTGAAGATTACCCCAATATTTTAAAGGCAGTAGAGCAGAAAAGTAAAACTCATTCAAGAAATAGATAATAATGAGAGCAGTGATGGTGATGATGGAGGAGATTAGGAGGAGGGGTAACAAGTGAAATTTCTGCCCATAGTTAGGACTTATAAACAAATATTTGAGGCCTCTTATTTTATTCTTCTATTTCAAAATGTAACAAGGCATATTAAGTAACTTCACACTTATTTTACAAAAATTTTGTTATGTTATGTTTCGTTTAGTATGTATTATTTGACCTTCATATGTTTGTTGTAAAAAGAAATATACAATGTTTAGATTAAGATATCCCTGATGAACTAAATCGTGTTTAAATTGAGATTCCCTCTGTGATCATACCTTTCAAAATTAATATTTCCTTCAAGGCATAAACACTGTCTTGATAAGACATTACTCATGAAGTACACACTGTCTAGATAAGGGTATTCTTCATGAAACACACACATATATTCCTCATGAAGCATGTAATTCTAGATAAGAATAACTTTTATGAAGCACACAACATCTAGACAATGATACCTGTCATAAAGTACACATTATTGACAAGAAATAGCTATTTGAGATATATGTGACCTCTATCTTCTACAGCCACTGGTCTTCACTCATGGGGTTATGATCCAGGTGACTTTAATAGTTTATACCTACATTCTACTGTTCCATCTATAGAATAATTATTTAACCCTCATTTATTATTTGGAACTTAACTTTAAATTTCATTGCACTGATGCTTTGGGAAAAATTAAAAAACTGTAACAAACAAAAAATATGTTTTAAGACAGACTAGTTTTGTACAATTATTTTTTTATGATTTAATGACAATAAAATAAATCATGAATAAGGTATTCATAATTTAGACACTCCTAAAAATTCACATCTTAGATATTTTGAAGTCTTTAAACAGCAGGAAACATCGTTGTAAAATTATGCTTTGCCAATGAAACTATTCAACAAAGTTAAATCTTCCTCTTCTATTACTTCTTCTTCTACTTCTCTTTTTTTCTAGGAAACTAGGTAAACATATCCTTATGACAGTTCATAAGTGCCACTGGAATTTTGAGTAAGCAATGTGTGGATTGCAGTTTGCAGACAAAAGTGTGTGCCAAAACAGTCATCTCATCACACAGACTGCTTTCTTCACTTTGTCATCCTTCAAGCGTATGTCAGTCAAAATGTGTGACATTACATCAGCTGAAGTTGTTGAGGTTTTCATATTATCATAGACTGTGTATTCAACAACTTTACATAATAAATATAAACTCCAAAGAAGCCAAGAGGAAAAAAAAATGTAGGCAAAGATTTTTTTTTTTAAGTTTCTTCTTGATTCTACGTGAATTTCACATCACACATCACACATCAGTCCAACTCATAGCCCCATTCCTTCATGTCCATCATTCATCCTTGGACTACCCCCCCAAAATTAAATACATACAAACAAGTAAACAACAACAAAAACAGAAAACAGAAAATTTCTCATAGAAGCTGTAATATGTCACAGTGTGTCACACTTCTTCACTTATAAATGTTCATTGCAATCAGTCGTTGGTCTGGTTTGAGATCTATGGCTATTGTGGTACCATCAATATTCTGTCCTCATGGGGACTCCTCCTGGTTATCTTGTCTGTTTCCTCTGTTATGGAGATCCTTCAGTTCTGGGACAGCAGGACTGGCCCTTCCACATGTCCTGCAATTATCAGATTATGTAGATTTTTGGAGCGAGCCAATTCAGAGCCCTGGATCTAGGGCTGCGTGTTAGCTGAGCTGGTCAACCCTCAGATTTTCCCGTATCCACAGGACCAGGATGAGCTCCCCAGCACTGCTCTGGCTAGGCCACCAACGCTGCTGTCTTCAGGAGGTAGGGCCAGCTCTCCTACTCCCATAGTCTGCTGTCTTCAGGAGGTAGGATCAGCTCTCCTACTCCCATAATCTGCTTATCACTTTGCTGTCCAGTCAAGGTGTGGGGCCTCCTCTCCCAAGCACTTCAGCCTGTGACTGGATGGGCCAGCTCTCCCATATTCACACCCTCTCGGAGGTGACTCAGCACTGCCTTTTCCATCATGGCCAGCTCCACTGTGCTGCCCAAAGGAGGTACCAGGGCCTGCTTTCTCATGTACTCCAGTCTGCAAGAGGCAGGGACAGCTTACCTGCTGTCCTGACCCTGGGGGTTAGTTCTCTAGGCTGTTGCAGGTGGCAAGGGGTGTGTGTGGGCTATGAGGGGAGATGAAACTCAAACCCACACCACTCATAGCAAATGAAGTGGCAGGGACAGCTCTCCTGCAGTCTCCCTCTTCGGGCTGACTCACCTGTGTTCCTAGCACAGCTCTGCTGTGCTGTGTCAGCAACGTGCAGGGCCCTCTCTCCTAAATCCTTCAACTGGTGAAGGGCAGGGATAGCTCTCATGAGCTTTATGAACCTGTGAGCAACTTTCCCAACTGCTAAAGGTTGCAAGAGGTGGGGGTAGGTCAGCATAACCCTGCAATCCTGCACGCAGTAGCACAGGAGTGGCAGGTTCAGCTCTCCCACACCCACACCCTCAGGGCTGGCTCACCCACGCCTCCCCACCACTGTGCTGCCTGGGCGAGGTGCAGAGTTCACTCTCCCAAGTGCTGTTAAGGAGAAATGGGGCAAGCAAGCTCTCCAGAACACTGCATCCAGTAAGCGATGAGGGCAGTTTTGTACAACCCCTGGGCATTTACATGGTCTCCAACAACTGCCCCACCAGTCACCTCCCCACATTCTCTAGTTGTGATATGAGCCACTGACATCAAAACAAACCTCTGCCACTGCGTAGCCACAGACTCAGACATGGCTCTTAGTGTCAGCTCCGGCTGGGGTCTCACCATGAACTCAGGTGGCAGGGATGCCCACACACGGCAGGATACTCCTCTCCACCCACCAGCTACATCTCCTCATAACATTCATGTTGTAGCACTTTACTTTCTTCCCCTTCTGACCACCACATACTTGCATACTACAGTGGCTCCCACTGTGGCTGGCCACCGAGTGACATCCAATATTAATGCTGCATGGTGTGGCAGCAAGTTGCTGTCTATGGCTCGTCTGTGCCATGCAAGGGCAGGCACTGGGCAGAGCAGGTCTGCGGGTGGCATGGTGGTCCTCAGGTCTCTGTCTTCCTCTTCTCATGCTGTGCTGCCTGGATTTGATTTGATTTGATTTGATTTTTGATTTTATTTTTTAAATATTAGTTACAGTTTATTAACATTGTATCCCAGTTATAGCCTGCTCCCTCATTCCCTCCCAATCCCACCTTCCCTCCCTCATCTCTTCCCTGCCCCTTCCCAGGTCCATAGATAAGATAGGTCTCCTCCCTTTCCATCTGACTCTAGCTTATCAGGTTTCTTCAGGACTGGCTGCAGTATTCACTTCTGTGGCTTAGCAAGGCTGCTCCTCCCTCAGGGGTGGGGAGAGGGAAGAGATCAAAGAGCCAGCCCTTGAATCCATGTCAGAAATAGTCCCTGTTCCCCTTATTAGGGAACCCACTTGGATAATGAGCTACCATGGGCTATATCCAAGGAAGGGTTCTAGGTTATATCCATACATGGTCTTTGGTTGGAGAAACAGTTTCAGAAAAGACCGCTGTGCACAGACAAACAGAAACAGGATCTAACATTCTGCTGCATCCAAGAAACACACCTCTGCAACCAAGATAAACACTACCTCAGAGTAAAGGATTAAAAAAAATGTTTTTCAAGCAAATGGACCCAGAAAGCAAGCTGGGGTAGTGATCCTAATATTGAATAAAATAGACTTTCAACCAAAATTAATCAAAAAAGATGAGGAGGAGCACTACATTCTCATCAAAGGAAAAATCCACCAAAAGTACATGACAATTCTGAATATCTATGCCCCAAATACAAGAGCACCTACATTTGTAAATAAAATCACACATTGATGCCAACATCTTAATAGTGGGAGAATTAATACTCCACTCTCACCAAGGGACCAATCACCTAGACAGAAGCCAAATAGGGAAATAAAGGCACTTAGGCTCTAATACAAATGGACCTAATAGATGTCTACAGAACTTTCCACCAAACTCAAAAGAGTATAACTTCTTTTCAGCACTTCATGGAACCTTTTCCAAAGTAGACCATGTAGTTAGTCAAAAAGCAAGCCTCAACAGATACAAGAAGATTGAAATAATCTCCCGTATTCTATCTGACCACCATGGACTAAAGCTGGACCTCAACAACAATGGAAATAAGAAAAAGCCTTCAAGCACATGCAAACTGAACAACTTGACTTGATTTTTATGAGTCCTTGTATAAGACAGGCTTTAGTGACCATGCCAGGCTCAAGCTGCCATCTTCTGTGTCCTTGACTGATAAGAGAACAAAAAGGTCCTGAGTGAGTATCCCAGAAATAGAAACACACACAGGGTATATACTCACTTATAAGTGGATACTAGACATATACTATAGGATAAATCTACGAAAATCTGTACTCCGAAAGAAACTGAGCTAGAAGAAGGACCCAGGGTAAGATGATCAATCCCCACTCAGAAAGGCAAATGGGAGGAACATTGGAAGAAGAAAATAGGAAACAAAACAGGAGCCTACCACAGAGGGCCTCTGAAAGAGTCTATCCAGCAGTGTATCAAAGCAGATACTGAGACTCATTAACAAACTTGGGAAGAATACAGGAAATCTTAGGAATGAAGGGGGAGATAGTAAGACCTGGAGAGAACAGGAGCTCTACAAGGATAGCAAGAAAACCAAAATATCTCGGCACAGGGGTCTTATCTGAGACTAATACTCCAACCAAGGACCTCATGGATATAACCTGCAACCCCTGCTCAGATGTAGCCCATGGCAGCTCAGTCTTCAATTTCGTATCCCAGTAAGGAGAATAGGGACTGTCTCTGACATGAACTCAGTGGCTAGCTCTTTGACCACCTCCCCGTGAAGGTGGAACAGCCTTCCCAAGCCACAGAGGAAGACAATGCAGTCAATCCTGATGAGACCTGATAAGCTAGGGTCAGGTAGAAGGGGAGGAGATCCTGCCCTGTCATTAGATTTAGGGACCGGCATAGGATAATAAGAAGGAGGAAGGGTAGAGTTGGTAGGGGATGGGGGAGTGGGCTACAGCTGGGATACAAAGTGAATAAACTGTAATTAATATAAAAAACAGTAATTTAATTAAAAATAAGAAACAGGTGTTCTTTGTCCATTTCAAGGATGTGTTTATCTCTTTATTTAGGGAAAATATCTGAAAAGTGACAGACTTCAGTTTATATTTATTTTACACAATGTGGGTATATCCATAACATTGACTAAAATTAGATTTTTTTTAATTTTTATTGTTTTTCATACATCCTGACCACAGTTCCCCATCAATTCAGTCCTTCTACCCCCTCTGTGAGATAATTTGTGTACGTGTTTTAAAGTAATTTGAGAGCTGATATAAAGTCTTGAGAAAGTTAAGCAACTAGACTATCATTGCACTACATATTCAGCCTAACTAAAAGTCATATTGGGAGAACTGCTGTAAATGATATGCTATCAAGGAAATAAACATGTAAAAGAAGGCCTGCATTGTAGAAATGCACATATTTATGAATCTTAGTATGCTGTCTAAAGTCTAACAGAAATTCTGTTTTATGAGGTACTTTAATCTTTTGTCCCTTCCTATAACTCACTCTTATATGACAATGAATTTAAAAATAACAAGAAGCTTGAAGACTCACAGGATTTAAAATCCTGTTTCAAGATTAATTTCAGGCTTTCATTTCCATAATGAGCTGATTTTCTCTGCACTTTTTCCAATGTATAACACTGATTATAAATTATATTTTAAAACTAAGAATTTTCCCAAAATATACATAATAAATCCATCACTGAATGAGCAAATGAGAGAAGTACTTTAAAATGTCTCCACATTAACTTCCCATGATCTCAAAATGAACTTTGTATTAATTGAACTAGACCATGAATTAGTCAAGATTATTCATAGAGCTAGGTCAATGAACTATAGACAGATAATAGACAGATAAATACACAATCAAGATAGACAGACATATTTATGTAAAATAGAAAGACAAAATGTTAGAATGATAGCCAAAGGAAAGAAGTCATCAATGGAAGTGGGCAATATAGTCAAGAATGCGCTAGACATTCTGGGATGTTGTTTTCTTGTCAATTCTCCAAGTAGCTTCAATCCAAGGAAGCCATCATGTGATCTACAGTCTACAGTTCGTGACTAATCAACTTAGGGGAACCTGGCAGCAGTTTGTGTAATGTCTTGGCCCTAAATCTGTAAATCAGAAGTGCTGATGACCAAAGGCAGGAAGAAGAGACTGTCTCAGCACAAAATAAATCATTTTCTTTCTTTCTTTCTTTTATTTTTGCCTTGTTTTGTTTTCTCCTTACTCTCTGATTGAAGAGAGCTAGTATGAGAGTGGATAGAAACAGGCATGAATATATTGGTATATGATTTGTCTATTAAAGTGAATTTGAGTATGTATATAAGTGTTTGCAAACATAAATTTGGCAACTATATGAGTGTATGCATGCAGGTGTGACTTAGTGTGCATGAGAATGCTTTGGTGAGTTGAGTTGTGCACCTGTGTGGAAAGGTATATGTACATATGTATGCACATGGTATATAATGGAAGTGTGTCCATATTCTTATGTTTAAGCTCTTAAAAATATTAGCAAAGATATCAGGTAACTTATAAAGTTTTCTCTAGTAAAAATAAATGAGAAATAGTAAATACCCAAAAGGTTATTTTGATTTTTTTGCCACATTTTTCTATCCATTTAATAAAAGTGAATGCAAAAGACAAAGCAACAGAAAAGCAATTGATTTCATTGTGTTAGAACTTTGGTTGAAGGCATTTGATAATTGTCAGATTCTTCTGTGTGTAACACCTGGCTCTAGCATTTGATATTTTATCAACATAAAATTTTGCCATAATAGCATGACCTTCTACAATGTGAGGATAAACTTTAAATACTTTCAATTAAAAGGAAAGAAAATTGTTTCCAGTTTCTTGATATTACAAATAAAGCTGTTATGAACATAGCTGAGCAAGTTTCCCTGTGGTATGGTGGAGCATCTTTCTGGTATATGTCCAAGAGTGTCTGGGTCTTGAGGTAGCACTGTTCCCAAATTTCTGAGAAACTGCTAGATTGATTCCAACAGTCGTTGTCCAAGTTTGCATTCCCACCAGCAATGGAGAAGTGTACTCATTTCTCTGCAACCTCTCCAGCATGTGTTGTCACTTAAGTTTTTGATCGTAGCCTTCCTGGTAGCAACCCAGATGTCCCTTAACCAAAGAATGGATGAGAAAATATTACTGAGCTATTAAAAACGAGAATATCTTGAAATTTTCAAGAAAATGTATGGAACTAGAAAAAAATAAGCCTGAATGATCTAACTAAAATTCAAAAACATATGCATGGTATGTACTCACTTATAAATGGATATAAGACTTAAAGTATTGGATAACCATGCTACAATCCACAGCGCCAAAGAAGCTAAGTAACAAAGAGAGCCCAAGGGATGATAAGTGAATCTCACACATACACACAAAAACAGACATTAGGGATGGGTGGATGGAAGAAACTGGATAGGAAAAAAGATGAGGAGGAGAGCAGGATTGTAGATTAGGAGTAGGGAAAGCATGGGAGAGAGGACCAGGTGAGAGGGCGGAAATCAAAGGTGGAGGGGCATCTCTGGGATTTGCCAGATACCTGGGATAGGGGAGATTCCAGTAAGTCTTTCAGAGTCACCCTAGCTAAGACTCCTAGCCAGACTATGGAAATTAAGAAGGACTAGCTTTGGACTTTATTTTCCAGGATTCCTGAAATTTCTTTTATAGCTAGAATTTATATCAGATAAGGGAAATGCCACTGATATAAGTTTACCGAGTTTCCAAACTAATTTAGTTTTATTTGCCATTTTCATTGGTCTATAAATTTTTTTAAATTGTTCATTTTAATTCATTACAGTGATTAAATGTTATCAATTCATATATTTTAACATCCTTTAAAATATGTGGGGTTTTGAGGTTTTTTTATATTGAGCAAAAGATTATTTGTTAAATTTGAGATGTACAATTAAAGCTGTCATCCCTCTTGACATCTAGAATTTATCATAGATTCCTTTAAACACTAGATAAAGAACTAAATAAATAATAAAAAACCCTCACTTTTGCATATGAATAATGTGTAGGAGCAGCTGGTATATTCACCTATCACCTGTAATCATAAAAATAGTCATAGTATTCCTACCACATTCTCGACTTTTATTTCAACTGTCTTTGGGGCTACATTCTTTTTTCTACAGGCTGTCTCTAATATTGAGTGACCTTTTTCTATAACAAACTGGTCTGAAATACTAACATGGTATAATGTCAAAGATCTTGCACCATCTGTCTCTGTATGCTCTGTGTATTAATCATTCAGCCAAAAGGTTTTCATATATTTCTTAAAAGGCCATAGACCTTGGATCCATTATTACTGCTTCCTGCACCATTGTAATGTGATAAATCATTAGAGAATTTGTATAGATAAGTAAAAGCATTACAGAAAACCTCAAATACAGGTTACTTAATTGAATAAATGTTGAACATGCTTAACTAAGAATGAATGTTTTTATCAGCAAAGATAAACACTAACTGTCATAATAAAGATACAATAAAGAATTATGTAATAAGAATAGGATTTCAGCTAATACAGAATATATAGAGATAAAATATTTTTCTCTGCTAAGCACCTGCAATTCTGTTTATTATTAATTTTATAACAAATATGCTGATATTAGAACTAGATACCTTACTTTGTTTCTTTAAAAGGCCGCTAACTAAATTCATTTAAACGGGTGTAAGCACTTTCCCTTTTTCTGCTAATGAACATGTTATTCTGTTTTAGACTTAATTTTTTCATTATTCTTTCACTTCTCTTCCAAATGGATCTGTAGACATAAAAACACTTACCATTTATTATTATGACAATAACAACAGAGCAGTTGGTATTTTTCCATATATAATGTCTCTACTGACTTACATAACAGCTCTCAAGCCAGAAATTGACATTTTAAAGTACATATTTAAGGAGAAGCAGGGCAAGAGAGAGCATGATTTTACTAGAATTTCAAACTCTGAAATTAACAATCGTAGTCTTCATTTATATATGAAAGATAATTACTTTCATTGTGAATATCTTTCTGCCACATATTGTCATTATTCTGTCAAATTGGGAATAAAAAAGCTGTAACAAATTAATGGAATCCTTTATTCTCTCTTGTTGGCTGATTATATGCTGACAGAAATAATTTTGCTGTAGAACTTTGGTTTCAACTCAGGTCCTGTGTGTGTGCTATGCCAATACCCAAGAACCATGCTAAGTGAACTAAATCCTCGAGATGATGAATTCATATTCCTACAGGTAAAAAGTTAAAATGTCTGTTGCATGAGTTGGAATAAATATGCAGAAATGGTTGCTAATGTCTGGAATTGTGGGCTCTCTGCAAACACCAGGGCCTATAGAGTATTCATTCATGTGAGAAAAGAAATACAGTTTAACATGACTCAATAGCAAGTGTCGGTTCAAACTTCTAGAGTCTAACACCAGAACTTTGCTTTAGACATACTGAAGCATAGGTCAACTTTGGGAAACTTTCCTGGTAACAGCTAACTCAATCCATGTGCAGGAGAAATCTTAAGGAATGCTTACATTGAAACTTTTTACAAAGTACATCTTTTCCATGAGTTCTATTGATTGAGAAACAATGCTCAAGAGAACGGTCTAGGGAAACTGACAGAGGTAAGCATAATATTCTGGAATGTTCAGGTGTTTCCTGGCCCTATAGATATCAAAGGTCAACAGGATAGTAACTACATACTCTCCAGGTCTTTTGGGCAGAAAAAAGGCATACAGTTCTTCATCAAAGAGGAAAACTCTGTGTGTTTAACATTCCCGGTTTTTCTTGTGCTTATCTGTGAGCTCAATAACTGAAGAATATTATTTCAGTGTTACATTTTATATCCCAGTAAATATGCTGTAAACATTTTCTATAAAATTTAAAATTTATAATATAATGAATGTTATTATTTAATTAAAAATAAGCAAACGATAGTAACATTCTTCCTTTTAATTTTTAAAATATTAGACCTAGTTATGCACATTATCAGATTGCTCATATACTTATCATGGTTATAATATTTATAATAATATATTTAAAGCTATTTTATTACCTTGAGTTTCCTGATTTTACAATAAGTCCTGCAAACATTCTTCCTATCAAAGAAATTAGTCATTGTGTCTAAACTAATTATATATATTATCACTTGAAGTGAGTTTAAGAAAACAAAAATATTTCGTATCCAAATTAAATTTATAAATTTAAATATTCACTTTAATTTGCAAAATTTGAAAATGCTATTAACATACATCCTTTTTAATTTTATTTTTATTTACAGTTTATTGACTTGTATCCCAGCTGCAGCCCCTCCTCCAGTTCCTCCCAATTCCACCCTCCCTCCCTCTTCTTTTCCTATGCCCCTTCCCCAATCCAATGATAAGGGATATCTTCCTTCCCTTCCATCTGACCCCAGCCTATCAGGTCTCATCAAGACTGGCTTCATTGTCTTCCTCTGTGAAATGGTAAGGCCGCTCCCCCCACAGGTGGAAAAGAGCCAGTCAATGAGTTCATCTTTTGGAAAGCATTTGATGAAAAGATTCATTCTCACATCAAGTTGAAAAGGTGTCAAATAATTTACAGTGTGTTTTTATTACTCAGATGCTGGTCACTCATCTCAAAGACCTCTGAGTTAGTACAACATTATTGTTGTAGAAAAAGGTTATTAATCTATATTATTAATACTAAATAATTATTTCAGCAGTTATTTAATATACTGTCATATCAATAAAAGACACAGACACCTGTTAGATTTTTAATATGCCTAAAATTCTAAGACTGGGCAGAAACTAATTCCTTATACTACCTTTTACCTCCCAGCCCTACATTTTATGCCTCTTGTTTTAACTGTTTCTGTCTGGACTGCTTTTAACTCATAATTCCCATAAAGAGTTTCACATTCTTTTCATCTGAGCTGCTTCTATCCATCACAGATCCTCAGAGCAAACTCCTGCCAGCCACATGGTTCTTCTTTATGCTTACTCAAGGCAACTCAGCTTCTTTCTCTCTCCTGTCCTGCTTCCATAATCCTTCTGTCATTCAAGCCTGCAATCCTGAGCTCTGCCTATCTCTCTTCTGCCTTTCCCAGGTGTAGACATTTATTTAGCTAATCAGGAATCATTTGGAAGCCAGGTTACATAGCATCACTTGGTATACACGAGTGTTTAATGGTAGAATAATAAGAATCTCAGGAGGCAAGCATTTAATTGAATATAAAATACCAGACAATGCCACAACACCTTATAACTTTCCAGAGCTGAGGATTGCCTTTTAGTATGTCAGTTATACAGGATATTTTTAAAAATCGTATGTAAAGAAAAATAAATTTCCTACTGGCAAAGAAGGTAGCACCTGGTAAGGATACTCTTTGTATCTTTCTCTTAGTAGGTTTTGTGTCCTTTGGTTTTCGGAATTCTTTTTTGTTTTGTTTTGTTTTTGTTGTCATTCATATTGTTTTATCATAGTTACCTTTTATATAGGTAAAAGGACAGAAGGCCAAGACTTCAGAAGAAAGAGTACTTTTATATGTACTAAACCTATGCACACATTATATGGTGAAAATCAGTGTTGTATAATTATAAAAAGCAAATCAATAGATCTGACCAGATGTAAAGTTAAAAATGATAAAGAAAAACAGAAATGAGATGGAAATGTGCTAAATCACTTGGCTGAAAATCACCTGCAAAATATTGCAGTTCCACAATATTATTTCACATTCAAGAATACAATCCTGATTCCATAGATGTAATTCTTTACCATAAATGATGAACAAGATTGTGAGTAAAGGAAAATGCAGGTCAAGATACAGCTGAATAATTCATAAACTTGTACCAGCTGTGAGAATACATCAAAAGGGGAAACTGTGAGATCTCAAAAGATTAGCTGAAATTGTCCACCAGTGAAAGCTCTTACTTAACACGGAGTCATGGAGTAGGGGATCACAGAAGAGGCTATTTTTGTTAGTAAAATTAGTGTCACTTGTACAATTAGCTTACACATTCTTTGGGCAGGGAATATAAGAGTGTATTAAAATCAGAATACTAGCTGAAAACAAAAAGCAAACAAATAATGCAAGCTCATAAACATGTGATCATTTTTGCTCTGTTTGTTGAATATGACTAAACACTTCAGATGCTTGCTAATCAAGAGAAGCTGTTCAGGTTTGTGGGTGGTGGTGGTGATTTCTCCTTGAAGTGAAAGTTTCTGATTTCTTTGGAAAGTCAGTTATGAATTTTTTTTTGGGGGGGGGGTTGGTTGTTTGTTTTGTTTTGTTCCCAAGTGAGGGATAAGGGAATGTCCTGTCACTGTCCCCTGTCCCCTGTCCCTCCACATGCCTACCCCTTGGCAAAACAGCCCCAGTGAAAAGGTACTTGATGTTTGTCAGCTGAAAACTACCTTGTGTGAGGAGTGTGAATTTTATGAGTTAGAAAACATCCTCTTGTGGACTCTGAAAATGGATAAATAGATGTCTTTTGTGGAACTTGCTTGTCAGTTTGCTCCACTGGATAGACAGCAGGTTGCTGGGATCTGCTTGTCTGTCAGCCCCACCAAGAAAACTTAGACATGGATTTTACATTGCTACACTTTGCAAGGGTTCAGATCGTTCACTGGTTTCTCTCTTTGCAGAGAGAAACACTCCAGAGAACCAGAGAAATGTTCCTGCTGCTTTGGCAGAGTTTGGCCTTTTCAGAGGACTCTGCCATTTGGGCAGAGTCTAGCCACTGCTACTGAACTGTTTTGCTGCCACTGATAGGTGTTGTTGCTGCTGCTTTGCTGTTTGACTGGACTGATGCTATCCTGATGACTGAGTTTGTTAATCCCAAAGAACCCATCAACCCGTATCAACAGGAAGTAGCTCAAAGAGGTATAGAGCTCCTTCCCTACTAATCTCCTTTAGGGGGAGAGTTTAGGGGGTTGGAAGAGAGAAGTATTTTAGAACCTTAAATAACTTTGGTGTTTGAAGCCTAAGCCTACATCTACTTCACTGTACTTGGCTTGAATAGCTGTACGATTGGAAGAGTCACACAATTGAATTTCATCTAAAGATAAGTTAGGCTTTATGTGGCTATAGTGAAGTACACTGCATCATTCCAAGCTGTACAGAGATAATTAGGCTGAAACAAAGGCTCCTAAGGTAGTCATTATGCTTTCATCAGTAGCCAGGCTCTGGTTACATTTTATGGACTGAGGAGAGTTTCATAGGGAAATGTTAAAAAGTACTTAGTCAGTCAGGATGACAGCAGGCTCTGACACAAAAGATGGGGAAGTTTCTTTGAAATTTTTCTGCTCTAGGAACATACAAGAAAGCAGAAATGTTGAGTTCTCTCTTTCTGTATGTGTGTGAACATGTTCATGTGTCTATGTCTGTGTCTTGGGGAAAGTGCTTGTGCTGTTGTGTGGTGTTTGCCTGCAAATAAATGAAAGAAACAAACTGAGTAAGTTCCTCAGTCACTTTTCACCTCACTTTTTGAGACAGTCTTTTGTGGAACTTGTTTGTCAGTTTGCTCAACTGGATAGACAGCAGGTTGCTGGGTTCTGCTTGTCTGTCAGCCCCACAGAGTAAACTTAGAGAGCTATCAATAGAATGATAAAAGGCCTTATATTCAACACTTGGTTTGTGTGTGTGTGTGTGCATGTGTGTGTGTGTGTGTGTGTGTGTGTGTGTGTTTCTGAATAAAGAACTTCAACAACTATTTACCACAAAGCTGTACCATTTTTTGTAAGGAACTTTATTTTAACAAGGCTAACTTCCCTCGGATTAGTATCTTTTGGGAAGTGTAGATCCTTTCCAGAAGAATAGAGAACCAAAAGTAACATATGAATGAAGCAGTTGTCAAAAGATGGAAGGTTCCTCTCTATTCTGGGCTATAGTTATCCTGCAGAGCATACAGCAGGGAAGCCTACGATGTTCTCAAAGGTAGAAAGATGAGTCTTATATAAATGGCCCATAAAAGGACCAGAACTTTTATGTGCATGTCTTTTCTTAGCTCCCTAGCCCATTCTTGTTGCTGGGAGAGTCTCCCTTTAATAATACACTGTGCCTCTGTTCCTGTTTATAAACGTGATTCTTTCATGTGTTTATTTTTTCAAGAACAGAATCTTGACACTTCTGCAGATGTCTGGCAAATTCTGATCCACATCTGTCACATTCCCATTCTATTTGCTTTAAAGTGAACAACAGACTACACGTTTTCTTCACTATATTAAAAGTATCGCCTATTGAGGGTTCAGCTATTAATAGTCACAAATACATTTATTTAAATAACAGTTTAGAGCTGGAAATAAAACTAAGTACTTAAGTACACTTACTGTTCTTGCAGTGGGCCTTGTTTTAGTTTCTAAAAGGCACATCTTGGCTGATGAACTTCTGTAATTCCTTCCAGCCACACCCATGTACTATTATGGTCTCCTCGGGCTCTGTACAGTTATGGTACACATAATTACAGACAAAGCTCTCATACACATAAAAAATAATCTTTAAAATTATTTCACTACCCTTGAAGTTAAGTGTTGTTGTACATAAATGTAAACATTCCTCTACTCTTATTTCAACACAAAACAGAGTGGGCAATGTGAATTTACATATTCAGGGATATAAGTGTATATATCTATACATATATTTAGATATCAAGAATTAATTAAAAACAAAGGTAATGATTTGAGAAAAAGAATAAGGAGGGGTATATTTAGGGGTTTGGATGGAAGAAAGACAAAGGGAAAAGACGTTATATTTTAATCTCAAAAATATGAGAAGTATTGTCTTCCTCTGTGGCCTGGTAAGGCTGTTCCCCAATCAGGGGGAGGTGATCAAAGAGCAGGCCAATCAGTTCATTTCAGAGACAGTCCCTGTTCCCATTACTATGGAACCCACTTGGACACTGAACCGCCATGGGCTACAGAGGAAGACAATGCAGGCACTCCAGAAGAGACCTGATAAACTAGGATCAGAAGGAAGGAGAGGAGGACCTCCCCTATCAGTGGACTTGGGGAGGGACATGGGTGGAAAAGGAGGAAGAGGGTGGGATTAGAAGGGGAGGAAGGAGGGAGCTACAGGGGATACAAAGTGAATAAACTATAATAAAAAAATATATATATATGAGAAGTAATTTTTAAAAATACAGTTTTGAACTGTGTAACTTTAAACTTAGTTGGCACTAGTCCAAGAGCATTGTTAATATGATGCAGGTATGTTACTCTGAGCTCACTCAGATCTATGCTGTAACTAGATGCTTCACTGAAAACAAACAATATAATTGAAGAAGAAAGAAAATGCAGGGAGAGACTAGGGAAAAGAAAAGAGAGTCTAGCTTATGCCTCTTTCCAGCTGAGAATCAAGAATTCTTGCACAGCTAAAATTTACTGTGAAGGTGAAAAGACAAGGACAACATCTCTTCTGTATGAGAAGAACACTCAAAGCAATGAATCATGCTTGTGGTCTAAGCCTGTATGACCTTCAAGCAAAGATATAATCCATTCCCAGATATTTTCTAGAAATCATACAAATAAGTCTAAAATTTTTGTTTACAGTAAAAACATCGTAACTTCCCTGAAGCCCTTGTGACCTATTGTTTTACCTTCTCAGTTGCAATCTTATTCAATGCACTTCTAATGATCTCATTTACTGAAAAAAGAAAAGGCTTTTTAGCAAGCCCTTGAGCTGTAACTTCAGAAGCCACCAAAGTATATATGGCTTCTCTAAAAGCAGTCAACACTCACCTCTCCAAGTCCAATCCTTTGTTCTCGCAGGTGCCATGTTCTTTCCAGGAGAATTTTTGTTCCCATGAGTGGTGTTTATTTAGTACCTGTGTTAAAAACACTTATAAATAAACATCAACTCTACATCATCCTTGACTCTATTGCAATAGCTTTCTGTGGCAAAACCACAGGTATACCTCTGACTATGTACAGTACTCTGAAAGAAACTTCTGGGGCCATTGACAGCAGTTTGGAACACTGTCTCCTACCCCACCATCACTGACCTAATCCTGTGATAAAACAAAAAGAAATTAGAATAGATAAATCTTGAAGTCCAAATAATTGTGATCATCTCTGCTCAGTAACTTCTTATAAAGTGCTTAGAATATAAGTTTTAAAAAGAGCTGTCCAAATGGTTGCAAAAAGGTCTTTTTACTTTTTTTTTTTTTTTTGTCTTCAGAAGTCACAGTTCATGGAAGACTGCTTAGTACATTACATCTTATGCAAGACCTCAATAACTAGGCCATTCTTTGGACAGATGATGAGTATTATACCTTTAACCAAAGGTAAAGAAGTGTAAATCTTCTTTACGCCCTTTTGGCATTATCTTAACAGAACACTAAATTTTCTCAGAGATTACTCAAAGGTAGTCCTGGTTTTACTTAGGGTTTCTACTACTGTGATGAAACACCATGACCAAAAATCAAATTGGGGAGTATAGGGTTTATTGGACTTCCACTTCCACTTTGCATTGAAGGAAAGTGGACAGGAACCTAAACAGGGCAGAAACCTGGAGGCAGAAGCTGATACAGAGACCATGGGGGGGGGGGGGGAAACAAGTTACTGCCTTGTTCCACACTTGCTCTGACTGCTTTCTTTTTAATTAATATTTATTTATTTACTTTATATTCTAATCTTAGGCCCCTCTCAACTCTCCTCATGATCCCACCCTCCCTCCACTTCCCTCCATCTGCCATTCTCCTTCTCCTCAGAAAAGGGGAGACCAACCAACCCATCCTATCACATCAAGTCACATCTGGACTGAGCAAAGCCTCTTCCCCTGTGCTCTCGCAAGGCAGACACCTAGCCTAGAGTGGAAGGAAGTGATGACAAAGCAGACAACAGAGTCCATGTCAGAGACAATGCCAGCTCACCTTACTAAGAGACCCACATGGAGCCCAAACTGCCCAAGAGGAACATCCTTAGGTGGTCTAGGTCAAATTCATGAGTGGTCCTTGGAAGTTGCTAAAGTCTCCACAAGCAACCCCCCCCTTCCAGGACCTGGTTAATTACTTCTGTCGGTCTTCTTGAGCAGCTCCTGTCCCCTCCAGGTCTTTTTATAACTCCCTCCACTTTTCTTTCTTTCTTTTTTTAAAGTAATTTATTTATTTTTATATTAATCACAGGTTATATACTTTGAATCCCAGCCATAGCCCCCTCTTTCATTCCCTCCCACTCTCCACATCCCTCCCTCATCTTCTCCCTGCTTGCCTCCAAGTCCACTGATAGGGGAGGACCTCCCCCCTTTCCATCTGACCCTAGCTTATCATGTCTCTTAAGGGTTGGATGCAATGACCTCTTCTAGTTAGGCTGCTCCTCCTTTGGGGGGAGGGGGGTCGAAAAGCCAGCCATTGAGTTCATGACAGAAATAGTCCCTGTTCCCCTTACTAGGGTAACTAGTTAGATACTGAGCTACCATGGGCCACATCCAAGCAGGGGTTATAGTTTGTATCCATACATGG
>CM053753.1:92393005-92424671 GCA_028658305.1 Pachyuromys duprasi | reverse complement strand
CCTGTTGGTGGACTTGGAGGGGGCGGGGAAGAAGGAGATGAGGGAGGGAGTGGGAGGATAGGAGGGAATGGGGGAGGGGGCTACGCCTGGGATTCAAAGTACCTAACCTGTGATTGAGATAAAAATAAATAAATTAAAAAATATATAATTCTTCAACTAATTAAATAAGCCCATAAAATGTATGTGACGAATATTCCTGTATACAAAGAAAATTTGAAGATGTCTCCTGGGACCTTCACCTTCAGGTCTTCTTGTTGCAATAATGTTATTCTACAGAAAGATGGAAATTTTTGCATATGTGTATGTGAGATGACTATACAGCTTATCATAAAGTAGAGAAGTTAATCAGGTGGAGATAATGCAATCATCTGAGTGTTTTAAAATAGAACATTTCCTCACTAATGACAGAAGACAAAAAGAAGCTGAAGGAGGGACCATGAGGAAGTTGATGGGTTGAAAGTGGAGGACCTTTGTGAAAAAGAGGGAAGCTTGTGAAAAAGAAGGAAGCTTGTGAAAAAGAAAGCAGTGTGCCAACAAAGAGCCTGACTACCTTCTGACCAGGAATTGAACTTTGCCACCAACCTCACTGATCCTGGTATATAACTAACTGTTCCCCAGGAGCTAAAAATGACAAATCACCTAGACCAGTCTCTTAGTTAAATTATAATAAATTAGTTAGGTATTGCTTGAGACCACCTGAATTCCCAGTTGCAGAACTTTTAAGGTAATATACTGGTTTACTTTTAAGCCATCATATTGTGGTGATTTGACACTAGGAATAGAATATTAAACAATACACACACACACACAAATATTGAAATAATCCCATTCAAGGACAGTAGAGTTTTATTAGTTTCAAACTCTAACAGTTAATTGTCTGTCCTATAATAACAGGTCAGAATTAAAAAGTTCATGGCTGATTTCTGCCAGCATTAGCATTCTATTATTCTAGAGAAACATTATTATACTGTTAAGATGGAACCAGTATAACCCACTGCTGTTTTCCAACTTTTATTTCTTTTACTTCACATCCCATGTAGCTGGGATTAGAGCATCTGACCACTGTCCAGTTTCTATTAGAAATACCATTATTTATGTCACCTAGATCTAAATGAGCTTAGAGTAATTTAAGATAAAAATACAAACACTATATTTTTTCACTTGTGAAATACAAGTCAATGATATACAAACGCTCCAGTAAACCGAACCTCTCAACTGAACTAATAACATTTTATACAGTAATAAATATTAAGGGAAAAATAAAGATTTGTCACTGATTTTTATTGCAGGTTGTATTTATTATCCAAAATTATGTCAGTTCTCTGAGTCTTGCCATGACTTACTCACAGTCTGATGAAATTTTACACAATCCCTTGATAAAATATGTGAATTACTTTGCACAGTGCAGGGATAGAAGTAATAATAGCCCTTAAGAGGCAGGAAAAAAAAAACTCCTCCTAATCTTTCAGAAGCATGAAAAATCAGATCTAATGTGACAGTTAAAAAATGACAATTTAGATACAAGATTAGGCTTTATTTTTGAAATGGTGTAAATGTGAGAATTGGACTCACTTCTCGGTTTATTTAAAATGTGTAATAATGAGTTTATATTGTGTCTTCTACATTCAGTTTAAAATGTATATTCTATAGATAAATGTACATTTACATATAAAATACTTTTGGGCATTTAATGTATGTATATTATTATACTACAAGCCATACAACATGGATGGATGTTTGTAAATCTTTTACCTAATATAACTATATTATTTTAATTATTTAAGCTTCTCAGAAAAATACAAAATAAAAATTATTTGATTAATGGCATAAATGTTTTAATTCAACCAAATGCACTATGCTGATTTGAGCACTGGAATGATGGGAAGGAGAAAAATCACTTTATGCCATCCAGCTACCTTTCATCAGGACAAGGAACTATCTTTAAATAATATATTAAAGATTAGGCTCTGCCTCATTGACTAAGTAATCAATTTCACAGTGAGACTATTTAGTCATTTTTATGGATGAGTGTAACCCAGAGGTAAGGTTTAGAAATATATCATCATGTCTACTTAAGAAAAATACATTTTAAAATACACTACTTAAACTAAATTTTTTACAATGCTAAGTGTGAGACAAAGTGCAGTGGAGGCTTAGTAGAAATAATTGATGTTTAATTTCGACTATCATGAAAAAGTAATAAATGTATTTAAGAAAAACTAAAATCTAAATAAATCAGTTGTATTTTTGAATGCCGTATACTTTCCTGAAATTTTTCTGAAATTGTAAATAGGGTCATGATATTTTCTTTTGTAATATAGCAAATAAAGTTACTGTAGTACTTTATGTAAGTGGTTTTATTTGAAAAAATTTTAATATTCATCTTACAGAAATATGAGAATTTCAATATGTGCATATATTAATTTTAAACAATTAGGTCTTTAATATTAAAATTGCTTACAAATATTAAATATATGTCCAGTTTTTGTGTTTAGTCTTAAGTGCACAGATCATCTGTCCTTATTAATTTCTCATCTTCAAAGTCCACAGTTCATGTAACACCTCTTTGTTAGGATTGTCCACTCTGAAGACCAAAAAGATGACGGTTGTCAATGAGGCCACTCAGACCTTGAACTGGGCCAGTTGATTGCATTCATTTTGCCTACAGTCATTTTATTTTATTTTATTTATTTTATTTTTTTGAGTATTACTGATGGTTTGTGAGTAAAAACAGAATAAAGCAAAAAAAATAACCAGTATATAGCACCTGTTTTATCTTTCTTGAGATTAGCTTTGTTTCCTTTTTGTTGAATTTCATATATTCTGTACAATAAAAGAACTTCTGGAGGTGTCTAAATCTCTGATCTCAAGCTGAACTTTAGAGCAATATTCTAAAAATGGCATGGTACTGGCGTAGGAACAGACTGGTGAATCAATGAAATAGAATTGAAGACAGACTAGTAGATCAAGGGAATCGAATCCAAGACCTCAAAATAAACCTGTGCACCTCCATACACTTGAATTTTGACAAAGAAACAAAACCAAACAATGGAAAAAATATAGCATATTCAAGAAAGGGTGCTGTTCTAATTGGATGTCCACATGAAGAAAAATGCAATTAGATCCATATGTATCACCCTGATAAAAATTAAAGTTCAATGTAAAACCAAATACACTAAATCTATTAGACAAAAAAACTGGGAAAGAGACTTGAATTCATTGGCACAGAAGACAACTTCCTGGAAAGAAAACCAACAGGACAGGCTCTAAGAACAGTTAACAACTGAGGTCTCATGACACTGAATAGTTTCTGTAAAGCAAAAGACACTGTCCACAGAACAAAACGACAACCTACAGACTGGGAAAGGATCTTCACCAATCCTCTATCTGACAGAGGGCTTATATCCAGAATATATAAAGAACTCAAGACATTAAAAGCAAATAAACCAAATAATCCAATTAAAAACAGGGTACAGTTTTATGGCTCTGTTGGTCTCCTTTTGGAGCTCCTGTCTCCTCCAGGTCTTTCTGTCTCCCCCTTCTTTCCTAAGATTCTCTGCACTCTGCCCAAAATTAGTTTGTGAATCTCATCATCTGCTTAGATGCTTCGAAGAGTAGAGTCTTTCAGAAGCCCTCCTGCGGTAGACTCCTATCCTGTTCCCTGTCTTCTCTTGCTCCAAAATGAGACCAACAGAGCCATAAAAACTGAGCCCTGGGGTCCCTGAAAAGAATGATACCCAAACCAAGGACAATGCATGGAGAGGACCTAAAAGACCAGCTCAGATGTGGCCCATATGCTCAGTCTCCAAGTCGGGTCCCTCATAAGAGGAGCACGGACTTTTTCTGTCATGAACTCAGTGGCAGGCTCTCTGATTATCTCTCCCCCAGGAGAGGGGGGTGCAGCATTGCCATTTACAGAGGAAGACAATGAAACCAGTCCTGATGAGACCTGCTAGGCTAGGGTCAAATAGAAGGGGAAAGGACCTCCCCTATCAGTAGATTAGGGGTAAGGCATAGGGGGGAGAAAAAGGAGGGAGGGTCAGATTGGGAGGATATTAGGGAGAGTGCCACAGCTGGGATACAAATTGAATAAATTGTAATAAATTATAATAAAAATGGGCTACAAAGTTAAGCAGAGAAATCTCAATAGAGGCATATCGAATGGTGAAAAAATGCTTAAAGAAATGCTCATCGCCCTTAGTCATCAGGGAAATGAAAACCAAAAGGTCTGAGATTCTATCTCACACCTGTCAGAATGGCTAAGACCAAAAACTCAAGTGACAACACATGGTGGAGAGGATGTGAAGAAAAAGGAACCCTCCTCCATTGCTGGTGGGAATGCAAACTTGAACAACCCCTTTGGAAATCAATCTAGTACTTTCTCAGGAAAATGGGAATAGTTAAATCTCAAGACCCAGCTGAACCATACAAGGACTTTGTTCAACTATGTTCATACCAGGTTTAGTTTTGATAGCCAGAATCTGGGGAAAAAAAAAACTAGATGTCCCTCAACTGAAGAATAGATAAAGAAAATATGATACATTTTCACATTTGAATATTACTCCTCTATTAAAAACAAGGAAATTATGAAATTTTCAAGCAGATGGATGGAACTAGAAAAACATCATCCTGAATGAGATAACACAGAAACAGAAAGACACACATGGTATATACTCACATATATATGGATATTAGTAATATAATATAGGATAAATATACTAAAATCTATAGACCTCATGAAGCTAAACAACAAGAAGGAGCCTAGGGAAGATGCTTAATATTCAATCACAAGGATAATCAGGATTGACATCTGAGAGGTAGAAGAAAGGGAACAGGACAGTAGCCTACCACAGACATTCTGTAAAAGACACCAGCCAGGATGGAAACAAAGCAGATGCAGAGACTCTCAGCCAAACATTGGGCAAAGCACAGGGAGTCTTTTTGTCTTTTTGTAATTTTTCTTTTTCTTTTTTATATTAATTTTAATTTTTTATATTAATTACAGCTTATTCACTTTGTGTGGCAGCTGGAGCCCCTTCCCCCATTTCCTCTCAATCCTATTCACCCTCCCTCATCTCCTCCCATGCCTTTCTCCAAGTTTACCAAGAGGGTATGTCCTTGTCCCCTTCCCTCTGTCCCTAGTCTATCAGGTCTCATCAGGACTGGCTGTATTGTCTTTGTCTGTGGCTTGGTAAGGGTGTTTCCACTTCAGAGAGAAGTGATCAAAGAGCCAGCTATTGAATTCATGTTAGAGACAGTCCCTGTTCCCCTTACCAGGGAACCCACTTGGATACTGAGCTGCCATGGGCTACATGCCCAGGGAGTCTTATGGAAGAAGGGGAATACAGAAAGACCTGGAGTGCACAAGAGTCCCATGATGAGACCAACAAAGTCAAAAAAAGCTGGGTCCAGGTGGGACTTCAGAGACTGATGCATCAACCAATGACCATGGATAGAGAGGACTTAGACCCTGCTCAAAAGTAGAATAGACAGCTCTGTCCCCATGTGTGTCATGTAATAATGGGAGAAGAGAGTCCCTGACAAAAATTTGGTTTCCTGCTCCTTGATCACTTCTCCCTGGTGGGACATCCTTACCAACCAACAGAGGAAGAGAATCTATATAGTCCTGATGGGACTTGATAGGCTAAGGTCAGATAGTAGGGGAGGAGGACTTACCTATTTAAGTGGACTAGGTGACAAGGATAGTAAGAAGAGGGTGGAAGGGTGGAACAGAGAGGAGATAAATGAGAGGGCTCCACCCAGGATACAAAGTGAAAAAATTGTAAATAATAATAATGATGATGATGATAATGAGAAGAACAAGAACAAGAAGAAGAACAACAACAACAATTAGAGGAAGAACAAGAAGAAGCACAAGAACAAGAAGAAGGAAGAGAAAACAAAATATCTTTAACATAAGGTATATCTGCCCAATGTCCAATGTGATTATAACGTTTGGACAAAGAAAATTTAAAACTTTCATACATGTGTAAGTCTATATACATGGTTTACTTGTTTATTTTCCCTATCAGTGACTGGGGATAATTTATACTTAAATTATCACACAGATCCAGTAATATTATAAAAAGTCAAAATAGGACTTGTTTTATACTTTTGTTATTTTAATTAGTTTGAATTTTAGTTCTTCTTTTGAGATTATATTCTCATTTATCCATTTCCTTTCACTGATCCAAATCCTTCCATTTACCCCTCATTGCTTTTTCTGAATCCTAGAACTTTCTATGTAGCAGATTATATCCTATTTATCTCCGTACCTCTACCGTCCAAATTCTGAGATGATATGCTTATGCTATCGTATCCAGTTCATTTCATTTTAGATTATGCGATTTTTTATTTTACATAGGGTAATTTTTTTGTGAAATCCCTGTCTGTTTATTATTGTTTTAGCCATACCCCACATGTATTATGTGTATAATACATGCATACTTCAAAGTACAGCTACAAATTGATGGCAATATTTATATTTTGTTTATTTAAAAGAATCTGGTTTATCATTTTCCCTGTTTTGTTTTTGTTCCCTGTATACTAAGTTATGAACAATTTAATATATTTACATACCTTTTTATTTTTTATGTTTTATTTTTTTATTGTAATCACAGGCCATTCACTTGTATCCTAGCTGTAGCCCCCTCTTTCTTTCTCTCCCAATCCTACCTTCCCTCCCCCATCTCCTCTCTGTCTCCTTCCAAGTCCACTGATAGAAGAGGTCCTCCTCCCCGTCCATCTAACCCTAGCTAATCAAGTATCTTCAGGACTGGCCTCAATGTCCTTAACTTAATTAGCAAATAATTGTGTACTTATGAGACATTGAATCTATCAAATCTGTCTGCATAACAATTCCAAGACTACTTCATACAATACTTTTTTAATGTATCAATTGCTAAATTTATAATTTCAAAAAAAATGTGTTTCATAGCAATTTCTTTCTCTTAGTTTCAATGGTTCAGAACTAGGTACGGCTCAGGTTCACTCACAGGCTATGTTTAAGATACCAGCTAAAAAAGCAATTATTCCCAAAACATTTTATTAACATAGATTAACGTCAAAAAGTACCATACTGTATAATGTTTTATTGATATACTGAAATTGCTGAACTCCTTACCATTCATTAATTATTGATTTTTAATTTGATGAGGTAAATGAAATACTCAAAGAGGCAAAGATAATACTTAAAGCTGAGCACATGGGGTTTCATACTTGTCCTAACCTTAAAGTTTACCATCCCTCTGTATCTTCCATTTTCTTTTTTTCTTTTCTTTTTGTTGTTTTTTGTTTGTTTTTGATGTATTTAAAGCTACAACTTTCTAACTACAATGCCAACATTTTCGTTATCCATCTACTTCTTTTTTAATTCAATGTTTAAATCTCCAGTTATGACTTGAGGAAATTTTTTTACAATCTCAAAAACACAAATCAATCAAATCATATCTAATACATATAAAAGGCTATTAAATATACCAGTGTTGTGCTTTTTAATTGGAGCGAGCAGCACTAAGCTAGATGCATTCTCTTTTATGATATACTCCAAATGAATCGTCATTCTACTCACAAATAATATACTGAGTAGAACAATATTGGAAATTCTGTTCAAACAGATAAGAATCTAAGAGGACACTAAATTTATTAATGTAGAATCTAGTAATATAAACAATTACACTATTTGAGCTAGAAAATATGAAAAGATATCTAACTTAAAGTTTCTTATTAAACTAACCAATTGTCTACTCAGAAAACATAATAAATTATAATCGATATAATAAAATATAATAAAAACATAATAAAATATAAAAAATGATACAATAAATATAATTACAAGCCTTTTATGCTCATGTTTTGGGAAGCCACTCAAATTTAGATTATTGTGGAAAAGAACTTGTAAGCTCAAGTATTGTACTTCAAAATTATGAGACTTTCATCAAACATTTTAATACTTAAATCATTAGTAATAATTATATTTAATAACTTAATTATAACCCAATATTTTATAGACATATATCAGAAGTTTGCATCTAAACTGATGCTATTATTGTTTATGCCTCACAAAGTTGCGACATATACATACATTACTGATATATTTATGTATAATGTAGTTTGATGATCTTAAATGATTTAAAGTGACAGGATTAACCCAAACAACAGAGATGAAGCAATTACTCCAATCAACTTAACTTAAAATGAGACTGTCATAATAAAATATGCCTGCTTTAAAAGCCATTTCAAACTCATTATCCTGTTTTGATAACTTTTCATGTGCAATTACACTAGTCCATCTAAGGAAGCCTCTAATGTGTTCTGGGTAAAAAAAGGAACTTGCGTTTGGAATGCTGAATGATCTGCAAGTTGCTATTTTGGTAGGAAGTAATGGATATAGGATGAAGATATCTTCACTCCACTAGTCTCCACACACACTCCCTTGGTTTTTTTGAATTTTAATCCAATTAATATATACATATACGTAAATGTTATAGAGGTATATACTGTATATATATATATATATATGTATGTATAATCTCGTGCATTTTGAAAACTTTTCAGTCACTCAAAAGTGTTATAAAGATTAGACTTTTAGTGTTTAACACCCATACAACTTATAAGTTTGCTACAGGCAAAAAGAACAAAAAACATCACTCCCCCCCCAATTAAAATCTTAGATAACAGGAAAATTCATGCATTAAATCATGCCTGAAATAGCAGCAAAGAGTGACAAAAACAATAAATATACTTTCATATAAATTGTTGTCTGAACAATGGTAGATTTATGAGGTAAAATCCTTATCCAAACATTCATCACAAAGCTGTTGGGACTTAGAGATAAATTCATGTGCAGCCTGCCTCTAAGCTAACCACCAAGCTCATATCAGTTAATCAAGTAACATTCATCTATTGAAATTAGAGCATCTAAATTCTACTAAGTGTAAATGTTTATGCTGATGTGATAAACATCTGGAATTATAAGCAAAAATGTAAGGCAATAAGTGAATAAAGATGAAAGACCTTGGGACCGATGTCCTCCTACTGGGTTGCCATGTCCAGCCATGACATGAGGGATTGTGCTCAGTCCTTGCATCTTGTTTGGCCTTGTTTGGTGGCTAACTCTGGAAGTCTGCTGTTCCTTTTATTTCATTTTGGAAGGAAAAGATAGCAGGAGTTAATCTGGAGGAGTGGGGAGTTGAGGAAAAGGGTTGGGAGAATTGGAGGAAGGAAAACTTAAGTCTGGATGGACTACATGAGGGAAGAATAAAATAAAAAAATCTCCAGCAAAAAATTAATTCCCTAGAAAATTTTATTATCTTCTTCTGTCAGAGATATTGTGCATGTGCCTGTAGGATATGTTACTGCAATTTTCTTTCTTAGAGCTAGAAGACACTCCTCTCAAAGATATAAATGTACAGATAAAACATAATTAGTATGATAATCATACTGAAGAAGCCTTGGCCTAAAAAGATTATCCATGGTTAAAGGATACACCAAAATCAAAATTTCAAGCATTGTGCAATTAATCTCATTTGTGTAATCAGATAATAGAAGTATTGAAAAATCATAAAAATGATTTTGAGATGTATAACCACTTAAGAGAAAATTTTAATAAGTCATATGATTTGTCCATGAAGGTAATAATCTGGTAGATCAGTTGATATATAGTAGAAGAAAAATGGTACTTATTTCAGTTTTGAGTACCTGCCACGATTGAAAAAGTAGAAAATAAGAAGAAGCTGGCAGTGCTACCTGAAAAGCGTGTACCAGAGACAGCCACACATGTTTCTCCAGAACTGTGACTTAGTATAAATAGGACAAAATAATAAAAAGGACAGAATAGTAAATAGTAAAGGTTTACATGACTTGTAAATACCCTCATCCTTATCAGCTCAGAAGTTTTCTTGGGGACCTCTGTGAAATTCAAGAGAAACTGATGATGTTTTGATTATGCTATGCCAAATACTGCTAATATTGGATGGAGGGATAAAGAGATTACAAAACGAAAGGCTATTGGGCTCTCACTATCCAGTAGACAAGATACAAAATGTTAAGAATAATTAATATCCAACATTGGTTAATTTTATTAAATAGGGAAAGATGATCTTTGAGTTCTCACTATATGGCTAGCAGGCAGACATAAGACAGAGTCATGTTTCTTCAGATCTGGAATGTTTCCTCAAAAAAAAAAAAAGAAGAAAGAGAGAAAGAAAGAAAGAAAGAAAGAAAGAAAGAAAGAAAGAAAGAAAGAGAGAAAGAAAGAAAGAAAGAAAGAAAGAAACAAAGAAAGGAAAGAAAGAAAGGAAAGAAAGAAGAAAGACAGAAAAAAAGTGAGTTTTCAACTTGTGGCAAAATGTTGCAGCACAGATTTATTTTTTTCGTACAATAGATATCTTATTTTCTAAGTATCTGATCTGGATCAGGTTTCATATTACATAATGATTTTTTTTGTTTGTTTTAACTACACATTTAGACTAGTTTTTAATTTTTAAAATTAATTTATTTTTATTGATTAGAGTTTGTTCTCTTTGTATCCCAGCTATAGCCCCCTCCCTCATCCTCTCTACACTCCACCCTCCCTCCCTCATCTCCTCCCAAACCCCTCTCCAAGTCCACTGATAGGGGAGGTTCTCCTCTCCTTCCCTCTGACCCTAGCATATCAGGTGTCATCAGGACTGGCTGCATTCCTTTGTGAACTGGTAAGGCTGCTCCCCCATCAGGGGAAGGTGATCAAAAAGCCAGCCATTGAGTTCATTCCAGAGACTGTCCCTGTTCATATTTCTAGGGAACCTGCTTGGACACTGAGCTGCCATGGACTACATGTATGCAGGGGTCTAGGCCACTCATGGTCCTTGGTTGGAGTATCAGTCTCAGAAAAGACCCCTGTGCCTATATTTTTTGGTTCTGTTGCTTTCCTTGTAGAGCTTCTGACCCCTCCAGGTCTTTCTATCTCCTCCCTCTTTCATAAGATTCCCTGCACTCTGCCCAAAGTGTGGCTATGAGTCTCAGCATCTGCTTTAATACTCTGCTGGATAGTGTCTTTCAGATGCCCTCTGTAGTAGGCTCCTGTCCTGTTCCCTGTTTTCTCCTGCTTCTAATTTCTATTCCAGTTGCCTTTTTGAGTGAGGATTGAGCATCTTACCCAGGGTCCTCCTTCTTGCTTAGCTTCTTCGGGTGTACAGATTTTATTTTGTTTTTCCTGTATCATATTTCTAATATCCACTTATAAGTTGAGTATATACCATGTGTGTCTTTCTGCTTCTGGGATACCTCACTTAGGATGATCTTTTCTAAATCCCTCCATTTGCCTGCAAATTTCATGATTTCCTTGTTTTTAATAGCTGAATAGTATTCCATTATGAAAATGCACCACAATTTCTTTGTCCTTCCTCAGTTGTAGGACATATTGGTTGTTTCCAGATTATGGCTGTTAGGAATAAAGCTGCTATAAATGTTTGATCAAATGTCCTTGTTGTATATTTGAATATCTTTTGGATATATGCCTAGGAAGTGCTATTCCTAATTTTCTGAGAAAGCTCCAGATTGATTTCCAAAGTGGTTGTACAAGCTTACATTACCACCAGCAATAGATACCTTTTTAGGATATTATTTCAGAGTCATGTAATCTATCTCAGAGGTACTAACAGTTTCCTTTAATTTTATTTTTCCAATTTAAATACATTCCTAGTAGCATACATTTTTCAGATGAACAGAAATGATAAAATGAATATATATATATATGAGACAAAAATATTTGAAATCTGTTAATTATTTTTGCTTTTGTTGTTTCTTGTTTTTTTATTTCAATTTAAATTTATTCATTTTACATCCTGGACCTCCCTCCTTTCTTCCTGGTCCCACCCTCCCTTACTTTTTTCCCCTATCTGCCTTACTCTACTCCTCAGAGAAACAGAGAGGCCCTCTACTACCCATTCCAGCATATAAAGTCACATCTGGACAGGGCTTATCCTCTTCCCCTGTGGCCTGGCAGGGTAGCCATGCCAGGGGAAAGTGATAGAAAAACAGGCACCAGAGTGCAAGTCAAAGTAAACCCCTATTCCCCTTACTAGAGAAACCATATGATGACTGAACATTCCATAGGCTACACCTAGGTAGAAGGCAAAGGTCCAGTCCACGCAAGGTCTTTGGTAGGTGTTTCAGTCTCCAAAGGTCCCTCTGGGCTCTAGTAAGTTGGCTCTGTTGGTCTTCTTGTGGATCTCCTGTCTGTTCTGAGTCCCTCCATCCTTCTCTCCACTCTTCCACAAGGCTCCCTGTGCTCCCCCACTGTGTGGTTGTGGGTCTCTGCTTATGTTTCCATCAGGCGCCGGGGCGGAGCCACTCAGAGGACAGTTGTGCTAGGCTCCTGCCTACAAGCATAGGAGAGCATCTTTAATCATGTCAGAGCTTAGAGATCTCCGATGGGGTGAATCTGAAGTTGGACCACTCACTGGGAGACAGCCAACCCCTCAATCTCTGCTTCATTTTTGTCCCTGAACATCTGTAGGCAGGGTAAATTTTGGGGCCCAGGGTTTTATGGTTGGTGTTTCCCTCCCTCCATTAGTAGATGCGTGTAGTTAGAGGGTACCCTCTTCAGCCTACATGACGCTGTTACTATGAGCCTCAGCCAGAGTCACCCTCATGGCCTTCTAGGAACCTACCCTGTCTCCACCTTCTAACAGAGATGTCCCTGGCCAGGGTTTCCCTTCTTTCTGCACTCGGTCTCTCTTTCTGCCTCTCTCTTCCCAGGTGTTCGATATGATCTTCATTTCTCTACATGCTTCTCCTCTTAACCTGTACCCTTTTTAAAACCACTTCTTCTGTCTGTTGTATTTCTATTTCTGAATCAGAGTTAAGCATTCTCCCATTGGTCCTCCTCATCTTTTTTGGGTCTGTGAGTTGTAGTGTGGGTATCCTGTTAGACATGGTTAAAATCCACTTGGACGTGAGTACATACCTTAATGCATGTCTTTCGGGGTCTGAGTTGTATTACGATTATCTTTTCTAGTTTTATCCGTTCGCCTGCAAATTTCACGTTTTCCTTGCTGTTAGTAACTGAGTAGTATCCCCTTGGGTAAGCATTCCACAATTACTTTATCCATTCTTTGGTTGAAGGACATTGAGGTTGTTTCAAGATTCTAGCGATAACAAATAGAATTGTAACTCTTATTGATTATTAGCTTTTATCGGTATTCCACTGAAATAATATTTTGTATTTTATGACAAATTTTAGCAAAATGCCCATTTTGATTTAAATTATTTAACCAAGTTCCAATGAAAAAATAATATCTTTCAATGTTTTGTGTTTTGGGTAACTATCATAATTATATATACATAAATCGGTAAGGAAAATATTATTTATTTTATATTGGAAAAATTTCATTTCACAACTAGGTGGATAAGATAACCATAATAGTACATATTACTATCATTTTATTTTCCTTGATGTGTGAACTTTTACATTGTTTCAAGTGAAACAATGTGATTTGTAATTATAAACAATAAAACATTCCTGTTAAAATAACAGGAATGATTTAAAACTTTTCTGAAAAAAGACACATCAAAATTATTGATTTTGAAAACAGTTTCACATATCATTTAAAATCACTTATTTGTCAAAATATGACATTTCTGATAACAGTCAAATTTAAAGTGTAAACACTTTACTATCACAATGATTCATTATTCAAAAAATCACTGTTCAAATTTATCACTAATAATAAAAACAGGGAACACCAGAATAAGAAATATAACAAAATTTAGTGTCAAAGTATCGAGAAAATAGAGGAAAACCATAGTTTTCAGGTCAGTAATGACCAGTGACTCAAAACCACAGTGTCCCCTCACATATTTACAGGCTTTTATTACTGAGGAGTCTGTATTTAAGTGTAGTAATAAAAATCAAAATTACCTCATTTCTTGGCAGAATCCATAAATGTTAAATAAGGAAAATGTGACTTTAACTAATCAAGTAGCGTTACAACTTTTCTGCTCTTTCCTTAACATGGCATTTCCTTCTGAGCAGCTTTAAGACATGGTGACACTGTATTCATCACTTCTTGGCTGCTTTACTGAATTGGCACATAATTCATTCATTTTTGAATGTGCATTAAAATTAAAACCTCAGTGTTCATATAGGCAGAAGGATGCATAAGGATGGCTCATATGTATTCGTCTTCAGACAACATTATATTTATGACTTTTAAATTAGTAACTATGTTCTTGTCATCTGCTTAATTTAATACTATTTCAAAATAATTTCTAAATCTAAAATGAGGAAATTACAACCTCACATGTTGCAAATATGTAAATAGAGATATTATCAGAAGCTGGTTTTGATGACAGGATTTTCCTATTTTGATTCATCTATATTTCTAAAAAACTAAATAATGACAAAATATTTCCTTCTAGGCATCTACCCACATAGATTTAACATATGAAAACGGTCAGTTCATTCAGTTAAGAAAAACCTAGAAACTACTTTAGCCAATTAACGCATTATGTGTCATAATTTATAGAAAGGCTTATCATCAGTAGAACATCATTAAAGAAAGTTCGAGTTTAGTAGCCGTTATAAGAAAGGAATTTCACATAGTATTCAGACTCTCATCTCTGATAAATATGGAAAAAGTAATTATTTTATCGTATATATATATAAAAAGCTCTCTATTATCAGGAGTATATAGCAACCATCAACACAATGGAATATTATTCAGCACTGGAAAACAAGGATATCATGTAATTTGCAGGTAAATGGTGGGAACTGGAAAGGATCATCCTGAGTGAGCTATCCTAGAAGCAGAAAGACATACACGGTATATACTCACTCATATAGACATATACTATAGGATGAACCTACTAAAATCTGTACACCTAAAGAAACTAACCAAGAGGGCGACACTTGCTAAAATGCCCAATCCCTATCCAGAAGGGCTAAAGGTATGGACATAGGAAGAAGGAGAAGGCAGGGAACAAGTCAGGAGCCTGCTACGGAGAGTCTTAGAAGGGCTCTGCCCTGCAGACTATCCAAGCAGATGCTGAGATTTATGGCCAACACTTGGGCAGAGTGCAGGGAATATTATGAGGGGAGTGGGAAATAGTGGGATCTGGAGAGGACAGGAACTCCACAAGGAGAGCAACAGAACCAATTGGTCTGAGCACAGGGGTCTTTCCAGAGACTGATGGTCCAACCAGGTATCATGCATGGAGGTAGCCTAGGACTCCTGCACAGGTGTGGCCCATGGCAGTTCAGTGTCCAAGTGGGTTCCATAGTAATGGGAACAGGGACTGTCTCTGACATAAACTGATTGGCCTGCTCTTTGATCACCTCCCCCTGAGCGGGGAGCAGCCTTGCCGGGCCACAGAGGAAGATAATGCATCCACTCTTGATGAGAGCTGATAGACTAGGATCAGAAGGAAGGAAAGTAAGACCTCCCCTATCAGTGGACTTGGGGAGGGGCATGTGTGGAGAAGGGAGAGATTAGGTGGGATTGGGAGGGGAAGTGGGAGGGGTTCATGGGGGCCTGCAAAGTGAATAAAGTATAATTAATACAAATTAAAATAAAAATAGTGAAGTAATAGTTCATTGCATAAATGGACCATGTTTTCTTTATCCATTCTTCCCTCTGTAGACATCAAGTTTTGGGGGGATTTTTTTTTTTCAGTTTCTGGTTATTAAGAATAGAGCAGCAATGCACATGGCTGAGAGAGTGTCTCTGTGATAGGATAAAGCATCCTTTGAGTATATGTCCAAGTGTGGTATTGCTCAGTCTTCCTGGAGAATTACCAAACTGGTTTTCATTATGGCTGTACAAGTTTGCACTCCTGATAGCAATGGATGAGTGTTCCTCCTACGCCACATCCTCACCAGCAAACATGAGATGTCTTTTTCTTTTTAATTTACATTTCACTGATGACTAAGATTGTTGAACTTACTGTTTATAATCTATTTGAGTTTTCCCTTTTGATAACTCCCTTTTCAAATCTGTTCCCCAATTTCTAATTATCTCATTTTTTCTTGATGTAATTTTTTGAGTTTTCAGGTATTTTGGATATAAGCCCTCTATTGGATACACAGTTAATAAAGATCTTTGTCCATTCAATAGCCTGCCTTTTCGACTGAATTATAGTGTTCTTTGTCAAACAGAAGCTTTTCAGTTTCCTGAGGTCCTAGTTGTTCATTTTTGAAATTAGTGCCTGCACAGTCAATGTTCTGTTCAGGAAGTATTTTCCTGTGCCTACAAGCGCAACACTTTCCCTCACTTTCTCATTTATCAGGTTCAGTGCTCCTGGTCTCATGTTGAGTCTTTTAACCATCTGATTTTGATTTTGTACAGGTGACAAACATGGATCTACTTGAATTCTCTGCATCCAGCTCTGTAGTTTGACCACACAATTTGCTGAAGATGTTGTCCTTTTTTTTTTTCAGTGTGTATTTCTGGTTTCTTTATGAAAATACAGGTACCCATATGTATGTGGATTTGAGTCTGGGTATTTGATTTTATTTCATTGATTAATATGAGTGGTTTGTGCCAATTTCACGCTATTTTTCTTATTATAGTTTTGTAGTACAATTTGAGAACAGGGGTCATGATACCTCCAAACTTTTGTCATTCAGAAATTATATAGCTGTCTGTTTTTTGTTTGTTTATTTCCATATGAAGATGAAAAATATACTATCAAGTTCGGTAAAGATTTGTGTTGGAAATTTAATGGAGATGGCATTGATCTGTAGATTGCTTTAATATAATGGCAATTTTTTATATTTTTTATTAATTACATTTTATTCACTTTATTCTATAAACCCCTGCCTCCTCCCCTCCTAATCTCACCTTCCCTTCCCCTTCTCTACACCTGCTCCTCCCCAAATCCACTAATAGGGGAGGTCTTCCTTTCCTTCCTTCTGATCCTAATCTATCAGCTCTCATCAGGACTGGATGCATTATCTTCCTCTGTGGTCTGGTAAGGCTGTCCCTCGCCTCCCCCCGCCCCCAATCAGGGTGAGGTGATCAAAGGGCAGGCCAATTAGTTCATGTCAGAGGCAGTCCCTGTTCCCATTATTATGGAATTCACTTGGACAGTGAACTGCCATGGGCTACATCTGTGCAGGGGTTCTAGGTTTTCTCCGTGCATGGTACTTGGTTGGAGTATCAGTCTCAGGAAAGACACCTGTGCTCAGAATTTTTAGTTCTGTTGCTCTCCTTGTGGAGCTCCTGTCCTCTCCCTATCTTATTATTTCCCATATCTTTCGTAAGATTCCATGCACTCTGCCCAACAGCTGGCCATAATTCTCAGCATCTGCTTTGCATTCTGCAGGGCAGAGCCTTTCAGAGGTCCCCAGTGACAGGTTCTTAGCTTGTTTCCTGTTTTCTTCTTCTGATGTCAATCTGCTTTGCCTTTCTGGCTGGGGATTGAGCATTTTAGCCAGAGTCCTCCCTCTTGGTTAGTTTCTTTAGGTGTACAGATGTTAGTAGGTTTATCCTATTTTATATAATGGCAATTTTTACTATTAATCTTACCCATTCATAAGCATGGGAGTGCTTTTCATCTTCTGATACTTCTTAACCATATTAAAGGTTTTAGCATACCTGCTGTTTCCTTGCTTGGTTAGAGTTAGACAAGCTATTTTAAATTACTTGAGGCTATTGCAAAAAAAAAATGCTGTTTCCCTGATTTCTTTTTTTAGTCCATTTGTCATTTATATAAAGGAGGCTACTTATTTTTGTATGTTAATTTTGTATACTGCTACCTTGCTACATTGTAAGATTTTCCTTGTGAAATTTTTAGGGTAACTTATTTGTATAATTACAACTTCTAAAAATAAAGATACTTTGACTTCTTCCTCTCCTTTCTGTATTGTCTTAATCTTTGTCCATGTCTGTTGCTGTAGCAAGGACTTTATGTACTATATTCAATAGGTGTGAGGAGAGTGACCACATTGTACCAACATTTTCAACAGTATCAATATATCCTGTGGTCTAAAAATATAACACATGTTTTAATTATGATGAATCAGTATCTACCAGACATCCCAAAACCTATTTTCTCAGGAACTAATTCTGTTAGACACTTTATGGAACACAAAACATTGGGTGCCAGTTAGCCTTAAGCTCTACAATTCCTTATTTCACAGTAAGGGTAATGGGATATACATGGTGTGATTATTTCTATGATATAGCATACCTTTTTCCATCCCCAAGATACTTATCACTTGCTATTTATAAGTCTCTTACAGCTTAGCTAAAGCAGAAATAGCAGAACATTCATCTATTCTGTTTTCTTTATCTTCCAAGGTCCTCTTCTATTAGAGCTTCAGAGCATCAGAATTCTCTCCTTAAAATAAAACCACATTTATTAAGCTGATTTTTTTTCCCAAAATAAGAGAATAAAACACTAATGGCTTATTTAGAGAATACTACATCATTACATCATATTCTATACTTTTCACTAAAATGACATTCATTACCTTATTTTACACCCAGACATTTGTCATATCATACTTACATATTACATGTTTACTCATTTCCTCCAGTCTTATTCTCATATGCATTCTACACAGACATTTTCTGCTGGTATTTTGCTTACTGTACATAAACAAAGGACTTAAAATATATTTGAAAGAAAAGAACTATAAATGGATGAGTGAATGAATGAGTAAATGAAATATTCTTGATGGTTCCATTAAGCTAGGGTAATTTGATTTTTTGTTTGTTTTGTTATGGAGACAGGGTTTCTCTGTGTAGTCCTTATTATCCTGGTCTGTAGACCAGGCTGGCCATGAACTCAGAGATCCACCTGCCTCTGCCTCTTGAGTATTGAGATTAATGGTGTGTGCCACCATAGCAAGCTCAGTGTGATTTTTCCATAATGCTATATATAGGTTATTTTCGAATAACCAAGGAAAATATTTTAAAAAGCAAGCACATTTCTCATATATCTAATAGTGTTGTCTTTAGGAAGAGGGATATATGAGGAGAGACTAGCTTTTCTTTAAAGAACATGAACAAGCAGAGGCCAGTTTCTGAAATGGCAAAGTACAAATCAGTGACACAAAGAACTCATCAGAACAACTGTAACTCAAAGAAATCATCTGATATTTAATCTACTCATTCTTCTGAGTCATCATGATAATCAAATGTAGTTTAAGCGGATCAAAGTATTTAGTACATTGGTCACACTACATGCATACATTAACTTTCAGTCTTTTTTTTTTTTTAAACTTTCAGTCTTGATGACCCATAGTTCCTAAATTATAGGGAGTTTCTTTCTCTCTTATACTCAGACATGCAGACATAGCAGATGGGTAAAAAATTCCTAACTGCTACATTCTCTTCTGTAACACTGAATCTAGCAAATAAGTTATGTTTTCTTTTTTTTATTGTGACACACATACAGTTATTAAAATTACCTAGTTTTGGAGGTAGACATAGATGAAGAAGATTTTCACCGTTAACTTAGCATTCTCTATTTTTGATTGCAACAGTACCTTTAATTGAGGTTTCATTTTTCTTCTTTTTATTTTGTTCTCAGCTTTGATCACAATGTGCTAAGCAAGAAAGTACAAATTGAGTGATAAATGATGTTACTTTTTATTGGTGACCTGGATATTTTATATTCTAATCATATTGATTTTTTTTCTTGTACCCAAGTCATTTTAATCAACCAACATCTCAAGTGCAATGTTGCATGATTACAATTACAGGGTTTCAGTTGCTAGTATAAGTAATCAGTGAACAAATTTACAAAAATAATTGATATTTTTCAAATATTTCTTAACAAACAGGACTTTTTCAATAAAACAGTTAAAACATTTCATGACTACCTTCTAATAACAATAGAAAATGACAATAGTTTGTTAAATGAAAGGACATTATTCTCAATATATAAAATTGTGTGCAATCTTATTTTTAAAATGTAAAATGTGTTCTATATAGATGACATAGCATGAAAAGTACTATACTTAGAGATTCAGCCTGATTAAAGTAATCTGCTTTTATATTTCCAACTTTCTATTTTACAAAGTTTTGATTAGAAAATGAGAAAAAGTGCTTTATATTTCCATGTGAATGTTTTAACATTAAATTTACAAATTTTCACTTCTGCTTTACACAATTAAAGTAAAGCAAAATAGTTACCACATGGCCATGGTAATGTTTATGTAGCTAATCATTAGTGTCCTGCTCTGTTTAGAAACTTTGTTAGTAATTATTGAATAAAACATTATTTGAGTCTGATGAACAAAGCATTTAATATACAGAATTATTTTTATAAATATTCATTGAATGTGTAAGACAATATTTATAATGTTTGTGAGACATTACATAAATACTAACACACGTTTTAAAATATAATTTGTTTTGATGAAGGAAATAATTTTAATGTCATAATCATTACTTTAGTCAGGTATCAATGAAACCTAATAACTAAAATAAACTATTTTTAAAAGGGAAGTTTTTCTCTGTCTCATGATTTTACTCACAGCTCTTAGGATACTAAGCCTGACAGCCTCTGGTAGAGAAAGTCATCTTGATAATGTGACCATCTTGTATGTCTACCTTATAAAAGTGTCATAAAAGAAACAATGCCAGATTTCACCATTCTTTTAACATCACATCACAAGGACCTCATCTTCCCACTAGTGTTCTATTGAACTTTCCACATTCCTACTAGTTTCATTTAAGTTTCAAGATATTAGCAGCTTAAATCTTTTTTAATTTTTAATTTTTATATTAATTACACTTCATTCACTTTGCATCCCAGCTGTAGCCCATTCACTCATTCCATTCCAATCCCACCCTCTTTCCCTCATCTCCACCCATGGCCCTCTCCAAGTCCACTGATAGGGAGGTCCTCCTCCCCCTTCATCTGATCCTAGCCTATCAGGTCTCATATGGACTGGCTGCTTTGTCTTCCTCTGTGTCCTGGTAAGACTGCTCCCCACTAAGGCGAGGTGACCAAAGGGCCAGCCAATGAGTTCATGTCAGAGACAGTCCCTGTTCTCATTACTAAGTCACCAACTTGTGTACTGGAATGCTATGGGCTACATTTGTGCAGGGGTTCTAGGTTATCTCTATGCATGGTCCTTGTTTGGAGTATCAGTCTCAGAAAAGACCCCTGGACCCAGAATTTTTGGTTCAGTTTCTTTCCTTGTGGAGCTCCTGTCCCTCCAGGTCTTTCTATCTCCTCCTTCTTTCATAAGACTGCCTGCACTCTGTGCAAAGTTTGGCTATGAGTCTCAGCATCTACTTTGATACCCAATTGGGTAGACTTTCAGAGATCTTCTGTGGTAGGCTCCTGTCCTGTTCCCTGTTTTCTTCCTCTTCCAATGTCCATACCATTTGCCTTTCTGCGTGAGGATTGATCATCTTACCCAGGGTCCTCCTTCTTGTTTAGCTTCTTTAGGTGTACAGATTTTAGTATGTTTATCCTATTTTATATGTCTAGTATCCACTTATAAGTGAGTATATACCATGTGTGTCTTTCTGGGATACCTCACTCAGGATGATCTTTTCTAGATCCCATCATTTGCCTGCAAATTTCATGATTTCCTTGCTTTTAGTTGTTGAGTAGTATTCCTTTGGGTAAATGTACCACAATTTCGGTATCCATTCCTTTGTTGAGAGACCTCTGGTTGTTTTCAGGTTCTGACTAACACGAATAAAGCTGCTACAAACATGGTTGAGCAAATGTCCTTGTTGTGTACTTGAGCATCTTTTGGATATATGCCTAGGAGTGGTAGAGCCGGATCTTGAGGAAGCGTTATTCTTAATTATCAAAGAAACCACCAGATTGAGTTCCAAAGTGGTTGTAAAAGTTTACATTCCCACCAGAAAAGGAGTAGGGTTTCCCTTTCTGCACATCCTCTCCAGCATGTCTTGTCACTTGAGTTTTTTATCTTGGCCATTCTAATGAGTGTAAGGTGAAATCTCTGGGTAGTTTTGATTTGCATTTCCCTGATGACTAAGGACGTTGAACATTTCTTTAAGTGTTTCTCTGCCAGTTGATATTCTGCTAGAGAGAATTCTCTGTTTAGCTCTGTACCCCATTTTTTTTCCATTGGATTACTTGTTCTTTTTGCTGTTTAACTTCTTGAGTGCTTTATATATTCTGGATATTACTCCTCTGTCATATTTAGGGTTGGTGAAGATCCTTTTCCAGTCTGTCATTTTGTTCTGATAACAGTGTCCTTTGCTTTATAGAAGCTTTTCAGTTGTATCATGAAGTACCATTTATTGATTTTTTTTTTCTATTTAGAGCCTGTGCTGTTGGTGTTCTGTTCAGGAAGTTGTCATCTGTGCCAATGAGGTCAAGGTTCTCCTCCACTTTTTCTTCTAACCAAGTTAGTGTGTCTGGTTTTGTGTTGAGTAGTTTTTTGATCCACTTGTACTTTAGTTTTGTGCAGGGTGATAAATATGGATCTATTTGCATTTTTCTACATGCAGATATCCAGGAGACCTGCACCATTTGTTGAAGATGCTTGTCTATTTCCATAGTATGATTTTGGCTTCTTTGTAAATAATCAGGTATCTGTAGGTGTATGGGTTTCTTTCTGGGTCTTCTATTCAATTCCAAGGATCCACCATTCTGCTTCTATGCCAGTACCATGCAGTTTTTATTACTATTGCTCTGTAGTACAGCTTGCGATCAGGAATGGAGATACTTCCAGACAATCTATTGTTGTACAGGATCGTTTTGGTGTTTCTGGGTTTTAGTTCTTTCACGTGACATGTGATGTTTAGAATTATTCTTCAAGGTCTGTAAGAATTGTGTTGGTATTTTGATAGGAATTTCTTTGAATCTGTAGATTGCTTTTGACAGTATGACCATTTTCACTGTGATAATCCTACTGATCCATGAGCACGGGATATCAAATAGGATTTCTTGGCTTTAAATAGTAAGGAAATACAGCTAGCTTAGATTATTTTTCTATGGTTACTTTCCAAAACAGAACTCAAGATAGAATCACTTCTTTCATTTTATATTTTTTTATTTATTACAATTTATTCACTTTGTGTCCCAGCTGTAGCTTTCTCTCTCTTCCCTTCCCAGTTCTACACTTCTTTTCTCTTCTTCTCCCCCAGTCCACTAGCCATGACTCATCAGGACTAGCTTTCAATGTCTTCCTCTGTGGCCTGGAAAAGCTGTTCCATACCACCGCTGTCTGGGATAGGTGATCAAAGAGCCAGCCACTGATTTCATGTCAGAGACAGCCCCTATTCACATTAATAGGGAGCACACTTGGACACTGAGCTGCCATGTGCTATATCTGTGCAGGGTTCTAGGTAATCTCCGGGCATGGTCCTTGGTTGGATTATCAGTCTCAGAAAACACCCCTTTGCCCAGATATTTTGGTTCTGTTGTTCTCCTTGTGTATCTTCATACAGCATTTTCTCTTTATACTTTTTCCTCCCAAACTCTCTTCATTATCCTACACAACACCTTTATTCTCTATGTCTTAGTAAAAATAACAAGTAAATAAAATACGGCAAACAAGGATAAAAACAAAAAGAAGAGCTAACAAATAAAAAGCAGAAAAGAAAAATTTAATAAGGAACACTGTAAACACATACACACGCAAAGACACACGCACAGTCAAAAATACTGATTAAAAACTCAAAATTGACTCCTTTTATGTCTTTATCATTTTATATTCTAGACTGCACAGTTTTATTTTAGGTTTTAAGTTATTCTTTTCATGCATGTGACTTCTGGAGGTTTTAAACCTCTATATACTGTTCTCATTCTCTTGTTGAAAATTTACTCATTTTAAAATGTTGATAAATTCTTGTTTAAATTGGGTACAAAACCCCTCCCACAAAATTGGATACCATAATATGTAATCAAATTGCCTGTAAGATTAAGCAAACAAAATGAAATAACAACAGAAAGAAGACAAAAATATCCCAAGATATCTTTGAATTTATTTTTTGATTGCCACCTGGTATTGTTAGTATGCATGTTGAAACTCCATGGGAGGAACTAGTTTTCCCTTTGAGATTAGCTTTTAATTAGGGATTGTTTGTTGTGAGTAGAGTTTATTTAAAGAAGAAAATTTCGATACTCTCAAGCTCTAATAGGAGAGGACTTTGCAAGATAGGAAACACAAAAGAGGTAATCTCTTTGTTATTTGTGCTTGAGCTAAAGTGGTAACAGATTTTATAAATACCAGCAGTGATACATATCTTGGGGAGATGAATAGGTATGGTATATCATAGAAACCATGGAAACTCCATTACCCTAAGGAAGAAGTAAGAAATTATAGGGTGTCTTTGTTTTGTCTTTTGGTTGTTTTTGTTTGAATTGGTTTGGTTTGGTTTTCTGTTTTTTGGCTAACTGAAGCTAGTGTCTTATTTTCTTAAAAAATGTATTAAAATTACTTCAAGAAAAAAACAGATTTGGAAGAAATAATTGATATAGTCAGTCATTATTAAAATATGTTATTTTTTTAGAACACAAAACATATAAATAATGCTAAAAAAGTAGGTACATTCCTTAGGAGTCAAGTATACCCATTAAAAAGGATGAGCATCAATCAATTATGCTCAACACATCTTTGTACTACGTACTTTTGATCAATGTCTACAGCCTTGAATATTTTTTTTAATTTTTATTTTTTTAATATTAATCACAGCTTATTTACTTTGTATCCCTACCTCTTTCCCTCCCAATTCCACCCCCCCCCCCAACTCCTCCCTGTCCCTTTCCAAGTCTACTGCTAGGGGAGGTCCTCCTCCCCTTCCATCTGACCCTAGCTTATCAGGTATCTTCAGGACTGGCTGTGATGTTTTCCTCTGTGGCCTAGCCAAGCTGTTCCTCTCTCTGGTGTGTGGCGGGGCAGGGGGAGGTAAAAGAGCCAGTTCATGTCAGAAATAGTTTCTGTTCCCCTTACGAGGGAAACTAATTGGATACTGGGCTACATCTGAGCAGGGGTTCTAGGTTATATCCATACATGGTCGTTGGTTGGAGAAACAGTCTCATAGAATGTGGGGAGCTTTCTATCACCTTGCTGGACCCCCGAATTCTTGGAATCTGGCCAGACCTGATTTAATGGTTTACTGCCTGGATACAACAGTGTATTTCTGGCTGACCTGGGACTTGCAATACAGTTCACCTCCTGAAATACCTTAAACCCGCCTCCCCCTCGGGGCTTCCAAAGTAACTCTTCTGTGGAACTTTCCTAATAACTGTCATTATCACATATTGTAACTTCTCTGGTAGGTCTTCCTGATTCTGGCAACTCTGCCAGAGCAATTACATTCCTTCCACCCTGCCTTCTCCCTATAAGTTGTATGAATTATACCAAATAAACAGAGGCATTAATCAAAGAAATTGTCTTGGTCTCCATTTCTTACCTCTCTTGTCCCACCCCATTCTCACCCCCTCTCTCAGGGTCTCGTTCAACTGACCTGCTGGGCAGGTCAATGGAAGACCCCTGTGCTCTGATATATTTTGTCCTTGTGGAGCTCCTGTCCTCTCCTGGTCATATTAACTCTTCTTTTTATCATATGATTCCCTGCACTCTACGGAAGGTTTGGTTATGAATCTCAGCATCTGCGTTGATAAGCTGCTAGGTAGATTCTTTCAGAGGCCCTCTGTGGTAGGCTCCTGTCCTGTTTTGTGTTTTCTCCTACTTCCCATGTCCATCCCATTTGTCTTTCTAGGTGAGGAATGACCATCTTACCCCAGGTCCTCTTTCTTGTTTATCTTCTTTAGGTGTATAGATTTCCGTATGTTTATCCTATCTTATAGGACTACATAAGTGAGTATATACCATCTGTGTCTTTCTGCTCCTGGGATACCTCACTCAGAATGATCCGTATTTATCACCTTGCACAAAACTAAAGTCCAAGTGGATCAAAGACCTCAACATAGAACCAGATACACTAAATGGGTCAGAAGAAAAAGTGGGGAAGACCTTGGAACTCATTGGCACAGGAGACAACTTCCTGAACAGAATACCAACAGTATAGGCTCTTAGAGCAACAATTGATAAATGGGACCTCATGAAACTTAAAATCTTCTGTAAAGGAAAAGACATTGTCATCAGAACAAAATGACAGCCTACAGACACGGAAAGGATCTTCACCAACCCTATATCTGACATAGGGCTGATATCCAGACTATATAAAGAACTAAAAAAATTAAAAATAAAAAAAAACCAATCAATCCAATTAAAAATGGGGTATGGAACTATAAAGAATATTCTCTGTAGAGGAATATAGAATGACAGAGAAACACTTAAAGAGATGCTCAAGTCCTTAGCCATCAGAGAGATGCAAATCAAAACCTTACACCAGGCAGAGTGGCAAAGGTTAAAAACTCAAGTGTGAACACATGCTGGAGAGGTTGTGGAGAAAGGGGAACCCTCCTCCATTGCTGGTGGGAATGTAAGTTTGTACAACCACTCTGGAAATCAATCTGGCGCTTTCTCAGACAATTAGGAATAGTGCTTCCTCAAGACCCAGCTATACCACTCCTAGTCATATATCCAAAATATGTTCAAACAACAATAAGGACATTTGCTCAACCATATTTGTAGCAGCTTTATTTGTAATAGCCAGAATCTGGAAACAAACCAGATGTCCCTCAATGAAGGAATGGATAAAGTTATTGTGGTACATCTACACAATGGAATACTACTCAGCAATTAAAAACATGGAAATCATGAAATTTGCAGGCAAATGATGGGATCTAGAGCCTTGAATTTTTATTTTGCTAAACTTAACTGTTTTATATGGATAGTAATAAATTAAACAATTACTTTAATATAAGACATAGGTATTATTATTTTTTGGAAATTAGTAAAACATTTATTGACTGGGCACCATTATTCTTTTTTATACGTAATTTATTTATTTTTATATCAGTCATAGGTTATATACTTTTTATCCCAGCTGTAGCCCCCTCCCTCATTCCCTCCCACTCTCCCCATCCCTCCCTCATCTTCTCCCTGCCCCTTCCAAGTCCACTGATAGAGGAGGACCTCGCCCCCCTTCCATCTGACCCTAGCTTATCATGTCTCTTCAGGGCTGGCTGCAATGTCCCCTTCTGGGATCTAGTTAGGCTGCTCCTCCCTCGGGGCAGGGGGCGATCAACAAGCCAGCCATTGAGTTCATGAGTCAAATAGTCCCTGTTCCCCGGGTACTAGGGTACCCGGTTGGATACTGAGCTACCATGGGCCACATCGGAGCAGGGGTTATAGTTTGTATTCATACATGGTCCTTGACTGGAGAAACAGTCTCCTAGAAGACCCCTGTGCCCTGATCTATTTGGTCTTTGTGGAGCTCTTGTCCTCGCCAAATCTTACTAACTCCCCCTTTTTTCACATGATTCTCTGCACTCTGGCAATGGCTTGGTTGTGAGACTTAATATCAACTTTGATTCATTGTTAGAGTCTTTCAGAGGCCCTCTTTGGTAGATTCCTGTCCTGTTGCTTGTTTTCTCCTACATTCAATGTTCATCCCATTTGTCCATCTAAGCATAGGTATTATTTTAAGAGAAATTAAAAAAAAAAACTACTAGTGAGAAAATGGTAAACAATGTGGCCAAAATACTAAATCTAGATATGCCAACAAATTACTACACAGGAAAAAATCCTGAGTTTGCTAAAGAGTATTTTTATGAAGGTGTTATATACTTGTTTGGCATTTAAGTATGGTTTAAAATAATTAAAATGGCTGGAGAATGTATTATATGATAAACTGTTACATTATGGAGTAATATAGCTTAAACATTCACTCCTAAATGTAGAAAGAGACACACAGGCTGTAAGTTGATAGGTAACTATCAGATCAATGATGAAGTGAGTGAACAAGTGTTCCTTCAAAGAATCAGTATTCATTTCTTAAATATTTCCTAGAATGTATGTAGATGTCCTTCCACTTATAACCTGAGAAGTAGTGAGAATGTTGAAACTTGACAAATAGGAAACACTCATGGAGAGGAAAATACAGACAGGTGAATCAGCAACATTATTGTAGGCTTTTATTGAAGAAATAAACCTGCAGAAATTCTCTGTAATAACCTATGGTTCTCAGACTTATGAAATACTTAAAAACTAGGGTAAATATAAGATAGACATGGATAAAATAAGAAGGAAGATAAAATAATTTTCTTATGGTTTAATGTTGACCTCTGCTATAAAAGGCCAAAGAATGGTGAGTAACAACCTATCAGGTAACTTATAAACATCATAAGGCTGTATACTATCAGTGGCCTGGAGGTTGGTGGTGGCCGGAATGTAGAAACACAACTTATTTCTATTCTGAAAGATGTTTCCTGTTATTTTTGGAAACTGTTAAAACTTTTGAAAATGGTTACTTTTCAAAATAGTATAGCCATGCTAATGCAAGGAAAACACATGAGAATTCTTTTTCTTTTCTTCTATTTCTTCTTCATCATTGTTATTATTATTAGTTTAAATTTATTTACTTTGTATCTTGGTGGTAGCCCCCTCTCTCATCTCATCCCTCATTACCCACTATGGGGATATACTTCTCCCCTACTATCTGTCCCTAGCCTGTCAGATCTCACCAGGACTGCCTGGATCCTCTTCCTCTGTGGCATACATAGTAACATCACCCCACCAACCCCAGAGGTGATCAAAGAGTAGGCAACTGAGTTCATGTCAGAGACTGCCCGTACTCCTCTTACTAGGGAACCCACATGGAGATTGAGATGCTTATGGGCTATATTAGAGCAAGGGGTCTATGTTCTCTCCATGCTTGGTCCTTGGCTGATTCATCAGTCTCTGCAGAGTCCACTGGGCCCAGATTTTTGGCATTGTTGGTCTCCTTGTGGAGTCTCTGTCCCCTCCAAGTCCTTCTATCTCCACTTCTACCATAAGACAACCTAGGCTCTGCTAAAAGTTTGGCTATGAGTCTGTCCAACTGCTTCAATCCCACGATGAGTGTAGTCTTTCAGAGGACATCTGCGGTAGGCTCCCATCCTGTTCCCTTTTTCTCCTCTTCCAGTGTCTATTCTGATTGCACTTCTGAATGAGAAATAAGCATTCTCGCTAGTTTCTACTTTCTTGTTTAACTTCTTTAGATCAGTAGATTTTAGTATATTTATCCTATGTTGTATGGCTAATATCTGCTTATAAGTGAGTATACACCATGTGGATCTTTCTGCTTCTGGGTTACCACACTCAGGATGATCTTCTCTAGTTCCATCAATTTTCTTCCAAATTTCACGATTTCCTTGTTTTTAATAGCTAAGTAGTTTTCAATTGTGTAAATGCACTACAATTTCTGTAGTGCATTTTTTGGTTGAGGGATGTCTAGGTTGTTTCCAGATTCTGGGTATTATGAATAAAGCTGCTATGAACATAATTGAGCAAATGTCCTTGTTGTTTGTTGGAGCATGTTTCAGGTATATGTGCAGGAGTGATATAGCTGTATCTTGAGGTTGCAATATTCCCAGTTTTCTGAGAAAGCGCCCAGATTGATTTCCAAATTGGTTGTATAAGCTGACATTTCTACCAGGAATGGAGGAGGGTTTCCCTTTCTACACATCCTCTCCAGCGTATGTTTTTGATTCTTTCCAGCATGAGGTTTCAATCTTAGCCATTCTGATGGGTGTGAGATGGAAGCTCAGAGCATTTTGATTTTCATTTCCTTGATGACTAAGGACATTAAGTATTTCCATAAGAATTTCTCCACCATTCTGTATTCCTCTGTTGAGAATTCTCTGTTTAGTTTTGTATCCCACTTTTAATTAGATTATTTGATTTGTTGGTTTTAATCTCTTGAGTTCTTTATATATTCTGAATATTAGGCCTCTGTAGAGGCCTGACTCTGTAGAGTTGATGAAGAATTTTTCCCAGTCTGTAGGCTGTCATTTTGTTCTGTTGAGAGTGCCCTTTGCCTTAAAGAAGCTTATCAGTTTCATGCAGTCCCATTATTGATTGTTGATCTTAGAGCCTGAGCTCTTGGTGTTCTATTCAGGAATTTGTCTCATGTGCCAATGACTTCAAGGAACTTCACTTTTTCTTTTAACAGTCTTAGTATGTCTGGTGTTATATTGAAAATTTTGATCCACTTGGACTTCATTTTGTGCATAGTGATAAAGTTATATTTGCATTTTTCTACATGTAGGTATACAGTTAGACCAGCACCATTTATTGAAGATGCTATCTTTTCCCCTTTGTATGGTTTGGCTTCTTAGTCAAAAATTGGGTGTTCTTAGTCAAACCAATTGGGTGTGGGTTTGTTTCTGAGTCTTGGATTAGAATCCATTGATCCACTAGTCTGTTTCTATGTTAGTACCATGCAGTTTTTGTTACTGTTGCTTTATACTCCAATTAAGATCAGGGATGGAGGTACCATAAGCAGATTCATTTTTTATATATAAATTTATTTATTTTTATATCAATCACAGGTTAGGTACTTTGCATCCCATACGTAGCCCCCTCCCTCATTCACTCCCACCTTCCCAAACCCTCCTTTAACTCCTCCCCGCCCCCTCCAAGTCCACCAACTGGGGAGGACCTCCTCCCCTTCCATCTGACCCCAGATCATCTTGTCTCCTCAGTGCTGGCTACAATGCCCTCCCCTGAGATCTAGCCAGGCTGTTACCCTGGCGTGTATGGGGGAGGGTCCAAGAGTCAGCCATCAGGTTCAAGACTGAAACAGTCCCTGTTTCCCTTACTAGGATTGTCAGTTCGACAATGAGCTATCATGGGCCACATCTGAACAGGGGTTCTAGGCCATATCCATATATGGTCCTTGGTTGGAGAAACTGTCTCATATAAGACGCCTGTGCCCTGCTCAGTTTGGTCTTTGTGGAGCTCTTATTCTCCCCCAGTCTTACTAACTTCCCTTATTTTTATTATTACTTCCCGCCCTCTGCAAGGGCTTAATTGTGAGTCTTAATATCTGCTTTGATACTTTGCTATACTGATTCTTTCATAGGTCCTCTTTGGTATGCTCCTGTCCTGTTGCTTGATTTCTCCTCCACTAAATGTCCATGCTATTAGTTCATCTAAATGAGCATTGATCATACCAACCTGGGTCCCCCTTCTTTTATATCTTCCCTAGGTGTGTAGATTTCAGCATGACCTTCTTATCCCATAGATCTATATAAGTGAGTATATACCATATGTTTCTTTCTGCTTTTGGGATACCTCACTCAGAATAATCGTTTCCAGGTCCCACCATTTGCCTGCGAATTTCATGATTTCCTCCTTTTTAATTGGTGAGTAGTATTCCATTGTATAAAAGTACCACAATTTCTGTATCCATTCCTCAACTGAGGGACATCTGGGTTGTTTCCAGATTCTGGCTATTACAAATAAGGCAGCTACAAACATAGTTGAGCAAATGTCCTTGTTGTGTACTTGAGCATCTTTTGGATATATGCCTAAGAGTGGTATAGCTGGGTCTAAAGGAATCACTATTTCTAATTGTCTAAGATAGCACCAAATTGATTTCCAGAGAGGTTGTACAAGTTTGCATTCCCACCAGCAATGGAGGAGGGTTCCTCTTTCTACACAACCTCTCCAGTATGCATTGTCACTAGAGTTTGTGATCTTAGCTATTCTGGTGGGTATAAGGGGAAATCTCAGAGTCGTTTTGATATGCATTTCCCTGATGGCTAAGGATGTTGAGCATTTAAGTTTTTTTCTGCCATTCTATAATCCTCTACAGTCAGTTCTCTTTTTAGCTCCATACCC
>CM053753.1:92364951-92392505 GCA_028658305.1 Pachyuromys duprasi | reverse complement strand
TAGCAAATTTATAAAAAAAAGATTTACATAATTAACAAGGTGCCTCAGTGGGTAAAAGTGCCTGCTGCCAAGCCTGATTATCTGTATTTAATCACAGTGAACAACAGTGTTGAAGGAAACGAAAGATTTACAAAGTTCTCCTCTGACCTTAAAACATGTTTCATGGCATGCACATACTGGTACACACATACAGTCAAATACACACACTGGAAGACTGGGTCTACGGGCTACAATTGAGCTGGGGTTTTAGGTCTTCTCCATTTATGGTCCTTGGTTGGAGTATCAGTCTCTGAAGGCCTCTGAAATACTACTGATAGAGGTTTCAAAGCAGAGGATAAGACACATAGCCAAACTGGGCAGAGTGAAGGGCATCTTACTAAAGAAGGGAAAGGGACTACAGCTGGGATACAAAGCAAATAAAATGTAATTAATGTAAAAAATTTAATTGGAGTGTGGTCATATAATTTTGTAATGGTAAACAAACAAACAAGACCTAGAGGGGACAGGAGTGTCACAAGGAGACCAACAGAAACAAAAACTCTGGACCAAGGGGGCCCTGCAGAGACTGAGACTCCAACTAAAAAGTATATATTTTTAAAAAAGTATATATAAGCAGGGTACCAGAATACAAATTTATAACAAGGGTACAAGGGGAAGAAAGAGATGAAATTCAGAACCCATAAGTTAGTGACATAAATGGCATAGTGATTTCCATAGCATATGTAAGTGCTGAGTTCAGCCCCCAATACCATCAAAACTTCTTGATCAACTAACAAACGAAATAATTTGATATTTAACGTCTCTTAATATTATTATTTAGAATCCTATAAGACTAATTTTACTGTCCATAACAGCTAACAAGCATTAATTTGGCCTGTGAAGCATTAGTCGTTGCTTTGTTACTATAAAGAAAAATTACATTTCCTGGGATAAACAAACAAATGATTAAACAAACAAAAAGTTTCTAATCATCTCTAATGTTGCCACGTAAGTGTAGACAGTACATTTTTTCATGGCTCTGTTTCCAGATGTCATCTACAGTTCCCATCCTATAGCTGTTTATTTTACAAGCCAAAAAAAAAAAAAAAAAGACCAATTATTTTACTTCATTTCTTTTCTCATCCTAAAGCCACATTTACCCCTGTATCACTCTATTATTCTTTAGACATGTGGTTACTTGTGACTGAAATTGATATTTGGTCTCTTATTTTCAACAAAACAAGAGGCTTTCAAAGTCCCTTAATAGACCTTCAGGGTAAGTGCAAATATCAGATACTGAATACAGTCATCTGCATGTGTTCTACTCTAAACCACTCCGCAAACTGTAAATCCCACTGAGTAAAGGATGGAGTGCTACCTATGCAATATAATGAGGGTCAGTGAATGAGTGTAGACCCCAGGCAGTATCACTGAGGAAACCTCATCACCACCCACACGGTAAGCTTTACACTTCATTTCATACAGCCTCTTTCCTGTGGAGTTTTTGTATTCGTCCCCTCATTCTCAACATTTTGAGATCCAACATTCTCAAAACATATTTTAAAAAATTAAAATTAAAAAAATCCAACTCTTTATCTGAACACTGCACTGAATACTCATTTGCCAGTCAATCTCAGTGAGGTTATCCAAACTCAGATTTATGATTTCGTTCACCACCTCATTGCCTTTCTATACTTACTCTTTTTAAGCATTTACTTTTACTATGTCACTAAATGGTTCATAAATGTGACCCCCCATAAACCTGTTATTTCTCAATCAAATGGATACATTTTAATTCTTGTCTATTCTATATGAAACATTATATAACTTTGCCACTACCCCTGGCTGAGATTCTTTTTATCGATGCCTTTAAGACTTTTGAGGCGTTCTATTTTTCATTACATTCTTTTTGAATTGTCTTTACTGCATCTATTTATCGTCTACACTTTGCCTGTTTACCTACCCTCTCTCTTTCTCTTTTTCTCTCTCTCTCACATCAAGAATTTATGCTACCCCTCTACTCTTCGATGTGTGGTTTTAAAGGAAATACATTTTAATCAATATATCTAATACATTACTGGATGACTGAGGATGTGTTTCTCAGGATCATATATTATTAAATAATTTATTTGAGATTTTATTTTAATACTGTACAAAAAACGGACAATGCAGAATCTGGGCACTGGACACAATATAATTTAAGGCAAAGATTTTTTTTTCTAAATTTAGTTTCCTGTTTAGTGTGACATCCAGTACTCCACACTGTGAAAGTCAACTAAGAAACCATGAAGAGGATCATACATTTTATTCTGGATAATTTTTGCGTTAGGTTGAAGACAAATGACTTAAAGAATCTAGCAAAAATTTAAGCATCTCAGAAATGTCTTACATTATATGCATTTTGATTTTGTAATTAGAGTTATTTCCTATACTTTTTTTGAGATTTAAAGTTTTATTTTAACATAAGTGCATGTGACAAATTTTACTGTGGAAGGAGTAGAACACTTGAAATCCCAGTCTCTCCTGCTGTCCTAGAAGTGTCTAATTGCTACATTTTTAACGCAAATTAATTTTCTCATATGCTCAATTTAAGTATCATCCAATTTTCCTCACTGTGGCCTTTTGCTTAAGGAGTAATTACATTGCTGACTTTTTAAATTAAAACAGTGCTCTCTAATTTAGAAAGCATTAAGCTTGCCATTGATTTTAGATCCTGAAAAAATTTTGAGAGATAAAATTTTATATTTGTTCTTATATTCTGTGAACCCAATATTTATTAGTAGATCATTTACATCTATATTCGGATAAAAGGATAATTTTGATAATCAATTGCATTATTCAAAAGAAGACCTCAATGTTTCTAATATTTTTTTAGGTGTGACCAATTTTAATGAAGCTGAATTTAACCTTCTAGTTTAATTTACAGATTAAAATAGGGAATTGACATTTTCACAATTGTAGGGATAATGGGGGGAAATTGTTACAATACTATATATTTATAAATTATTAAAAATAATATTTATTTTAACATAGATGTGAAAAACATGTTGCCGAGGGAAATACTTATTTTCTCTTAAAATGTAAGAAGTTTTTAGTGCACTGGCATAGGAAGGTTGATAGTGCAACTCAATTGATGACAAGAGAACAATATAGAGATATCAGGGACTGCTTAATTTAATCTGCTTCCACCAGGTAGGTTTCAAACTATATATCTGTTTTCACCACATAGATTTCAAATGATATGTCGCATGCTTATATATCTTTCCAAACTTACATCACCAGCTGGGGAATATGGATTCAGTACATGCAAAGGAATGTTTCATATTTAAACCAAGAGACATTTAAAACTTTTTCAAAACTTTTCATATTTACTTTGGGAACTGTGAGTCAGTTACCCAAGCCATGAATGCAGAAGGTGCTCCTCACCAAAATGACAGGGAGAGATCACACAGGTCAACCGAGAGGAAAGATAAACCTACAAAGTACAATCCATAATCTTAGCACATAAAGGAGTCTCAAAATCCTCTAAATGAAAACAAAACCAAGGTTGAATTAGGCATTTCAATGAAGGAATATCAGCACAAATCCTTCAGACCAAGGTACTCAAAACTAAGGTGGGTCTTAATATCATTCACTGTATTTCTTTGCTAGAAAATGATGGAGTGGTTATCAGAGCCTTCATGGTTGTCATATATTCTTGACTCTGATTTCTTGAGTGTTTCCGTGTGCTTTTATGCGCCCAGCAAGTATGTTCAAATAAACAGCAGGAAAAGAGATGACATACAGGATTAATATTTATTCATATTATAGTAGATAATGGACTTTAAAATCAAGTATATTATATTCATGGAATATCATGTCTATATGTATTTACTCACATTTGTCACTTATTTTTATAATCTTTCATTCAAATATTAATCTTATTTTCATATATAACACATATAGTAGATATTACACATCAGAATATATCAAGTTTACTTAACATGTAATTTATGTATTCTCAAAAGTTATTTAGAATTTCACATCCTCAGAGATGTAATTATGATGAAATATCTCATCTCAATTTGAGATCTTCCATAAATGTATTGCATGTTCAAAGTTTCATCCTCTTAGTTTTTATTTAATTCAACAACATATGCTTGGCTTTCCTAGAGTAATGTTTGGCAATTTAAATTTCTTTCACTATTAAGGAGTCTGATGTATTTTATGTAGAGCTGTGGGCTGTGTTTCTGACTACTATAGAAGATGATAGGTGGTAATATGTATTTTCAAAGCTTTAATTTTCTCCTTTAATTTGAGGGTTTTTTTTCTTTCAGCTAATGTTCCTATTTTGCAGCTTCAGGCATAAACCAGTGGGTGGAATTTAATGATGAAAGCAGCAGATGTTAGAAATGCAAATACATCGGCTGCATCAAACTCTTTGCAGCTTATGGGAGTAAAGGGGGGAAAGTCGTGTCCTTTCTTATCCCCAATTACTGCTTCTTGTCAACAGGAGTCAAATAAATTCACTCCTCATTGACTAATTTTGGAAATTATGATGTCTGAAAACAAGACAGAAAAAAAGTGAAGAAAAAACACTGAGTGAATCACTCACAAATCTCCATTTAGATAAAACTTGCATTTCTTTGGGTAGAAGTAATGTTTTTCAGTAATTGCTACATGGAAGGGGAGGAGGACCTCCCCTATCTGTGGACTTGGGAAGGGGAGGAGATGAGGGAGGGAGTGTGGGATTGATGGGGGATGAAGGATGGGGTTTAATCTGTGATACAAAGTGAATAAACTGTAATTAATATAATAATAAAAAAATTACAAATAGAGCTACTATGAACATGGTTGGGCAAACGTCCGTGTTGTATACTTGAGTATCTTTTGATTATATGCCTAGGAGTGGTATAGCTAGGTCTATTCCCATTTGTCTGAGAAAGCACCAGATTGATTTCCAAAACAATTGTACAAGTTTACATTCCCACCAGCAATGGAGGAGGGCTCCTCTTTCTCCACATCATCTCCAGCATGTGCCACTTTAGATTTTGATCTTAGCCATTCTTATGGGTGTAAGGTGAAATCACAAGGTCATTTTAATTTGCATTTTCCTGATGACTAAGGATGCTGAACATTTCTTTAAGTGTTTCTCTGGCATTCGATGTTTTTCTATTGAGAATTCTCTGTTTAGCTTTGTACTCCATTTTTTAATTGGGTTACTTGATTTGTTGCAGTATAATAATCCAGATGTCCCTCAGTTGAGGAATAGATACAGAAATTGTGGTACATTTACACAGTGGAATACTTCTCAGTAATTAAGAACAAAAAAATCATGTAATTTGCAGTCAAATGGGGGATCTAGAAAAGATCATCCTGAGTGAGGTATCCCAGAAGCAGAAAGACACATTGTTTGTACTCACTTATAAGTAGATAATAGACCTATAAGATAGAATAAAGATACTAAAATCTGTACACCTAAAGAAGCTAAGCAAGAAGGAGGACCCTGGGTAAGCTGTTCAACCCTCATTCAGAAAGACAAAAGGGATAGACATTGGAAGATGGAGAAAACGGAACAGGACAGGAGCCTATCACAGAGGGCCTCTGAAAGACTCCACCCAGCAGGATATCAAGGCAGATGGTGAGACTCATAGTCAAACTTTGGGCAAAGTGCAGGGAATCTTATGAAAGAAGGGGGGATAGAAATACTTGGTGGGAACAGGAGCTCCACAAGGGGAGCAACAGAACAAAAAATCTGGACACAGGGATCTTTTCTGAGATTGATACTCCAAACAAGGACCATACATGGAGATAAGTGAGAACACCTGCACAGAAGTAGCCCATAGCAGCTCAGTCTCCAAGTGGGTTCCCCAATAAAATGATCAGGGAACATTTCTAATAGGAACTCATGGGCTGGCTCTTTGAACACCTCTACCTAAAGAAGGAGCAGACTTACCAGTCCAGAGAGGAAGACAATGCATCCAGTCCTGATGAGACCTGATAGACTACGGTCGGATGGGAAGGGAGGAGGCCCTCCCCTATCATTGGACTCGGGGAGGGGCATAGGAGAAGATGAGGAAAGGAGGGTGGGATTGGGAGGAATTGGGGGAGGGGCTACAGCTAGGATACAAAGTGAATAAACTGTAATTAATAAAAATTGAAAAAAATAACTAAAAAAAGAAACTTTGACTAGAATCCCGCTATTACAAATAAAGCTGCTATAAACATAAAAAAATAAAACTAAATAAAATGTGTTAAGTTTGCATTATGACCGTGCACAAGACCTGTACAAACTCATACCAGAAAGAATTAAAACATGGAGAGAGGGGAGTTGAGCCCAGAGTTCTACCCCTAGCCTAGGAAATACTCCAAGCATATAGGTGAAGAGTCAATTTCTCTAAAATGTAGACTTTTTAATTCTATCACATTGCAATTAAGATCACAAACCCAAAAGTAACCAGCAGCACCACTTGGCCTTGATAAAAAAACAAACAAACAAAATCTCACAAAATATTGGGTGAGACAGGAAGCAGTGAGTGAGAAAGCCTAGGAGATGGTGCATATGATCAAAACATATTGTATAAAATTTTTAAAGGAATAATAAAAGTCTTTCATTATTTAGAATAAAACAGTCTACTTAGTAGCATTTTAAATTTTGTGTTAATTTATGTTGTTTCAGAGTAATTTGAAAACTCAAAAACTTTTATCATTATCTGTTATTACAATTTATTCAATTTGTATTCCACTTACGGCCCTCTCCCTCATCTCCTCCCTATTCATCCTTCCTCCCTCTTCACCTCCTATTCCACTGATAGGCGAAGTCCTCCTCCCCTTCCATCTGACCCTAGACTATCAGGTCTCATCAGAACTGCTGCATTGTCTTCCTCTGTGGCCTGGCAAGGCTGGCACCCCACAGGGGGAGGATTTATTTTTTTAATTTACACAGTAGTATTTCTTTTACATGAATAATTAGATCACGTTTAATCTAATCCATAACTATTTAAACATAGTTATGTATACATATAAAAATTTTGTACATGTTATGTTGAAAATTTTTCTTTGCTATAGAACATTTTCAAATATGCACATTTATATTTTACATTTTCCACTTAACTGCTAAACTATATCCAATAATTAAGTACAAAATATGAAGAACCACAAATGAAGCAAACAATGTAATTTTGTGTTACTTTCTTTATATTTTATTTAATAACTACTCTAAACTCCCACATTGTTGTAAGCCATTTCCTGCTACAACAGTAAATACCACACGGGGAATAAGTTAAAAATGATTGAATGTTATTTCTCATAGCACAAGTACATGTACTTAAAAATGGAGTGGATTAACATCTTTGTGTTTTGTTAAGAGATGCTCTTAACTTCCAAGGAGGTGTGCTAAGCAATCACTACAGCATTCCTCAGTAATGAACCAGGAGTATATTGGGTCTAAGGAGGAATACTCATTCCAGAAGAAGGAATTCTTTGTCTTTTCAAGTGACTGAAGGGCAAAGTGCTTGAACAACGTGCCTACCTGAGCCATGACAGAAAAAAAAATCTTTTCTGAACTAACTACCCATTTAAAAGACCACATCTTATTATCATGCATTAAAGCTTAAGTTTAAAAACGGCTGGCACTTTGACCCTCCCCCATACATGCCAGGGAGTAACAGCCTAGCTAGATCCCAGGGGAGGACATTGTAACCAGCCCTGAGGAGACAAGATGAACTGGGGTCAGATGGAAGGGGAAGAGATCCTCCCCCATTGGTGGACTTGGAGGGGGCTGGGAGGAGATGAGGGAGGGATGGGGAAAGTGGGAAGGAATGAGGGAGGGGGCTACGCCTGGGATGCAAAGTATCCAACCTGTGATTGATATAAAAATAAATAAATTACATTAAAAAAGATTAAGCACTAAATAAATAAATAAATAAATAAATAAATAAATAAATAAATAAACGGATTAGCCAAAAGGGGAAAAAAAGTGTTTAAACCATTACACATATATTGTGGCCATAGAAACCAATTACTATATATTTTTTTCTAATAACACAGGAAAAGAATGAAAGACAAAATATGTATCAAAGTACTAGGGATATAAAGTTTATCTATCATAAATAAGTTAATTAAAATAAAAATTATACAAGAACATTTACTCTAGCAGGAATGGTTATGAATGCCAGCAAACCCAGCACGACAGAAGCAGAGTCTGGAAGATCTCTTAGAGTTTAAGACTAGTCTGTTTTATATAGTTTTTGATCTCTAAGACTACCAGGTTAAACTCCATCTCAATTAATCTGAAAACAAAGAAATAGGTTGTTGGTTTTCTTTTTAGCTTTCCTTATATTTAGGTAGTGAAATGTGGATGGAAAGATAATTTCATATGTCAACAAATGCTATTACTGAGCATGCTTGAAAGGGGCTAATTTAATCCTGGGTTTCAGGAAATTGGAATTTCAAGAGTTATATCCTTTATTTTTTTAAGGTTTTTAAGCCATTATTGTTTTGTGTGTGGGTGTTTTACCTATGTATATATGTGTACCCATACATGCATATCTGGTTCCAGCAAATGCCGGAAGAAATTGTTTGATTCTCTGGAATTACACACAACTGTGAGTCATTATGTATGCTGGGAATTGAACCCAGATCATCTGGAATAACAGCTAGTTCTTTTAATCACTGAGCTAGCTTACCAGTCTTGACTGCCACTCTTCTTAAGTAAGCCCACTCTGTTGTCTCCGGCTACTATTATTTCTTAGATGCAAGAACTGTATGTTCTGAATTAAGCTGGAGCTTAACTCTGTGTTGGGAATAGCCCATAAGTAAATTCCTTTGAAGACAAGAAAGAAAAGAAAAACAACAAAATCTATACCTTGTTTGAACTTACTTCAAGTTAACTGAGAAAACAGGAAGCTTGAGAATACCAAATGAAACCAGCTCATACTACAAGACCTATTCTCAATGCCTCTTCCTTCACATTGCTGAGAAGCTACAGAAGCCATGTTAAAACTATATAATCTTTTCGGGCATAGGTAAAATCCCACTACAAAAAATGTAGTCTGCATCAAAGAACCCAATTTGTCCTGCAGGATTTCAAAGTAATTTGTTAGTCTGCTTAGAAACAGAAGAAAACTGAAAATCTTAAAATTTTAAAGGAAAGCATTTCAGCCTTCAGCCTTGAGAAAATTTGGATCTGGGAGGTTCTGAAGGTTAAGAAATCCTTAGAACCGTCCTCAGCCATGGGCCTTAAGAAGGTTACTGCTGAGAGATGGCCATTGCATCATTGTCTCACTCAATCTCAGCACTTCACATTTTTCCCATACAAAGTTAAAGAAACGATTTACTGTAAGCTCTGTGCTCTTTTAAGGAGAATCTAGATGATTGATAAGGTAAATGAAGTCCAAACATTATTTACTAGGAATAAAGTGATAACCAAAATGGGAAAATTGGGAGACTATGGAAAGGACTTACCTGTGACAGGTTTGTCAAACAGCAGGAAGTCAGGAGTTGAGATCCCTAGTATCTAGGTACAATTCAGGAAAGGCAGAGACAGGTTAATCCTTGCACTTAACTGACAGCCAATCTAACAAGACAAGTGCAAGTTTATCCTATGCTGAAAATTAGCTAAAACCACTATTTTCAGTAAGAGACCTCATCTCATAAGGTAACGTGACATGACTGAAGAAAATACTTTACACTGACTTCTGCATATGTATGCCTGAGTACTTACAAGCACAGAGAAAAGTGCACCCAGATATACATAAAAATACTAACAAAAATATATAATAACTTACCATTCGTCACTTAAAATCATAAACAGTCAGAAAGAGTACTTAATTTAATAGAAATTTATGAATTAAAAGAGATCATATATACATCTGGAACTAAGAAATACAACTTGAGAAACTGTGTACCTTTCTGGTGATTGTAACAATGAAAAACACACATATCATGTGCTGTTTACATACATAACAATTAACCAACAAACCAAGTTCCTAACTCTTGATAAGGTTGATATTATGATCTCCCCTAGTATATCATAATTTTTGATGACTGTAGGGATAACAATAATTTGAAAATAATTGCATATTTCTTAGAAATGAAAAATGATAAGAGTTAGATATGGAACTTGAAGGTGTGTGAAGTACTACACTCTGGATAAACTTCTGATGCATGAGTGGCTGCTAAAATAATTCGGTAAATCTTACAACCTGGATTTTATCTCTGAAGCCCATGTAGTAGAAAAAGGGAACCAACTATCACGTTATTCTCTGCCCTCCATGTGTGTGCTCTGTCATGCATGTATATATATACACCCACTTACATATTGACACACAGACAGAAAAACTAATTAAATGATATTAACCAACAAAAGTATCTGACTATTGTATGCACATTATAATTTAATGTATGGGAATCTATTTGGTATATGTAAATGCTAACAGTCACTATGTGTCATTCTTTTTCTTGCTATTCTGTTCTTTTTGATTAAAGCCAAATCCTGTAAGACTGGAAGAATTGGTGTTTGTGACCACACAGTACATTGAGATCACTTGGTTTTATGATGAGTACATGTTAATATTTATACTCTGTGTCGCGCTCCACTACTTAGTGACTCTGAGACATGAAACTCCAGTGGCTTGACCACGGCTCATATCCTTAGAGCTCTTTTCTATATCACCCACATCCAGCATTTTGGCAACGAATAAAAAGATCTACTAGAAAATCATTGATCTGGCCTTTGCTCGTTAGTGGCAAGTGATGTCCTACCACCTGCTCCCATGTGTAACGCTGTCAGGGTTTTACTGGAGGCTGGTAGACACAGTGTCTGGCAGGTGGGCCATTCTAGAAACAGCTCTGCACAGCAGAAAGGGAAAATAAATCTGAGCCGTTTAGCCAGCATCCGCTGCTACAATTAATGCATTCAATGAGGCAAATTACGATCTCCATACAAAGTAAGTGTGCTGCCTCCACATTTCAACTCTCTAAATGTTACTTAATCTATGCCTTCTCATCTGCTATTCGCTAAAGTCATCCCTTAAATTGTGGCCATTTATTTAATTGCACAGAATAAATTTTGTACAGCTTCAACGTAGAAGGAGGCTGTCTCTAAAAGTTTTAATTGCCTGTAATTTTTCAAAGAAAGGGGATTGTCTGCCTCTCTCTAATTTATCTCACTCTCCCCTCAATGTACAAATGTGAGATTTATTTTCTTATTTTCTGAACTTCATTGGAAAGATTAACATTATGCATTTAGTTTATTATTGTTGTTATTATTATTTTACAATTTATTCGCATTGTAACCAAGTTGTAGTCCTCTCCATCATCTCCTTCAGTTACCCCCTTCCCTGCCTGTTCTCCCCCATCCCTCTCCTTTAGTCCGCTGATGGGGAAAATCTTCCCTTTGGCCTTAACATGTTTCATATATTCCTGGGATGAAGTCTACGATGTTTCTGTCTTTTATCAAAGAATTATAATACATTGCAGAATGGTATAAATGACATCAATATACTAGTGTAATAAAGAGTCCTTAATGAAAAAGGTGTTCCAAAGTAATATTCTCCTGAATTTCACTGGCATAGCTTAGTATAACTGTGCATATTAAACAATATATGGAAAGGCAAAAGCTATGGCCCAGCAGATCAAAACACTTCCTATTATGCCTCATGACCCAAAGCCAGACTGTCTTGTGGTCCTCTGAATCCCACACACTCACATCTAGCACACACACACACACACACACGTAGTTCTCCTATGCCCAACCCCTCACCCACATACAAAAAATAATGCTTAAATTAATTTTTAATATATGAAAAAAGTTTAAAAATTATGTGAAATAAATATTTATATTTAAATAACTCATTGATACTTATTTACTTGTGCATACCTTCTATTATTCTTTTAAGTGTGTTTTGTGAGTATGTGCTTATATTGTGTGTACATGCCTCTGCAGAACCCAAAATTGGTTGTTGGGTCCCTGGCACGTGAGTTCCAGGCTTTTGCAGGGTCCCTAACTTGCTAAAGAATACTGTGACAAGAACTGGCTGAGCCAGGTTCCCAACCTCCAAATTCCAACATTTGACTTCGTGCTAGACAGAAAGCGGCTGAACTGATAGAAATTAAATAGAATTGAACACATTCTTAGATATAGAATTTTATAAATTGTTTCTACAGTAAATGTGTGTCTGTATTATTTTATTACTTGATAGAGCTATATCTTTCAATGCTAAAATTTTAGTAGGTAATATGTGATCATGACAAAAAATATAAAACTCAAAATGATTGTTTCAGAAACAAACACCATTTGTGAAGGCATCTTGTCCAGGGTTTGCTGAAAACACAAGAAACTGTATTTTTCTTTTCCAGATAAATTATTATTGTTGTTGTTAGAATTGTGTATATGTGCGTGTTTGGGTGTGATCATGTGTATGTACATGTGTGTGTACATGTGTGTATGTGTGTGTACATATGTTATGTGCATGTTAGTATATGTTTGTGGACATGTGTATATATGGCTCTATGTGTGTGCATATGTATGTGAGAGAAAGAGAAAGAGAAAGACCAGCCCATGTAGAAGTAGATAGATAGCTCTCAGGAGTCAGTTCTCTTCCTCAGCTGTAGATTTAGCTATGAGGTTTGTGCGGCAAACTTGTATCCATTGAATAATATTTCTGACCAATGGACTACATTTTCTTCTTCAACTAGGTAGATATGTCCATGTTTCTTTCAATCAATGATCAGCATTCTATTCTTTTTCTTAAATATAAATGAGGCAGATTATTTATCACCATTTAAAGTTTAAATTGTATACATACAAGTATGTGTGTGGATACATATACATCTGAATAAAATTGTTGCTAATAAAAATAACATTTAAAAATTAAAAAACTTGGTTTCTTTACTATATAAAATAATCTAAAGGTTTTATATTTAAAAGTTGCATATTTCTAAAATAATGTAAGGCATTTAAAGACAACAACATTTATTGCTCCGTGTAAAACAAAATGGGAATACTTTGATAAAAAAAAAAAAGAACTTAAATAGCTGTATCCTAAATATACAAACAGTTAAAAAAAATCTTCATATTGGACAATCCATACATACAGCAGTTTCTCCTGCACTGTGATTATGTAAAGTCCTCCTTTCTTTCAGACCTGGAAACGGACCCTATCTTGAAGTCTTAGGATCAAAAGTTCCAATATTTTACTTTAATATAGGTGAAATTCTAAGACTCAACAGCAATGAAAAGACTACAAATGAATTCTTCACCCCGGGTATTACTGACAAAAAGGATTAAATAAATACGTTTGATTTCTTTTCTTTCTTTTGAAGCATAAGCTCACTCCTATAATAGAATGAAGCTTTAGATTCTTTTTGAGTATATTGCCAAACTCTTATCTAATGTAAATTGATATTTAACAACTTTTCCCCATTCCTGTGAGGATTTTGAACTTTTAAAAATCAATTTCTTTTTCAACAACCCTGAAGTGAGTTTGCCTACTATGTATTTTCTTTGAAAAATGAATATATTTTTCCTCTGGCTTCTGCTATGTTGTTTGTTCCCACTCCAAACTCCCATTCCATTTATTTACAGTCTCATTGATCCTTCAATAGGATGATTATGAATATAATCTTCCAGTTACTCATCATTCTGAAGTGTACTCTGCTTGTGTGAGGGCTCAAGGATCAAAGCTGAGGCCAGTGCAACCCTAGAAGATGCTCTAATTCCATTCCTAAATTTCAATGGTTCTCAAAAGGTGGAAAATGAAAAACAAGCACAAAATGAGTTATTCTCCTAGAGAGAAAATACCAACCTTATAATATAGAGACTCAGGTCTCCAGTCCGTTTCCTCTCATCTCATCATTTACACTAGAAACATCACATCTTCATCAGTGCTTTGAACATATCAACAGTAGATATTCTTCTCAGGTTAAAAACTCTTCCTTAAAGTTCTACTCTCAGGTTCAACAAAATAAAGACAAAAAGAAGTACTTAAAAAATTAGTACGCAGTAACCTTCCTCTTATTTGATTAAAAGAAACACTTATACTTAAATACTTCAACTATTAATACAAGATCCTAAAGGGTTTTTTCCAAAGTGTCATTTAAAAGAAAGCAGCAAAAGAGATGTCCTCAATTTGCCAGGGGTCAAGGATTTGTTCAATAGTTAGACCTTTCCAAAGACCATAGACTTTGTGTTTCCTATTCCAATAACTAGAACTAAAAGTTAAAATTGATTCAATTCCATGAAGAAGGAAGAAACTAACTCATAAAATTATACAGCTCAGAGGTCTTCATAGGTCACCTAACCAATCCCCCTTGCCAAAATACAGCTGAAACCAAATATATTGATTCAGGGACCTGGTGTTTGAATACGTTTTTGCAGAGCTACTCAGGTTCTCTACATCAAGTCCGAAAGAGGACTGCCATTGGGTATCAGTGAATTATTTTGCCTGAAAATAGTTTGTAATAAGATTTTAGGACATGATAAAAACGCCTGTTATTGTCCTATCTAATATGTCTGATTTTGCTACATGAAAAACTTTGGCAGTTTTCTACATAATATTTTCTTTTCAATTTGTTTTAATTTTTCTCTTAAATTTAGCACATCAGAACTTATGCTATTTGGTTAAATATAATAACTCATACTTGTACTTCAGATTACAAGTTTAAATCTTGTCTCAGTTAGAGTCACACCAATGTACTTTATGTTATCAGTGGCTTTTGTGAACAGTGTTGTTTCCCTCATTTCTTTCTCAGGCATTTTGTCCTTTGTATACAGGAGGGCTTCTGATTTTTTTTTTTTTTTGAGATGAGGCAGGGAGGGTGGGATTGGGAGGGAATGAAGGAGGGGGCTACAATTGGGATGCAAAGTAAATAAACTGTAACTAATATTAAAAAATAAAAATTTAATTAAAAAACAAAGAAAACACAAGGTAGTCTAAATGATTGAAGTATATTTGGAATGCCATGTATAATGTTCATAAAAATAAATGAAAAAAAATTTTTAAAAGATTAAAAAAGATCTTGTCTCAGAAAAAAATGATTTAACAACAAAAAGTAGCAAATATTATTTTGTAGAGAATAGTTACCATTATCAGAGACGTAATGTCTATGACTGTTAGCCTAAACCTAGTCCTGGAAGCTTCGAGCCTCCATACAATCTTATATAGGCTTAGGATATTTTCAGTCCCTGAGACTTACTGCTGGATAAACTCACCCATTCTAATTCTTTCTGTTTGTTTCAGCCCAGCTGTTTGGACTCAAAATTCCTCTCCAAAGCTGACTGTTTCAAATTGGCTTCCCTCAGTTTCTCACTGACTTCCTCTACTTGGAAAAACTGCCACTGAACTCTATAAACTGAATTTAATGAACTAAACTGTACTGTCCTTTCAGTCTCTACTGTACTTTATTCTTTCTCTACTGCCTTTCCCTTACTTCCTCTCTATTGTCTATCTTCTTCTTCTCTGGCTGCTCTTAAGTATCTCGTCTTTCCTGTCTGTTTTCCTGTGACTTGGTTGTATCCTATCTTTGACTTTTGCTGTCAATCTCTCCAATTCATCACTTTGTGTGCCCCTCAATAAATTCCACTTTCAAACATGGATGTTTATGTCTAGAAACTAACCTTACCTTCATTGATTGGGATTAAAGATGTGTACTAAGGGCATGCTTGTTTTCCAGTCAGATCATACTGTAATCCAGGATGTGTCTGCATTTCAGCTGGATGACACAGTCCTAAACGATCTTTGGATGTGATACCTTGTCAAAGCAGTCATGCTGCTGGATTAAAATTCCTCTACCTATAACCATCATTTCTCCATCTTTATTGACATAACTCATAATGTGATGTTAAGAAGTTCCCAAGATCACCAATGCCACACGATTAGTGAATTCTACTTATGTATACATGATGAGATGCAGTTTATTTTACCTAATGTTGTACTTCCTATGAGAAAACATTTTTGTTATGAAAAGTTTAATGCACAGTAATTTTGTAACAAAGAGATTAAAATTTCTCACTTAAGTTTTTGTTCAGTAATATGACTGCCAACCTTGATGCCAAATGTAGAAAACAGTCAAATATATTGTCATAAGAGAACAGTAGACAGCAGTTAGACGACTCAGGGCATTGGAAACTGTGGTAAAATCTACAATCTAGTAAAATTTCTGAAGGTGTTTTATTTGTGTGTGTGTTTGGTTTTTTGTGTGTGGTTTTTGTTCTTGTTGTTTGTTTGTTTTAATTTAAAACACTGACTCTCTCTGTAATGGCAATAGTGGATAAGAATGCTCCTAAGTATGAGAACCTAAATTTAAACTCTCAGAACCCTTGAAAGGAGATGAATGTGTGGGAAAGAGGACATGCTCAGTCCTGACTCAACATGATGAGTTGCTGTAGATGGGAAGGGGGTTCTCCTTTTCTGAGAAATAGGGGAGGGGGAGGTAGGGAGGGTGAAACCAGAAGGTGAGGAGGGATGAGGAGACAACTAGGATGTAAACTGAATAAAAAGAAAGTTTGTGTGTGCCTACATGCCTACATCTAAACACCTGTGAGCCTGCTGACAACCAGGCTAGTTTCCGGATTGGTGAGAGGCACTGAAGAAGCTGTAGAAGTTAATAGGGGCATAACCAACATATGTTGGGCAAGAAAAGGCATATGTGCGTGTGTGTGTGTGTGTGTGTGTGTGTGTGTGTGTCTGTGTGTGAGAGAAGAGGGTTGTATATATATACATATACATATATAAATTATTCTCTCATTAATAATACAAACCACAGCATCCCTTTTTTTCCAGTCACTTCCCTCATGCCTCCCCAGATCCATTGCTCCTCTTTCCTCCATTTCCCTTCAGAAAAACTAGGTTTCCCATTGATATCAACTGAACAAGATGAAATAAGACTAGACACAAACCCTCATATCAAGACTGTATGTGACAACCCAGCAGGAGGAAAAGGTCCCACGAGCAGGCAAAAGAGTCCAAACTACCCCCACTCCCATTGTTAGGACAACAGAAATCATAGTCTGAACAACCAAAGCAAGCATGCGGAGGGCCTAAATAGAAAGTGTCCAATCTGTATTCACTTTACATGAAAATGTATGTGGGTGCAAAGAGAATGAATTAATAGTTGTAAAAGCCTACAAAATGTTAGGTGGAAGTCTTGTGTACTTGTGTATGTAATTTTTCATCCCAGCTATTGATGGAAGAAGAGAACCACCAGTCTGAGCTACTATCCAGATCCTACATTTCTATATGCTGAGAAACAAACAGAAAAAAAAATAATTTAATTAAGATCACTATTTGAAAATTGGTTTGACTTCTTAGTAACAAGAACAAATTTGAAGTAACATTTTCAGTTTGTGAACTCTCTCCTCAAAAGTGTCACCATTCTGTGCTTTGGGAAAATTCTGAGCTTCATTAAAATTGACCTCAACTTCATTCTGGAAGACTATATTGATGATGTCTTTAGAGACAATGTCTTCTGGAATGATAAACGCCAAGTTGAGTGGTAGCGTCAGATCTCACTTCTTAATTTACTTACACTCTTAATCATCCTAGCCTATTTTACCCAGGCATCTTAACTTGGGGAAATTGTTCACCAAAGAAATTTTTTTCTTACAAGTCTAGAGGATGAGATTCCAAGTTCATGACCGATTGTGGATTTAATGTCTAAGGACTGCTTTCTTCCTGGCTTTAGAGAGCATTTCTCACTGTGACCTCACATTCTGGAATCTGTAAGAAAGCTCATTCTCAAGCCAATTAGAAAGTGAGTGCCTACAACCTCTCTGGTTGTGGAGAAAGGGAAACCCTCCTCTACTGCTGGTGGGAATGTAAACTTGTACAACCACTCTGGAAATCAATCTGTTCCTTCCTCAGACAACTAGGAATAGTGTTTCCTCAAGATCCAGCTATAACAATCTTAGGCATATATCCAAAAGACGCTCAAGTACACAATAAGGACATTTGCTCAACCATGTTTGTAGCAGCTTTATTTGTAATAGCCAGAAGCTGGAAACAAGCCAGATGCCCCTCAACAGAGGAATGAATACAGAAATTGTGGTACATCTACACAATGAATACTCAGCAATAAAATAAAATAAAATAAAATAAAATCAGGAAATTTGCAGGTAAATGGTGGGAACTGGAAAGGATCATCCAGAGTGAGCTATCCCAGAAGCAGAAAGACACACATGGTATATACTCACTCATACAGACATATACTATACGATATAACTACTAAAACCTGTACACCTAAAGAAACTAATCAAGAGGGAGGACTCTGGCTAAAATGCCCAATCTCCAGCCAGAAAGGCAAAGAGGATGGACATCAGAAGAAGGAGAAAACAGGAAATAAGTCAGGAGCCTACCACAGAGGGCCTCTGAAAGGCTTTGCCCTGCAGACTATCAAAACAGATGCTAAGACTTATGGCCAACTGTTGGGCAAAGTGCATGGAATCTTATGAAAGATGTGGGAAATAGTAATATCTGGAGAGGACAGACACTCCACAAGGAGAGCAACAGAACAAAAAAATCTGAGCACAGGTGTCTTCCCTGAGACTTATACTCCAGCCAAGTAGCATGCATGGAAATTACATAGAACCCCTGCACAGATGTAGCCCATGGAAGTTCAGCCTCCAAGTGGTTTCCATAGTCATGGGAACATGGACTGTCTCTGACATGAACTGATTGGCCTGCTCTTTGATCACACCCCCACCCCCCCCCAGGGGGAGCAGCCTTACCAGGCCACAGAGGAAGACAATGCAACCACTCCTGATGATACCTAGGATCAGAAAGAAGGAGAGGAAGACCTCCCCTATCAGTGGACTTGGGGAGGGACATGGGTGGAGAAGGGGGAGGAAGAGAGGGGTCAGGAGGGGTGGTGGGAGGGAGCTACATGGGGGATACAAAGTGAATAAAGTACAATTAATAAAAAAAATTAAAAATACTCTCCACGAATAAAAAAAAGAATGAAAATCAGAAAGGTGAGTCTCTAATACAATATAGACGGGAATAAAATAATAATAATTAAAAAAATGCATTCAGGTTTGAAGTGTTTGTTTCCAGGGCTGGGTGCTGTAGCTCAGTGGTAGAGCACTTCCCTCACATGCACTCATCCCCTGTGTTCCTCCACTCCTCAAAAAAGGCAATAAACAAACAACAAAAAAACAAAAAAGCAACAAACGAAACAAAAAAAGAAAATGAGTGCCCATTCATTAGATACAGGAGCTTGAGGATAGTTTTACCTCCTGAGGCCCATGATGACATCACTTTGAATGTGGGAACTCAGCATGTGAATTTTGGGAGAAGAATAAGTATTCACATCTTAGCTTATCATGAAAAATATGAGAAACGGTGAATTTCTATGAGTAGTACCTGGGAGATTTAATAAGTCGAAGCTACAAATTAATCCTATTATAGAGACATAGAATAGCACAATTTTATTTAAGTGAATTTAGCTCAGGATAATTACATTAGACTACAACTGCTTTAATAATGGTGATTATTAAGTAAAATTATTCCTTTGAATAAGGTTTCTACCTTTACCTTTGCTTGATTTTATTTTGTAAATAGAGACCACATCCATTTAACATTATATTTCTCAAACTTTGAGAAATGAATGGGAATTGTATTTTTTTTTAAATTTCAGCATAATTTCCTCTTTGCCTGTAGGTAGTATTTTGAATGACAATATAGGGGATTCAGAAAAGAATATGAAATGTAAGGTAGATTGGGTTTCTAAAATGTTATTTTAAACTCTCATCTGTGGCTGCTCAATTGAAATACCTACTTTAAATAAATGAATTCAAAGCAAATTGATGAAAAATGTTTGCTTAAATAATTTCAGCATATGCTTTCAAATTGTATGCAAATTTCTCTCTATTCTTGAATGTGATGTGACAGAATAACCCCTCAGAATTCCCAATAAAATACTAGTGGAGAACATTGATCTGCAAATAATAGAGTTCTTACTTATTTCATGTTGAGAGTATTTAAATAAGTCACTGGTCAAATGGTAACTTTAAGAATATATTATCCACTGTTCACAGTTTGTGTAAGTTTGTGGGTGTATCTGTGAATGGGCTCTCCTCAGTAAAATTTAGACTGTATAATTCTGATTGTTTTCCCATCACTTTGACAACAACAGGGATATCATATGTCATCTGTGCTGGCAATCGTAAGATGTGTTTGCATATAAATCACTAAGGGAATATAACCAATGCATTCAGTTTTCAGTAAACAGTTACTGGTTTCTTTTAATGACAGACATAATATATTAAAAATCAGAGAACATAGATGTTAAAGTATTCAGTTTACAAAAATTATTTTAACAAGAAAATATTATATAATCCTGTAGCAGTCCAGGCCACAGATAATTCTGAGCCTATAAGATTTGGGAGATCAAGTATAATCCTAAATTCTCAGCAAAACCATTGGTCTATTCTTCTTTTGATTGACAATAACATATACTGTTAAATCCTAAAGCAGAGAAAAAAATTGTTAATTGTTAAACTTTCCTTAAATGCTATTAGATTTTCCTTGAAATTAAAGTTTTGTATAGAAGATTGAGAGTTTAAGTGACTAGTTCTCCTGACTATATTTTCCATTTTGAAACAAAAATTGCATACACAAATGAAAATATCGACAAGTTCACTTTCACCATCACAACAGAGACCATTTTCCTTCGGTCACAGGCTTTTTATCCTTTTATTCGACTACATTATTTGTATTTTTCCTCCACTATAATATTATGACAAGCTAAAGTACAGAAAATATTCAAATTGATATTTTTCAAATATTTAAAATCTTGTCAATATATTCTCTCTCATCCAACCAAAATATCATGTGTTGAATGTAACGAAAACTGATTTTTCTCTAGTATATGCAGCTTCAAAATATAGACACTAAAAATTACATGGTTTTCTAGTTATTGTGTATATACTCACAAGTTGAATTTCTTTCTTATAGAAGAGACAAACAATATGTAGTTAATACAATTTTCATCCCTTTCTAATGTTAGAAAGGGTGGAATGCCAGATGGATCTACAGTTTCTAATGCAAGATGTGTTCTAAACAAAAAATAGACTCAAGACTGTGCTCAGATTTTTTGAGGAGGTAGTTTAGGGGTTCACTATGGTTTTGAAAATGAATAATTTATACTTTTACATGTGCATTTTTACCAGACAAGCTGTCTACCTGTCCTATTTTTTCTTGTAAATTTTGCATAATCTAACAGCTTTAAAATCCTCTCAGCTCATTTACCTAGCATAGGTCTGACCAAAAATTCTCATATTTCCTATCTCTTCTCACTGTGCTAGTTGAAAGGTCTTCATATTTTAAAGAACAATTAAACTTAATTATATTCAATGTTATCTTCCCTAGCTTACATTCACAAGAGGACAAATTACAAATGGTCTACAAACTTGTAAGAAGATTCCTTGAGGTTGAATTAATTTATGTAAAATAAATGGAAAAATATAACATTATTTTTTATAATCTTCATCTGCAACTGTTATTTATAGACTAATAATATATCAGTAGACAACTCCAATATGCTGAACAATTGATATATTCATCTGAGTAAGATATACAAATGCAACCTTTTTTTTTCCTGTATTATTTCAAAGTAAGTCTAGAATGAAGACTCTTTTGTCAGACCATTTTCCTTAGTTACTTTGATGAAGTAAGTTTAAGATTTTTATACAGAATAAAGATCATTGGGTTAAAACTGACTTCTTTAAAACATTAACAACAACGAGGTAAGAAATACATTTCAAAGATTGGAGTAAATATTATGTAAATACATCTAATTTCCATAATGTATATATTTGGTTACCTTAAATGTGATACAATGACTAGTAGAACAACACTTGCAATGTGGAGAAAAATAACCCTACTTATTCAAGACATTCACATTACTGTATTAAAACATAGTGAAATGCTACCAAAACACTTTTTGGTTAAATTTTCATGTAGGCTGGAAAGATAATCATACTCAACCACTGTTTAGGGTATTTGAATTCCTACCATCATGATTTTTGCCAGCTCTTATGTTGCATTTAATTCATGGTTAGTTTACCAGCATGGTATTAATTTATGACCATAGCATTAAAGTCCTGCAATGACATAACAAAAGATTAAGCACTCCCTTTTGTTTTTGCCACATACAGTCACATGCAAACTTAATTTGCCACATTTTGAAACCATGACATGTGTACTTCTAGCATCTACAAAGTATGGAAGGAGAGGTTTGTGAATCTGCCGCTAAATGTAAGTCAATACAAATAGCCAGGCAGTAATGAACTCACAGTGGTGGACTGAACTCTGAAGAGAATAAGACCAATGGCAATATTAAAAAGCAATGTTGGGGGAATCTACATATTTTTTTTTGAAAATCTATGAGAGCCAGCTATAAAATAACAAGAATCAGTTTTACAATTAACTGCATTTTAAAATTTTTGCATGTTCACATTTTCTGTGTAACCACAGGGAGTCATTCCTTGAAAAGGAAAATAAAAAATGAACAAATGAATTAAAAGATAGCACAAAATGCTTTGGATGGTTCTGCATTCTCTATTAACACAAAAGCTAATAAAGCAAGGATCTTTTAAATTCAGTGAGGCAGGATATGTAAAATTAGTACATTTTAATCTCAGAAAAAATTTCATTTGATAAAAATAACATAGTCTTCAGTTAGCACACAGAAACTTTTGTATCCTCTTTGAAATATCTTGAAGCTACAGGGACTGCCACTGATTGATAACAAAAAAGCATACCCATAAACTGAGCATAATGACTCCTACGCCACGGGATTTAATGTTGCTTAAAAAGTTTGAAAAAGCTGATCAAACAGGAAGAAGAAAGATAGCTGAGCACCAGAAAATAAAGGAAAGGACCCTTTAAAGGGCTCTAGAAAAAAGTGTACAATGTTAGACACTATTCTAAATAAGCAAGAGCTCATTTGGGATTGCGATCCCAGCATGGTAACAGTCAGTCATGGCAGGGTAACTCGGTTGTCCGCAGCGGCACTTCAGCAAGAGCAGGAAGCTGAAGGTTCATATCTTGAACAATAAGCACAAAACAGAAGGGTGCATACTGGAAGTGTTTGCATGTTTAAACTTATAAAACCAGCCCTCAGTGACCTTTACCCTCCACCAAGTTTACATCTCTTAAGTCTCCCAAAGAATGTCACCAATGGGGACCAGGCATTCAAACATGTGAGACTGTGCGAAAACAATTCTTGTTCAGACCAGCACAGGGACTGAGATGCAATTTTTTTTTTCTTTCCTTCTAAGATTTAATGTCAATGATGCAATAGGATTTTGAAAGCACTTGTTTGCTCATGAACAAAGGGAACTTAAAGTAATTCAGTTGTAGGTGCTGGTGAGATAGCTTAGTGTTTAAGAGCACTTCCACTCACAAATTTAACTTAATATCTATTATAGAAATGTAAAGTTAGAAGACATAAAATTCATAGTAGGAAATTTCTAAATAGCCTTGGGGGTGGAAAAATGATTTGAGATACTGGATCAAAAACAAGACAGATTAGGAAAACATTGATAAGCTGGGTGTTTCTAGAATTAAATTTGTCTTCTTTTATCACTTATTTTTTTATTATTATTGATGGGGACAATTAATGAATAATGAGGAGCTATGATGACATCATAGGTCCATGACATCATAAACCCAGAGCAAGTTCCTAAATACTTATAATTATCATTTAATACAGTTTATTCACTTTGTATCCCAACTGTGTACCCCTCCCTTGTCTCCTCCCAATCCCACCCTCCCTCCCTGTTCTCCCTTCATTCCCTTTCCCTAGCCCAATGATAACGGAGGTCCTCCTCCCTTTCTATCTGAACCTAGCCTGTCAGGTTTCATCAGGACTGGCTACATTGTTTTCCTCTGTGGCTTGGCAAGGCTCTAAACAGAAGAAGGTGAACAGAGCATGCCACTGAGTTCATGCCAGAGATAGACCTTACTCCCCTCCTAAGGACCCCGTTTGGAAACTGAGTCAATAACCTACATCTGAGCAGGAGTTTTAGGTCCTCTCCATGCATTGCCCTTGATTGGGGTCAGTCTTTTCAGGGCCCCCAGGCCTCAATTTTTTTTTTTTTTTGGCTCTGTTGGTCTCCTTTTGGAGCTCATGTAAATGTAACCTCCAGATCTTTCTATCTCCCTCTTCTCTAATAAAATTCCCTGCACCCTGCCCAAAGTTTGGCTATGAGTCTCAGACCCTGCTTCCATACATTGAGCAGTAGAGCCTTTCAGAGCTCCTCTGTGGTAGGCTCCTGTCCTGTTCCCCGTCTTCTCTTGCTTCCAATGTTGATGGGATTTATCCTTCTGAATGAGGATTGAACATATTCCCTAGGGCCTTTCTTGTTGTTTAGCTTCCTTAGGAGTATAGATTTTAGTATGTTTATCCTATATTATTTGTCTAATGATCAGTTATGAGTGATTATATGCCTTGTGTGTTTTATTGTTTCTGGATTACCTCACACAAGATGATCTTTTTAGTTCTCACCATTTTCCTGCAAATTTCATGATTTCCTTGCTTTTAATAGCTGAGTAGTATTCAATTTTGTAAATGTACCACGATTTTTGTAGCCATTCCTTCACTGAAGGACATCTAGGTTGTTTCCAGATTCTGGCTATTACTAATAAAGCTGCTATGAACATGGTTGAGCAACTGTCCTTGTGTACTTTAGCATATTTTAGATATATGCCTAGGAGTGGTAAAGCTGGATCTTGAAAGTAGCTATTGGGAAGCAGCATTATTCCTAGTTTTCTGTTAAAGCACCGGATTGATTTCCAAAGTGTTTGTACAAGGTTACATTTCCACAAGCAATGGAAAAGGGTTCCCCTTTCTCTACATCCTCTCCAGCATGTGCTGTCACATGAGTTTTTAATCTTAGCCATTCTGATGGGTATAAGGTGAAATCTCAAGGATGTTTTGATTTCCATCTTCTCAATGACTAAGGAAATCAAACATTTCTTTAAATGTTTCTCTGTCATTCGATATTCCACTATTGAGAATTCTCTGTTTAGCCCTGTACCCCATTTTAAAAATTGTATTACTTGATTTGTTCGTGTTTAACTTCTTAAGTTCTTTAAATTCTGTCTTCTTGAAAGGACAGTGTTAAGGGAATGAAAAAAGAAAACCAGAGACTGTGGAAATTTGCAAAAGATATTTTGACAATGAATTGTCATTTAAAACAGAGCTGAGATTGAAAGAATATCAAATCAATGCCTGGCCCAACCTGAGACTCCCTCCATGGGAGAGAGCCAATCCCTGACACTATTAATAGTATTCTGCCATTCAACAAGTGTCCCTCAACAATGGTCACTTTCAAACATGGCTGCTTTTTTCTTTAAACTAACCTTACCTTTATTGTTTGGGATTAAAGGAGTGTACTAACGCCATATCTGTATTCCAGCCAGATTAAACTGTGATCCAGAGCATGTTTGCATTCCAGCTAAATCACTTTAAATACAATGCCGTGCCAGAGCAGCCATGTTGCTGGATTAAAATTCCTCAACATCAAGTGAGACATATGAATTAAAATGTAAATGTGATAACATTATTTAACAGATTTTAGGAGGACCTCCATCCTGTACTGTCACCAAATACTGAAGTGACTGTTGTACTTTGAGAATTCTTTCTTACTCACTGCCAAGGGAATTATAAAAGGTATACATTGAAATATGGCAGTTTTTTTTAAACAAAATTTAAAAAGTGCATACTTATCATAAAGTACAACTATCACGTGCTTTGGTATTTGGTGATTAAACTGAGATCTCAGGCATACACAAATCCTCCATATATATCTTTATGGAGGATTCATTCATAATGGCAAGAACTTGGACACAACCAAGATGACCTTTGGTAGGTTAAAAGATGAATAATGTGTGGTAAACTCAGTAAAGATGAACAAACTACTGGCTTACTAGAAGTTAAAGAAAGTACTTATATGCATCTTTCTACATGAAAGGAAAATGAAAAGACTGCATATTCTGTGATTCTGACTCAATTACCTTCTGTAAAGTATATTAAGATAGTAAAAATATCAGTGGTTATCAAGGTTCGGAAGAGTAAGTTGAGTTTCTCAATGCTCATTGTAACAGAGAGTCTCTGTGATTCTGTACTGGTCAGTCTTTGCCAGTACAATTATTCAGAACAGACAAGAGCAAATCTAATGTCAGCTATGGATCTGCATGCTATGTCAGCTTGTGTTTTACAGGTGGATCAAATGGACCAAATTGTGAGATACATTGGTAAAAAGGAGGGTTACAAATATGTAAGAACAAAATATATAAGTAATCTAAATTTTCTAAGTTTTTTTAATTGAATGTTAACCATTTTAGAAATAGATTACTGATCTATTTCTACCTTCTACCCATACAATACATCCATATGTACTGATAAAAAGATAGTTCTGATCAAGAAAGAAAGGCACAGAACTAATATACTTAAATGTAATATTACCTTTAATAAAACTGAAACTTTTGTGACTCCTGCTTACATAGAAGGATGATTTAATTACGGAAAACTTATAAGGTGATATTTCATGCTCACATGTTGACTTTATGAGCTAAGTCTCTTCTAAGACAGTACAAAGAACAATGTAAGAATGTATCAATGTTATCTATTGATCTGATAATCTTAAATACAAATGAAAATTAGTTCATCATATTATCAAAGTATTTATTTATGAATATAAAGCAGTTTTTCTGAAAACTATAAAACTGATCATGTTTGGGAAGTCTCAGCTTACCCTGATCTCCAAAGAACAGCATTCTTAATATACTAACCTCATAACCTAGTAATAAAATAAATTATAGTCAAGAGCTTAGCTTTGGGGATCTGGAGAGATGGCTCAGAGCTTTAGAGCACTGGCTACTCTTCCAGAAGTCCTGAGCTCAATTCCCAGCAATCACATGATGGCTCACAACCATCTATAGTGAGATCTGGTACCCTCTTCTGCCATGCCACGCAGGTGTACATGCAGACAGAACAGTGTGTACATAATAAATAAATAAATCTTTTTTTTTTAAATGGAGCTTAGCCTTTGTGTAATCAATAAGTTGTAAAGGGGAAGTGGTATTGTGTAATGTCATATATCCTAGACAAATAAATCATATTTCTCCTTGGATGTGGCTTCCAACTTGTTCAAAAATGAACATGATTATAACTTGTACCTTACTTCTAAATATTTCTGATCAATCTTAGTGGTTTATTGGACCAAGATGAATAAGATATGTTCAGAAGTAAGGCACAAGTTATAATCATGTCCATTTTTTAAGAAGTTGGAAGCCACATCCAAGATGGCATACAGAAAAATGACAAATAAGTATGTCTCACTGAATATTGCTGGGTTATTATTGCATATCCTCATTGTTCTAATGTGTACAGGTAATGCTGATTGAAAAAAACAAGTGTGACAACTGACAGAAGTACTTGCTTATTAACTTTTAACTCGACATGCATAGTAGGGGTCTCATTGTATGTGGCATTTTCATACATATATGTCAGTATATTGTTTTTGCCTTGTTGGCACAAATATAAACCATTATTTTAAAAATACTTAAAATATAAATTATAGGTTGTCC
>CM053753.1:92347645-92364451 GCA_028658305.1 Pachyuromys duprasi | reverse complement strand
AATAGCCTCCCTACGAAAAAAAGCCCTGGGCCAGATGGTTTTAGTGCAGAATTCTACCAGACCTTTAAATAAGTCCTAACACCAATTCTCTATAAAGTGTTCCACAAAATAGAAATAGAAGGAAAATTACCGAATTCTTTCTATGAAGCTATAGTCACCTTGATACCTAAACCACACAAAGATCCAACAAAAAAAGAGAACTTCAGACCTATCTCTCTTATTAACATTGATGCAAAAAAATACTCAATAAAATACTTTGAAACCGAATCCAAGACACATAAAACACATCATTCACCGTGACCAAGTAGGCTTCATCCCAGGCATGCAAGGGTGGTTCAATATATACAAATTCATCAATGTGATCCACCATATAAACAAACTGAAGGAGAAAAACCACATGATCATCTCCCTAGATGCTGAAAAAGCATTTCACAAAATCCAACATCCATTCATGTTAAAAGTCTTGGATTAGGCATACAAGGCACATACCTAAACATAGTAAAAGCAATATACAGCAAGCTTATAGCTAACATCAAACTCAATGGAGAGAAACTAAAATCAGTCCCACTTAAATCAGGGACTAGGCAACGCTGCCCATTGTCTTATATCTCTTCAACATAGTACTTGAAGTCCTAGCTAGAGCAATAAGACAACTAACAGAGATCAAGGGGATAAAAATTTGAAAGGAAGAAGACAAAATATCACTATTTGTAGATGATATAATAATATACATGAGTGACCCCAAAAATTCAACCAGAGAACTCCTTCAACTGATAAACACCTTCAGTAAAGTGGCTGGATACAAAATCAACTCAAAAAAATCAGATGCCCTCCTGTACACCAATGATAAAAGGGCCGAGAAGGAAATTAGGGAAACAACACCCTTCACAATAGCCACTATAACACAAAGTACCATGGGGTGACTCTAACCAAGCAAGTGAAAGACCTATATGAAAAAAATTTCAAATCTCTGAAGAAAGAAATTGAAGAAGATATTAGAAGTTGGAAAGACCAACCATGCTCATGGATTGGTAGGATTAACATAGTGAAAATGAACATATTGCCAAAAGCAATCTACAGATTCAATGCAATTCCCATCAAAATACCTACACAATTCTTCACAGACCTTGAAAGAAAAATTCTCAACTTCATATGGAGAAACAAAAAACCCAAAATCCCCAAAACAATCCTCTACAACAGATCATCTGGAGGTGTCTCCATCCCTGACCTCAAGCTTTACTACAGAGCAATAGTAATAAAATCGGCATGGTATTGGCATAGAAACAGAATAGTGGATCAATGGAACCGAATAGAAGACCCAGAAATGAACCCACACACCCATGGAAACTCGATTTTTGACCAAGAAGCCAAAACCATTCAATGGAAAAAAAGACAGCATCTTCAACAAATGGTGCTGGCCCAACTGGATATCTGCATGCAGATAAATGAAAATAGATCCATATTTATCACCTTGCACAAAGCTAACGTACAAGTGGATCAAAGACCTCAATATAAAACCAGACACACTAAACTGTTTACAAGAAAAAGTGGGGAAGAACCTAGAACTCATTGGCACAGGAGACTACTTCCTGAATAGAACATCAACAGCACAGGCTCTAAGATCAACTCAAGAAGTTAAAAACCAAGAAATCAAGTAATCCAATCAAAAAATGGGGTATAGAGCTAAAAAGAGAACCGACTGCAGAGGATTATAGAATGGCAGAAAAACAATGAAAGGAATGCTCAACTTCCTTAGCCCTCAGAGAGATGCAAATCAAAACGACCCTGAGATTTTACCTTACACCCACGAGAATGGCTAAGATCACAAACTCTAGTGACAACACATGCTGGAGAGTTTGTGGGGAAAGAGGAACCGTCCTTCATTGCTGGTGGGAATGCAAACTTTTACAACCACTCTGGAAATCAATTTGGTGCTTTCTTAGACAATTAGGAATAGTGATTTCTCATGACCCAGCTATACCACTCTTAGGCATATATCCATAAGATGTTCAAGTATACAACAAGGACATTTGCTCAATTATGTTCGTAGCTGCCTTATTTGTAATAGCCAGAACCTGGAAACAACCCAGATGTCCCTCAGTTGAGGAATGCATGCAGAAATTATGGTACTTTTACACGATGGAATACTACTCAGCAATTAAAAAGGAGGAAATCATGAAATTCGCAGGCAAATGGTGGGACCTGGAAACGATCATCCTAAGTGAGGTATCCCAAAAGCAGAAAGAAACATATGGTATATACTCACTTATATAGACCTGTAGGATAAGAAAATTATGCTGAAATCTCTACATCTAGGGAAGATATACAAGAAGGAGGACCCAGGTTGGTAGGATCAATGCTCATTTAGATGAACAAATGGGATGGACATTGAACAGAGGAGAAAACAAGAAACAGGATAGGAGCATACCAAAGAGGGCCTCTGAAAGAATCAATATAGCAACGTATCAAAGCAGATATTAAGACTCACAACCAAGCCTTTGGCAGAGGGCGGGAAGTAATAATAAAAATAGGGGAAATTAGTAAGACTTGGGGAGAACAAGAGCTCCACAAAGACCAAATTGAGCAGGACATAGTGGTCTTTTTCGAGACAGTTTCTCCAACCAAGGACCCTGTATGGATATGGCCTAGAATCCCTGCTCAGATGTGGCGCATGGTAGCTAATTGTCCAACTGAAGACCCTAGAAAGGGGAACAGGGACTGTTTCTGGCATGAACTCGATGGCTGGCTCCTTGACCCTCCTCAATACACAATACATGCCAGGGAGTAACAGTCTGGCTAGATCCCAGGGGAGGACATTGCAGCCAGCCAGATGAGACAAGATGAACTGGTGTCAGATGGGAGGGGAGGAGATCCTTCCCCTTTGGTGGACTCGGAGGGGGTGGGGAGGAGATGAGGGAGGGATGGGGAGAGTGGGAGGAAATGAGGGGGCAGGCTATGCCTTGGATACAAAGTACCTAACCTGTGATTGATATAAAATTAATAAATTACATTGAAAAAAATAAATGATTTTTCTAATCATCTAGGACTTACGTACATTAAATAACAATCTTTTTTACCACACACTAGACTTCTAAAAATATAAAGATAAGCACCCTTTTACATATTGTAAGACAATGTAGAGAAGCATTTTAATACAATGGCTGGCTCTTTGACCTCCCTGCAAGAGAAGAGCAGCCCTGCTAGGCCACAGAGGAGGACTTTGCAGCCAGTCCTGAAGATACCTGATAAACCAGGGTCAGATGGAAGGGGAGGAGGTCCTCCCCTATCAGTGGACTTGGAAAGGGGCAGGGAGTATGTGAGGGAGGGAGGGTGGGATTGGGAGGGAATGAGGGAGAGGGATACAGCTGGGATACAGAGTTAATAAAATGTAACTAATACTAAAAATAAAAATAAATGATAAAAAAACAAAAATTTTCCAAATATTTAAAATATGAGTTATTAGTACCATGACTTGCAGTGATTGCAAACACAAATTTGTACCTTCCCTTCATCTCTCCAGATATTTGGATCCAAGCAGCTAAAACAATCTCAAAGACTCAAAAGTTCTGTCATAAAAAAAAAAAATGTAAGCAAAGACACATGGGCTTATTTTAGAGCCACATTGTAATAATAAAAATTTTGTTCTTGTTACTAAAAATCTGACAGAAAAATAAACAATATTACTACAAGACAATATACATTTAATTAAAAACACATAAGCCAACAATTCAGAATCATAATTCATTTAACCTAGTACTTAAAATATTAACTATAAATTTATGTATAAGGGATAGAAAATAAAATTGAGAAATTGTGTTTAAACTATGTTTAACAGAAAAAGTCAAAGGGGATTTTGTGTACTCTGACTTCTTACTAAACTGTCTGATGACAACGTGACCACCATTATTTGGAAGACATACATGGTGAGCAAACAAGATCTATATTCTCATAAATTTCAAAATTATGCTTACATTGTAGTTTTCTTGAAAAAGAAATCAATTAGGTCATTTGTTCACTGCCCAGTCAATAGGAATTCTTTGGTTATGCATTTTGTTCCAATGAGAATAGCTGCAGAAATGGAAAAGAAAATGAGATGATATAATTAATGTTCTTGACTACATGGTATGAAATATTCAAAAGATTTTCATCCTGCTCAAGTAATGCTTATTATAGAACCTAGCTATAATTATTTTAAAAATTACATTCTTTAAAAAGCCACTCATAATAACTAACAAATCTCAGTGAGGGTATGAGAGCAATAGTTCTAGTTCCTCAGTCCATCAGGACGGTTGACATGTTTCTCCATCAAAGGACTGCAACAAGTAACTCTTATGAGTCTTCAGATAAATGTTCCTACTAGTCTCACAAGCTAGTCAGGTCACAGGTTTCTAAAACCCCAGAAACAGTACTTCTCTAACCCTTATATTACTTTTAGATGTGGCATTGCTTGCATACAAGACACAAATGAAGCCTTCATTCTTTTCCTTGTAAAGAAGGAGTTCATAGCAATATAAGAAGAAAAACAAAAGTCTGAGGAAATTAATCAACTTTTTGAATTTGTGCAGATTTAGGACAACTGTTTATTTTGATAGAGGTAGAATATGTGCCTAATAAAATTGTCAGAATAAGTTTTATGTTTCTTATGGTTTAAGCCATAAAAAAGAAACATTCAGGTTTCTGTTATGTCTTATCTTAAAGCAATGCTGTAATTTACATGGAACATTTATAGGTACTTAAGGGTGTCTTATATTTAAGAATATGTTATTCTTAAATAACACAAGGTTTGGCCCAGATATCATTTTTTAGTTTCTTAAAATGTTGATTATATTGACATTTTGTGTGTAGGAATGTTGGGAAAGAGATATTTACAATGATCTGTCTAGACATAATTTGATTCAACACTATTTTTTAAAATGCTAAACAATTGTACTCCATAGAAAAGCTTTAAAATAATGCACACAAATTTAAAAAACAAGTGCTTCATATCCACTATTGTGAATATTGTGAATATTCAATATTTCTTAATACTGGACTATCACAATCACACTGTGAAATAAATGGGTCCCTGCCTCCTCACAAGTCTTATTCCAGTGACTTTATTTGGCTAAGTAAAGCCATAGGAATACAGAATGACTTTTTGGATAGATAAAAAACTAGAACAGGAAAACAAGATGATATTGAACAGAAAGAAAAAGCAGAAAAGAAAAAATAAAGGAAGGAACTATAGGAGAACTGTGGTGTTGTTTCAAAGAAGTACTATATGTAATACACAAACACATAAGCAAATGCACCAAATCATCTAGAACTTTTCTGTGTGAGGGGTTATTACCTGTATTGATTTTAGTTTACAAGTTTGCAAGTCCTTTTCCTGCCTTCTTGTTTGAGATGCTAACACAAAATCCATAAATAATACCTAGTCAGTCTCACTAGAAGGATCCTGAGAGCCACAGCCCATTAATCTTATCAGGACTCTGGTCCACTCAGATATAAAACTCAGAATAGCCTCCCGAGGGCTTAAAGGAATTAATCCCATATCACTGATCTGAGCTCCCCAGAGAAATATTTAAAGATAGTAACATAAATCAAGAAATGACCATGCGTGCAGGCACATATATATGCAAATTCAGAATCACAGATATTGACAATTATGTCTGGGCAAAAAATTCAAGTATAGATGCTACTTAAAATTGAGGGAAAATTAAAAATTCGCATCAATAGCCACGACTTATCACAACTACTACCTTGGTTCTGAGCTTTTGCCTTCCAGCTACTTGTTCCGTTGTCAGTTCGTCTCCTGTGACATCTGCTGCTCTAACACAGCTCTGACAGGCTTAAACAACAATTGGAGAGAAATCTGAGGTAAAACAAGCAAAGTGGGGACAGCGGTAACCAAAAGCCCTTTCATGTTCAGTGAGCAAAGATTAATTTTATTAACCATTTATCACAACGGGACACTCATCACACCAAATGTCAAGTTCCTCTTTCTCTTAATGGAAAAAGAACAAGAAAAAAAGGCAGAAAGTGTGGACCTTTGGGAGCAATTGCATGCTAGATTGGCAAAAGCAAGCAAGCGAGCTTCCTGGAGGCAGCCCACTCTTTTCTGTCTCTCTGAGGAATGAGTAGTGAGAGATTTTGCCTCACTACTGCTTATTATTGCTATATTGCTTTCCTATGCTTGTCTCACAATGCCTGGCACAATGCAGATGAGCGTGAATAGACCATCACTACCTCTAGCATAGTATTAGTCCTCCAGAAGTGCTACTCTCTCTTTTGGGCAGATTCCTACAAATGATTTTATAATTCCTGAATTAATTAAACTTAATAAATTAATTTTTATTTTCTTATATTAATTACAGTTTATTCCTTTTGTATCCCAGCTATAGCTCCCTCTCTTGTTCCCTCCCATGTGAATTATACCAAGAAAGAAAACGAGATGGAAACAAATTAATAAACAAGGAAAACATTTATTCTTAGTCCAAGAATAAGTCCCAGGTGCACACTATGATAAAAAAGACCACATGAATATAGAAACAAAGAATAAATGGATATCTAGACAAGAAAAGGCAGACGCTTGTTCTTAGGAAAACCTTGACGTAAAAACTGTCCTTTGAACACATAATGTACATATGAAAGTAAAAAAAAAGGGTAATGATCGTTTGGATGAACAAATGGGATGGACATTGAGTGGAGGAGAAAACAAGCAACAGGACAGGAGCATGCCAAGTAGGACCTCTGGGGGGTCAATGTAGCGATGTATCAGAACAGATATAAAGACTCACGATCAAGCCTTTGGCAGAGGGTGAGAAGTGATTATAGAAATGGGGGAGGTTGGTGAGACTTGAAAACAAGAGCTCCACAAAGACCAAACTGATCAGGGCACAGGGGTTTTGTATGAGACGGTTTCTACAACCAAGGACCATGTGTGTATGTGGCCTGGAACCCCCACTCAGATGGGGCCCATGATAGCTCGGTGTCAGACTGAAGACCCTAGTGAGGGAAACAGGGACTGTTTCAGTCATGAACTTGATGGCTGACTCTTTGACCCTCCCCCATACAATCCGGGGAGTGACAGACTCGCTAGATCCCAGGGGAGGACCTTGCAGCCATCCCTGAGGAGACAGGATGAGCTGGAGTGGGATGGAAGGGGAGGAAGTCCTCCCCTGTTGGTGGACTCAGAGGGGGCGGGGAGGAGGGAGATGAGAGGGTGGGAGGGAATAAAGGAGGGGGCTATGCCTGGGACGCAAAGTACTTAACCTGTGATTGATATAAAAATTAATAAATTTATAAAAAAATTTCTGCTTTGAACTCAAAATGAGCATATAGATAAAACAACTGCTTTAAACATTTAGTAAACAAAAGTATCTAGTTAGATATAGTTCTAACAGAAGAACTTACAATCAACAGTTCTACTAGAGCTCTCTTTTATGTAACAGTTGTAACTATTCTTGAAGGAGGTAACTTTTCTTACAAAGAAAGCCTTTGTCTAAGAGATCTAAAACCCAGGACAGAAATAAAGTTGTTGGTTGATTGAAGTTTTCTCCATCTACCATCCACCAAATATGAGTCTGTCTGATTATTGGATATATATTATGTACATATACATAGTATACATATACACATACATATACAAGAGTGTAAATATCTGTGCATAAGCATGATGTGCACGTGTGATGTGGGCCCCTTGAAGGTAGATGCTTGTATGTTTGCCTATATATATATGTATAAACTGATACTATGGAATGTGTGGAAATGCATGATTCTCTGTCTTTGTCTGTGGCTCATAAAGAGTTAATGAGCCTCTGAGTCCAAATGGGTGGTCTGCAGTTCATCCCTGAGTAAAAGAGCCAGAAGTTTTTCTGCTAGTGTAAGTAATTAAGTCTTAAACCTTCACAAAAAAAGTCTGAAGAGTAATTTATCTGGCTGAATTTGCATACATCTCCTCAGTCTTTCTTAGGCTTTGACAATGGACAAACTATTTTATGGCAAAATATACTTCCTTATTCTTGAAAACTTCATACATGGATATGACAAAACATAATCATAGATACCTTTCAGCTCTTCTCACAAAACCCCAATATGTATGTGTGTATATATATATATATATATATATATATATATATATAAAACATAATCATAGATACCTTTCAGCTCTTCTCACAAAACCCCAATATGTATGTGTATATATATATATATATATATATATATTGTACACACACCCACATATATATAAGTATACATATATATTTGGATATATATAAGGATAAATGTATACTTATATATACTATGTATATGTATATACATATATATACTATATATGTATAGTATGTATAGTATATAGTATACATATATATGTATATATAAATACATAAACATGTTATATGTATATATACAATTGGTAACATGTTTTGACATATTTGCTTTGAGCAGCCCACTAAATCCAGTCAGTGCTGATGTATGGGCATGGATGTGTGGCTATCCGCTAAGCCATAAGAATCCTATCAATGACCGCATCCTTCAGAGGAGTCACCAAAATAAAAAAGTTACTCACTAGCCATTGTTTGATGTACTTTCTCTGAATTGACGGAATATCACGAGGTGGGTTGCTTTTTTCTCCAAATTCAGGAGGTTGAAAGTTTAATATCAAAGAGTGAATATGGTCATATTCTAATGAAGCGAAGCCTTTCTTTGTGGCTAGAAGAGGGCAGAAATCTTAACCTCCCCTCATGTTACCTTTCTTTTATTGTCTCTATCTTTTCTGGAGTAACAGTTTGTAATTTTTTAAATGCATATGGGCTTTATTTATTTATAATAAGCTACATACAGTAAGAAAGGTTATGAAACAATCAGGGAAGCTCTATGTAAAAGTTATATTCAAAATACTTAGCTCATTTGTATTTGGCAACCTTGAAAATACTATGTATTCTATTTGAGTGTAATGTTAAAACGTTCTGTATTATATCTTGTATTTACCAACTTAAAAATATTTTTATAGTCCTTTAAACATTTTCTTGAATCCTAAACAACTTAAGAACTTTATGATTTTCATGATTTTGCTCTCAAAAGGCATTGCTCCAAAGACACTTATGTTGTAAATAAGGGTCAACCTATGCATTGAGAGGACACACATACAGAATAATCTCCAGGGTGCAGAGGAGCTCTGATATTCAAAATGCCAGCAGGTTTCTTGACTCTGCTCCCTGCTGCCACTCTTGATACTAGACAACCAGTTTCATTGTTCAATATTCAGTTTTTTATCAGTACATAGAGAATAGAACAATGATTATGTTACTTGACATATTGTGAATTTAAGATGGGTCTTTTTCAATGCCTGGTGCTCTGGCAAACACATAAGAGTGAATGATGAGAAATTATTGTGAAAATGATTTCATTATTTTATAGCAATTATGATTATCCAGTAAGAAAATGAGCTTTTTGGATTTTGCGATTATTTTTATATGCATCAAGACAGTTTTGTACCTTTGCTTTCATTTCAATAGAATGAGGAAATGCTTGTCACAATGCATTTATCACAATTATGGTGTTGAAATGTAACTGACAACCTAAGGTATAAGTTCTGGTTCTAAAGCCAAATATTCACCCATATTAGGAAAAAAACAACAAACACAAAACATAAAGAAGTGATAGAATAGATTTATACATAGATTTTCCAAAGCTGTCACACTCCAATCTATAAAACAGAGGAAATGTAATTCAGGAGTATGTATGTGTCTATCTTTAGAATATCTTCTTTCCCTTAGGGCTTGTAGACAGGATCAAAGCGAATATAGAATACAATCTCTCTTGCCATATCATTAGCATAAAATCAAAGTTACATAAACATCCTTTTAGAGAGTTTCTGCGATTTAACTTCTCTTCATTAACCTATCACTTAAAGGGTCCACCAACTCTCAAAAACAGCTTAGGCCAGGAACTATGTAGTCAACACTGTTGTAGGTGGATTTCAATCTCAATTATCTCAGTGTTATAAACAAAATAATAAATAAGTTGGAATATTATTCTATATCCACCCTTAATGCATGATATTAAAAATTTTACTTTATTAGATTTTTTTAATTACAGTTTTACTCTATGGATGGGATAGAAAGGTCAAAATATTATACCATGAATATTTGTGACTAAGAATGAGATATCAAAAAAGAAGATATGTATAAAGAATATTTAAACAAATTATAAAATTACGTTTGGGAATTTGAAATGTCTTTTCCATATTAAAATTATCAAAATTGAATGTGTTTAAATGATAAATTTAAAAATATTCGGATGTGTAAATGATATGCAGATACAAATAAAAAATAATAACTAAATTTTGCTGAATATTCACTTGTATTAAGCAAAAATTTGGTAAATTATTTTTAGAATATTTAAAATTTGTTTCATTTTATTTTAAAATTTATTTTATTCTTTTTCTGTTTGCACAGTTGTGTTTGTGAGTATGTGTGTGCTTGTGTGTGCACTTGAAAGTTATAGGTCAATGCCAGGTTTCTTCCTCAGTCACTCTGGACCTTATTATTAATATTATTATATATTTTTAAGATAAAATGAACTCGACTCCCTGAACCTAATGGTAACTAACAACATGCTGTTGAGTGACTTCCAGAAATCTCCTTGTCTTCCTTGACCCTACCCTGGGCTTGCAGATGTTGCCACAATGTCCAAAATTTAAGTAGATTATATGGATTTGAACCAATCCACTCACCCAAGATCTTTCTGTGCTTAATTGTGTCTGCTCAAAATGTGTATATTCAGCCTATCTGCCACATGAATGTCCTTTGAAGAGATAATCATAATAACCAGACATAAAAGACTTATCATAAACTCTTTGACAATCACTCTGATTACTGAGCTGCCTCCTTAGCTTTGCTAAATATATTTGTACATGCTTTCTGTATATAAATTGCTGGTTCAAGTTCTGTTTTCCTTTATCCAAAAATGATAATAGCAGGCATATCCATAAAGCTAAAGAAATTTTCTCTGGTTTCAATAATCAAGATAACCAAAAGGATTTCTGTGTCTTTGGTTACGTTTCAAGAAATTAAAAATGTAATTAACATATGTTTCAGAGGAAAGTTTGTGTTCTGTGCACCAAGTTGTTCAGGACTTTGGTCAAATATGAAAATATATTTTCAGTTGTGTTTCCATTACAATATCAGGAAAATGTTGTTCCTGCAAGGAAACATAACAATGTATGCTGAGAAAAGTGTATTGACAGAACAGAAATAGAAGGGGTCCCCACTACTGTAAATATGGACTGGAAAGTATACTCAGATGGGAAACTTAGGCACCACCCATTTTCTCACTTCATTTATTTGTTTTTAAAATGTTTTCTTTTTAATTAATTAATCACCTAATGTATTTATTACATTTATTTACTTTATATCCCCACTGTAGTCCCCTCCATGGTCTCCTCCCAGTACAACTCTCCCTTTCTCCCTCTTCTCCCCTCTCCCTCTTCTCCTCCTATGCCCTTCTCTTAGTCCCCTGATAGGGGAGAACATCCTCACTTCACAGCTGAGCCTAGCCTATCAGGTCTCATCAGGACTGGCTGCATTGTCTTACTCTGTGACCTGGTAAGGCTGCCCCCTGCAGGAGAGGTGAGCAAAGAGCCAGCCACTGAGTTCATGTCAGAGACAGACCTGATCCCCTTATTAGGGACCCACTTGGAGACTGGGCTGGCTATGGGCTTCCATGCATGGTCCTTGTGAGCACCACCCATTTTCAGCAGTGGAACAGCTGGCAGATTAAATTACTCCAAGTGAATGCTACAGAGGTGTCCTCATATGAATGGAGAAATTTTGCCAGTAGAAATTAGAAGAGAAATGCTTCACACTAACCACATTGGACCAAGAATTGATCAGCCTAGATTGCCCTGATTTATGAGGCAGAATTCCATGTGAAGAACTTACAAGCAAATTCAGTCAGCTAACTCACCAAGTACTTTTCAGAAAGAAAACCCAAGCACCCTTCGCCATATGTTTGCAATTGCTGTTACTGACAGGTTGGCTGACACCCAAGCACAGCACTAAATAAAGTTGCTATATTTCTATTCTGATCTAAAGATTTTTTATATCACAGTATTTAGTTTTTCATTAATTATGCTTTATTCACTTTGTATCCCCCCATAAACCTCTCCCTTCCCCCCTCCCAATCCCACCTTCCCTCCCCCTTCTCTACGCATGCTCCTCCCCAAGTCCACTGATAGGGGAGGTCTTCCTCTCCTTCTTTCTGATCCTAGTCTATCAGCTCTCATCAGGAGAGGCTGCATTGTGTTCCTCTGTGGCCTGGTAAGGCTGCTCCTCCCTCAGGGTTCCCATTACTATGGAACCCATTTGGACACTGAACTGCCATGGGCATCACTTGTGCAGGGGTTCTAGGTTTTCTCCATGCATGGTACTTGGTTGGAGTATCAGTCTGAGGAAGGACCCCTGTGCTCAGAATTTTTTGGTTCTTTTGCTCTCCTTGTGGAACTCCTGTCCTCTCCCTATCTTACTACTTCCCACATCTTTCGTGAGATTCTATGCACTCTGCCCAACAGTTGGCTATAAGTCTCAGCATCTGCTTTGATCTAAAGATTTTTAATACACATGTACAAATCCGTATCCATAAATAACCTGGCATTATAATGGGTCAAATAGTGACCAGCACAATTATTTCTCATTGGCTCATGTTCTTCCCCAGGAGAAACTGCAGATAAAGAAATCGTTAAAATGAAGCAGCATATACAAGTCTCTTTCCACCTTCTTCCATTTTTTTTAAATATCGGCAATATTTCTTCTTTTAAATCTCAATTTAATATAAAAACAGGAGGAGAATAATGAAAGGCATAATGACACATCACTAACAGAAAATAGTTTTGAATTTTATCTACTTTTCCTGCAGTGCACAGGATCGGAGAGTGATGTTGCTGACAATTGGCAAGCAAGATTGACTTTCTTTAGAGCATGATGTGTGTATTGTTTTTATATTATCAGATAGTCAGTCTTGAACAGTAACCATTTTACCTACTGAGCATTCTCCTTATCCCTTCAACTCACCATCTGTGAACCCTGTGCTGATCAACCAAGTAAGGTCTATTTATAACAAAACACAATTCCCCAAAGCAAACACACAAAAATGAATGATTCTACTTCCTCCATAACTAAAAAAAAAACATATGAACAGATTAATTTCTTTGACAATAAACTTAAGAATGAATTCAAAATTTTGTTTAGCATTCAAAGTAAATATTCAAATAAAAATTACTGGAAAAAACTGAATTTTATCATTTATTATTTCATAGTGACAAATGAGAAAACACAGAATTCCAGGCAATAGATGCTAGTTTTGTGGTCATTAAGAGAACCTAATCTCTTTCTTACCCCTCTCTTATATCAAAGCACATTAATCAGAATTTACATCCACCGTAAATTGTCAACATTAGTTCAAACACAACTACCCTCCACTCATTGTTGGTTAGTTTATTTTGTTTTGGTTATAGGATGATCCTCACATAAGCCCAATCATGACCCATCCAGAATCTAAAAACATTGGCAATACTAAGCTTGTAGCAGGGATTGTGTTTTCACTAGTTATCATGTTATACATCCAAAGTAACACAGCACTGTGAAGCTGAGTTTATTTTTGTCAGAATAAAACATTAAGAGGGAGCAGGAATAATTCTAGATGAATAGAGACAGCCCCTGAGTAATTTGCAAACATTTCAGGAACTCTTCCTCTTCTAATAGCTAATTCACATTCTGGGTAAGTGAACAGAGATTCCTGGGGAAATTTGTTTAAGAACAATGGGCTGTGGTTGCAGTCCATGACTTCCACCTGCTTCTAATCTCACAATAGAAAAGGCAGAACAATCACTTGCAGGATGCTTAGCAGAGTTTTAGATCATGGGAAGAATGCAATGCAATATGAGTCTCTGAATAATTTCCTCCTTGATGCAGCATGTTGAGAATATATTTTTTTAAAAATCTCTGCACAAGGTTCTATGCCATTGGAATGATGTTACCATATTACAGCCAGGAGGTTTGGCTACATGTTTTTTAACCCCTGGCAAAAAAACCTCAGCTTTTCATGTACTCCTTGTTACATTAAAGTGACAAAGCCATTTTATTTCTTCCAGAAACTCAGAAAATAAGTTACCGTTTTTGTTACAACTTCTCACATTAGCAATTTTTCCTTTCATTATTCATGTAATTTGAAAATGCAGGCAGTTTAGCAATGCGGTGTAACAGAAATAAATAGCCTCCAACATTGACTGAAGAGACACAGCTGTACAGAAGTGATGCCATCTCGTTCCTCTTCTGTAGCTTTTGGTAGTTTCTAAGTTCTCAGACCACAGGTGTCTCCTTTAATAATGGCTTTAAGGAATTACTATAATCTTATAGCATAACCCCATCTTCTATATTGCACTTTCTGGCTAATTTTACAACAGCCACTCTAACTTTGAGCTATTCTAGCCTGCACCTGCTGGGGTCGAACAGCAGGCTTTTTGCCTCTCTAGGAACAGCCTGACTCCAGGGACCTTGAAGTCATTACTCTTGGCCCCTCTACATCGTTCTTACAGAGAGTCAGTTGTATCACTCTCCGCTGTTCCACTTTCTTTACATATTTTTAATTTCTTCCTAAATAGCCCCTTCCCCCACACACTTCTACACTACAATATACCATAATTTTCTGTTTTTTGTTTTTTTTTAAATCTCTTACCTGATGAAGAGAGGCCCCTACCATTCTAGTCCTGGTTTACAATTTCTAATCAATAAGCCTGAAGCAAATGTTGTTGATATTTTCATTATCTGATGCTTCAGCTTTTGCTTTCTTATTACAATGAGTTACATGCTGGTCAGTTCTCTGGGAACACTTCAGTCCATTTGTAAAAGACAGGGGCAGAAGTCAGCTGTGACAGGGAGTCAGGAGCTTTTTTACACTTACTAGGTGGTGTCTTGAAAAAGTCTGATGCTTCTCTGTTCATTGTCTACCTCAATTTCTACAGACTTTGGCACCATTATCAGGGAAATTGTCAGTAAACAACTCCACTACTACACTGTTTCCTGACAGGTCCTAATATACAAAGGCATTCTGATTTTCAATTCCTTGGCCCATTGCTTACTCTTACAAGTTTTTTTTTTTTTCTCTCCTCTTAAATTTCCTGGCCTTGAGTAGAAATCCATTAAGTATCCTTGTCTTTGTGTACATTGCCTAACCTAAGTATATTTCTTTCATGTTTTCCTTGATATCTGAAGAACATGTATTGTTGTGTCCATATATTGTCCTGGCAGAAATACAAGTATTCTAGAGTCACCTACGTGTTGCTTTCGCTATTAAACTATTAAGACAGTTCACCTTAGGATGAAGAAGAGTGCTGAATCCCAATGTCAGCTAGAGGGGGAACTTCTCTCTTGGAAAGATATTTTAGAGTTCAGACAATTTCTCAGACCACTTTCCATGAGCAAAAGAAGAGAGACAAGGCCGGGAAGACTGACCTCGACAAGAGCAGTTTAGCTATACACACCTCTGAAACTCTAAAACTAAAATCCATGTCTGACCCAGGAAATATAATTGAGAACCTGTCACTGGAACTTCTTGTTTCTTTTCTCAATAGAGCAAAATCGAATATATCCCCTTTTTTCCTTTTTGCTAATACAAGTCTTTCATTGGACTATCAATGGAAGATAGGTAGCTGAACATGCCCAGCTGGTGGGATATCAGGGCACAAGCTCTGACTCTAACTGCAGTTTCATCTACAAATGAATATTTCAATTTCAACTGTTCTGGTCTAAAAGATATAAGTTTTTCAAGTTATATTTCTCCAAAATGTTTATTCATTATTTTGCAATATGCCATGCTGTTACCATGATAAAAATATGAACCCCTATGATACATACATGATTTAGATAGACTTTAATGTGACATCTGTCATAGATAAACTCACCTATAAATCCTAGGTTGTGATTTGGAAAGATAGGACTTTTTGTGTCAAGTCAGGACTGTTGTCACAGACTGTGGCTGTCTCCAAAAAGCCAGTATATAGAGGTGGCATCAAAAGGATAACAGTGTGTCCTCCAGAGGGAATTATGTGACTGCCAAAAAAAGAATCTGCTTTGTGCTAATCTGCTTTCTCCTTTCATGGACCTTGGGGAACCTGAATGTGTCCAGCAGCAGAGTAGTGTTGGCAGTGTATCCAACAAGCAAGATGAGAAATCTCTCTATCAGGCCCATAGAATAATAAAGACATTCCATGAATATGGCTTTATGATTTTTTTACCATGGGTAAAGGGGTGGTTATGGTGGATAAACAATATTTTCTCTTTGTCAGGCAATGGAAATTCTTCTTTCATGAAAACAAATTGTCTTTAAAATTGGAATGTGTGCAGCATTTCCAAATCATGAATTGGTGTAGCCTTTGAATCCTTATTTATAAACTGTCCGTTCAATATACAAAAAAATTCTAATCATAAAACTCTAAACTTGCTAAGGTAGAATGAGAGTTGTATGATAAAGCATTGGCAAATTTACATCATGTCTCAAATATATTCTACCTTTTTAAAAATTTATTTATTTTTATCTCAATCACAGGTTAGGTACTTTGAATCGAAGGTGTAGCCCCCCTCTCTCATTCCCTCCTACCCTCCCACTCCCTCCCTAATCTCCCTCCTCTGATACATCACTACATTGACCCCCCCGCCCCCAGAGGTCCTCTTTGGCATGCTCCTGTTCTGTTGCTTGTTTTCTCCTCCACTCAATGTTCATCCCATTTGTTCATTCAAACAAGCATTGATCATACCAATCTGGGTCCTC
>CM053753.1:92325492-92347145 GCA_028658305.1 Pachyuromys duprasi | reverse complement strand
AGCATTTCTTTAAGTGTTTTTCTGCCATTCTATACTCCTCTACGGTCAGTTCTCTTTTTAGCTCCCAACCCCATTTTTTAATGGGATTATTTGGTTTCTTGCTTTTTAACTTCTTGAGTTCTTTATATATACTGGATATTAGCCCTCTGTCAGAAGTGGGATTGGTAATGATCCTTTCCCAATCTGTTGGCTGTCGTTTTGTTCGGATGACAGTGTCCTTTGCTTTACAGAAGCTTTTCGGTTTCATGAGGTCCCACTTACTGATTGTTGATCTTAGAGCCTGTGCTGTTGGTGTTCTATTCAGGAAGAAGTCTCCTGTGCCAATGAGTTCTAGGGTCTTTCCCACTTTTTCTTCTAGACGGTTTAGTGTGTCTGGTTTTATGTTGCTGTGCCTCATTTTTTAATTGGATTGCTTATTTATTGCCTTTTAACTTCTTCAGGTCTTTATATATTCTCGATATCAGCCCTCTGTCTGATACAGGGTTGGTGAAGATCCTTTCCCAGTCTGTAGGCTGTCGTTTGGTTGTGATGACAGTGTCTTTTGCTTTACAGAAGCTTTTCAGTTTCATGAGGTTCTGTTTATTGATTGTTGCTCTTAGAGCCTGTGCTATTGGTGTTCTATTCAGGAAGTAGTCTCCTGTGCTGATGATTTTTAGGGTCTTCCTCACTTTTTCTTCTCACCAATTTAATTTGTCTGGTGTTATGTTGAGGTCTTTGATCCACTTGGATTTTAGTTTTGTGCACGGTGATAAATATGGATCTATTTGCATTTTTCTGCATGTAGACATCCAGTTGGTCCAGCACCATTTGTTGAAGATGCTGTTTTTTCCCAATTAATTGATTTTGCTTCTTTATCAAAAATCAAGTTTCCATAGGTGTGTGGGTTTTTTTCTGGGTCTTCTATTCGGTTTGATTGATCCACCTTTCTGCTTCTATGCCAATTCTACTCAGCGATTAAAAACAAGGAAATCATGAAATTTTCAGGCAAATGGTGGGATCTAGAAAAGATCATCCTAGTGAGGTATCCCAGGAGCACAAACATACACACGGCATATACTCACTTATAAGTGGGTACTAGACCTATAAGATAGGATAAACACACCCAAATCTGTACACCTAAAGAAGTTAAACAAGAAAGAGGACCTGGGGTAAAATGATCAATCCTCACATAGAAAGACAAATGGGATGGACATTGGAATTAGGAGAAAACAATATCAGGACAAGAGCCTACCACAGAGAGCTGCTGAAAGACTCTCCCTAGCAGTTTATCAAAACAGATGCTGAGACACATAACCAAACCTTGGGCAGAGTGCAGGGAACCATATGCAAGAAATGAGTTAGTATGACCTAGAGAGGACAGGAGTTCCACAAGGACCAAATGTAGCTGGGCACAGGGGTGTTTTCTGAGACTGTTTCTCTAACCAAGGAACATGAATGGATATAACATAGAACCCCTACTCAGATGTAGCCCATTGTAGCTTAGTATCCAAGTGGGTACCCTAATAAGGGGAACAGGGATTATTTCTGACATGAATTCAATGTCTTTCTCTTTGACTCACCTCCCCCCCCCCAACACACACACACACCAGGAGGGAGGAACAGCCTTGCTAGGCCACAGAGGATGACATTGTAGCCAGTCCTGAAGATACCTGAGAAGGTAGTGTCAAATGAAAGGGGAGGAGGACTTCCCCTTACAGTGGACTTGGAAAGGGTCTGAGAGGAGATAAAGGAGGAGGGATGGGATTGCAAGGGAATGAGGGAGGGGTTATGGCTGGGAAACAAAGTAAATAACCTGTCATTAGTATAAAAAATAAAAATTATTAAAAACATGAAGCCATCAAGGAAAAAAACAAGAATCCATATTCAAACAGATGAAGGAAATGGTGCAAGAAATGAAAACAGATTTAGAATCAATAAAGAAAACACAAAGAGGGAAATCCCTGGAGCTGGAGAGCTTGGAGAAAAGTTTGGGAAACACAAATGTAAGCATCACCAGCAGAATAAATACATGGAAGAGAAAATCAGACAGTGAAGATATATTTGCAGAAACTGATACATTTCCTGAAGAAAAAGTAAAATTGAAAAAGTTCCAAACACAAAACATCCAAGAAATCAGCGAAGCCATGAATAGCTGAAGTCTAAGAATAATAGGAATAAACAGAAAGGAAGATTCCAGGCTCCAAGGTACAGAAAATATTTTCAAGAAAATTATGGAAGAAAATTTTCCCACCTTAAAACAAGAAATGTCTATTTAAAATACAAGAGGACTACATAATACCAAATAGACTAGAACAGAAAAGAAACTCCTCACATCACATAATCATCAATATACCAAATCTTCAGAACAATAAAAAATATTAAAAGCAGCAAGGGAAAAATGCCAAGTAACATCTAAAGGTAGACCTATCAGAATGGCACAGGACTTCTCACAGAAACTTTGAAAACCAGAAGGGCCTGCACAGATGTCATGCAGACTCTATGAGATCACAGATGCCAACCCAGACAACTATACCCAGCAAAACTTTCAATCCACATAGATGGAGAAACAAAATATTCCATGACAAAACTAAACTTAAAAAATGTCTACACAGAAACCCAGCCCTAAAGAAGATACTAGAAGAAAAACTACAATCTAATGAAATCAACTACTCCCAAGAAAACAAAGGATATAGATAACTTCACAAAAAATAAATAAAATAAAACAACATAGAAAGGCAGTAATACTACAACACCACAATAAAAATAACTGACATTCATTGGTCACTATTATCTATCAACATCAATATACTCGAGTCTCCAATAAAAAGACAAAGACTCTGAACTGCCATGGGCAATATCTATGCAAGAGTTCTAGTTTATCTCCATCAGTGGTCCTTGGTTGGAGTATCAAGTCTCAGAAAAGACCCCTGTACCCAGATTTTTTGGTACTGTTGCTCTCCTTGTGGAGCTCCTGTCCTCTCCATGTCTTATTATTTCCTCCTTCTTTCATGAAATCCCCTGCACTCTGCCCAAAGGTTGGCCATAAGTCTCAGCATCTGCTTTGATACCCTGAAGGGTAGAACCTTTCAGAGGCCCTCTGTGGCAGGCTCCTGTACTGTTTGCTGTTTTCTTCTTCTTCTGATTTCCATCCCCTTTTGCCTTTCTGGATGGGGTTTGAGAATTTAGCCAGAGTCCTCCTTCTTGATTTTCCTTAGGTGTACAGATTTTAGTAGGTGTAGCCTATATTGTATATCTAATATCCAGTTATGAATGAGTACACACTCTGTGTGTCTTTTTGTTTCTGGGATACCTCACTCAGGATGATCTTTTCTAGTTCCCACTATTTACCTGCAAGTTTCATGATTTCCTTGTTTTTTTTTATTACTGAGTAATATTCCATTGTGTAGATGTACCACAATTTACCTCCCCCTGAGAGGGAGCAACCTTACCAAGCCACAGAGGAAGACATTGCAGCTACTGCTGATGCAACCTGAAAGAGTAGGATCAGAAGGAAGGAGAGGAAGACCTCTCCTATCACTGGACTTGGGGAGAGGCATATGTGGAGAAGGGGAAGGGAGGATGGAATGTGGAGGGGAGGACGGAGGGGATCACGGGGGGATACAAAATGAATAAAGTGTAATTAATATAAAATAAAAATGGAAAAAATAAACAATTGAAAATAAAAAAAGACAGAGACTAACATAATGGCTGCAGAAACAGAATTCAACATTCTGCTGCATCCAAGAAAAACACCTCTGCAACAAAGATACACACTACCTCAGGGTGAAGAAGTAAAGAGCAGGAAAAAATTGTTTTCAAGGAAACAGACCCATAAAACAAGCTATAGTAGTTATCCTAATATCTAATAAAATAGACTTTCAACTAAAATTGATCAAAGATGAGAGAGGACTTTATTCTCATCAAAGGAAAAACTCACCAGGAGGACACCACAATTCCGAACATCTATGCCCCCAGTAAAAAGCACCTACATTTGTAAATGAAACACTATTAAAGCTTAAATCACACATCAATATCAATACCTTAATGGTGGGAAAATTCAACAATCCACTCTAAGAGACAGATCATCTAGACAGAAACTAATCAGGGAAATAATGTCACTTACAGATGTTAAATCAAATGGAACTAATAGATGTCTATAGAACATTTCACGCAAAATCAAAGGACTATACTTTCTTTTCAGTACTTCCCAGATCCTTTTCAAAAAATTAAACATATTGTTGGGTGCAAAGCAAGCCTCAACAAATACAAGAAGACAGAAATAATCCCTTTTATACTATTAGACCCCCACGGCCTAAAACTAGACTTCAACAACAATAGCAATAACAAAAAGCCTACATACACATGGAAACTAAACAACTCTCTACTCAATGACAGCTTGGTCAGAGAAGAAATGAAAAAAGAAATTAGAGACTTCCTAAAATTCAACGAAAATGAAGACACAACTTACACAAACTTATGGCACACAATGAAAGTAGTGCTAAGAGGAAAGTTCATAGCATTAACTGCCTCCAAAAAGTAAACCACTTTTCATATAAAAGTATGAAACATCTCATACAAGCAACTTAATGACTCACCTAAAAGACCTGGAAAAAAGGAAGCAGATACACCCAAGAGGAGTAGACAATTGGAAAATATCAAACTCAGATCTGAAATCTATAAATTAGAAAAAAGAAAAAGAAAAAAATCAATGAGACCAAGAGCTGGTTCTTCAAGAAAATCAAGAAGATAGATGAACACTTAGCCAAACTAACTGAAAGGCAGTGAGAAGCTATTTAAGTCAGCAGAATCAGAAATGAAAAGGGGGACAAAACAACAGACACTGAGGAATTCTATGCAATTATTATCTTACTACTAGCCTATATGCTATGAAATTTGAAAATCTATGTTGAGAATGCCTACCACAGAGGGCCTTTGGAAGAATCTGCCCAGCAAGTTATGAAAGCAGATGATGAGACTCATAGCCAAACTTTGGGCAGAGTACAGGGAATCTTATAAAAGAAGTGGGAGAGAGAAAGAACTGGTGTGGACAGGAGCTCCACAAGGAGAGAAACAGAACCTAAAATATCTGGGCACAAGGGTCTTTTCTGAGACTCATACTCTAGCCATGAATCATGCATGAAGATAACCTAGAACCTCTGCATAGATGTAGTCCATGGCAGCTCAGTGTCCAAGTGGGTTCCCTAGTAAGTGGAACAGGGGCTGTCTCTGACATGAATTTAGTGGCTGGATCTTTGTTCACTTCCCCTGAGAGAGGGACAGCCTTACCAGACCACAGAGGAAGACAATGCAACCAGTCCTGATGAGACCTGATAGTCTAGGGTCAGATGGAAGGGAAGAAGGACCTCCCCTATCAGTGAAGGGGCATGGAGAAGAGGTAGGATGGGTGAGATTGGGAGGGGAGGAGGGAGGGATCTACAGCTGGGATGCAAAATGAATTAATTTTAATTAATAAAAATAAATTAATTATAAAAAATTCTTAAATTTTAAATTAAGATATAAGTGTATATCAGGTAACCAAAATTCTAATATATACATTTATAATATTATAAATTAATTTTGTATTTTATTATTAGATTTATAGTTTTTCTTTAAACTTTTCATTTTAATTATTACTTCTTATTCTTGACCAAATTAATTGAAATTTAAAATCACATTTGACATATTCTTGGCAGCTTCTAAAATATATTTTTTTTCTAAGAGATAATCATTTTAAGTTTCAAGTCTTAGGAGCAAAATTTTTATTATTGTTCGTTAAAGTGCTTTGATTACAGAGAAATAAGTAACAACAGAGGAATACAAGCTGGGGAATAGTTAATAATAAAACACAGCATGTGATTTTCCTTTATATTTCTAATAGCTTATAATTTGCTGGCCCTCATGAACTTTTCTCTGACTTATAATTGAATGCATAGTTATATAAATTTTGTAAAATGCGAAAATTATTTTTAGATTTAAAATAATCTAAAGCGATTTAAATTCTGCTTAAATGCAGTTAAATAGCCCTGATCTGGTTAGCAGACAAACTTGTACACTGAGTTTTTCTCTTTCTAGAAATCAATGCTATTCATTGACAAGCTACAGTGTTTCTAGACAGCTCTTAAACAGCACAACTACATCTTGTTCACTTGATCAGAATAGAGGTATTATTTTTGTTTCAGAGGACAAAATAGAATAAAACTGAATGACAGGAGAGAAATTTATTTTATGAAGAGGAATGTGCAAAGAAAATTATAGAACTGATATATATATTTTTCTATCCTGGCATTAAGGTGTTACACGAATCATATGTCACAACATCTTTTTTTTCATTTTACAAGGTTATATTTTATTTGTTAAAATTTATTTATTTTTATTAATTACAGCTTATTAACTTTGTATCCCAGCTATATCTCCCTTCCTCATCCCCTCCCAATCCCACATTCTCTCCCTCATCCCCTCTCAATCCCATCCTCTTTCCCTCATCTCCTCCCATGCCTCTCCCCAAGTCCACTAGTAGGGGAAGTCTTCCTCCTCTTCCCTCTGACGCTATCATATCAGGTCTCATCTTTAACAGATATATAAACATAGTTCACATGAATACGTTTAACAGTGAAGTTTTGAATTCACTCAGCAGATGCCATTATTTGCTGCCTTACAAACATATTAAAAATAAAGGAATTTTCCATAATAAAATATAATGATAGTTTGAATGAGAATGGCCACCACACTCTAATAATTTGGAATGCTTGCTGTTCAGTTTGTGGAACTTTTAGGAAAGATTGGGAGGTATGTTCTTGTTACAGGAATAGATCACTGGGGACTAATATTTGGTTTCAAAATCCCATGCCAGGATTGAGCACTTTGTCTCTCTACCTCTCTGTCTGTGTGTGCCTCTGTCTTGCCTTTCTCTGTCTATGTCTGACTCTGTCTCTCTCTCTTTTTCCTGCTGCTTGAGGCTCATGATTTAACCTCTTAGCTTATCTTCCAGAGTCATGCCTGCCTATCATCCTGTTCGCCATCATGGTGATAATAGATTCACCCTCTGAAGCTGTAAGCAAACCGCTAGTTAAATGGTTCCTTTTATAGGTTGTCTTGATCATGGTGTTTCATCACAACAAAAGGACAGTAAATAAGATTATATATATATATATATATATATATATATATATATATATATGTGCATATAAATATACACACACATACTACTGAAGTGTTTTAAATATATTAGCATGTTTTTATCTCTTCTTGTTTCTGTATTTTCTGAGACATCCATAATTATTTAAAAATATTAGACTTGTACTAGGAAATACGCATAAAATAAAGAAAAGAGTTTGTCATGTATCAAGTATTTGCAGCTAGAGAACTATGGTTAATCACCTGTCTGTCACTGTAAAGACATTCGTAATATAAAAAAATGTTATGAGGAGGAAATTTTGATTTTGGCTGAAAGGTTTAAATGTATCAGTTAATGTCCATTATACTTTGCTTCTGTGGGCCAAATGGCAACCAAGAACACTCTGTCAAGTCATAGTTTGGAAGAAAAGAGAGAGCAAAAGGAATTAGAAAATTCTAAGTTTACTTTTATGGAAAGCCCTTAACAGAACATTCACTTATTAAAAATTTCACTATCTCTCCACATTCACTATCTCTCAATCATCCCATCAATCCCTAATATCTAAGAAATCAGTCTTTGGATATCAAACTGAACTCAATCTAAAAACTGATGATTCTTCAACTTGAAGATATTTTTAACACAGTGTGAAAAAGTCTGCTGCACTTTATGAAATCTTTAAAATAAGGCTTAGAATCAAGTTAAAACAGGATATAGTGAAGCAAAATTTTCACCTAAAGACAAACTTGGAAAATGATCAATAGAAAAAAAAAACATAAAATGAATGATTTTCTTAGACTAATCAGACAAGATGATAATTATCTTCCTCATCTGGTGAATATATAATAACACTTAAAATCCTAAAGGTTAGGACCTGGAGAGTGGCTCAACTCTAAGGCTGGTGAATATATAGTAACACTTAAAATCCTAAAGGGTACGACCTGGAGAGTGGCTCAACTGTAAGGGCTTCTGTGCCCCTGCAAAGGAAAAGAGTTCAGTCCCCAGCACCTACGTTGTAGTTTAGAATTGTCTGTCATTACAGCTTGAGAGCATGCTGAGTCTCATTCTGGTCACAGACAACAGAGAACCAGGTACACACATGATATGCATATATGCATGGAGATAAACACACATACACATAATAATAAATAATAATCATAAAGAATAATAAAGAATAAATAATCATTTAAAATTTATGTTCTGCAGGATGAAAGATAAGCATCCTATAGAATTAAATAGTTTCTCAGCAGGCAAGTGAATAATATAAACATGAACTCAAGGCTGAAATGATTTCAGCAATTAGCTACAGAGGGTACCAAACAAACCTTCATAATAGATGCTTTAGGAAGTCAGTGGTTGCCTACCTCCCACAACCTTGCTTGCAAACACTGCAGTGGAAGAACCACTTTCCATGTGTCATTGCAGCCAACATGCAGGCTAGAGAGGTAGGCATTAAGGCAAGAAGACAACCATTTTCCAAGCTACGTGTACAGGAAACAGAAATTTGGATGTCTCATTCTTAGGTAAGAGTAGGGAGATGTTAAGACTCCAAACTGTTCTGTCTAACAGAATGACACACTCATTAAAATACAACTTTATATGAGATTAAGGGAAAATAAAGCAGTAGGTTCATTAAGTCTATGTAAAGGGAGTTAATGAGGACTTCCAGTGTCCCATGGATCGTCCCTGATTCTTCCTAAGAGCTATCTTAGAATGGGATTTTAAAGATTAACAACAGTTTATTATTTTATCTGAATACAAATGCCCTAGTTATTTCTAAAAAAACTGTCCTATGGTTCTTGAAAGAATCCCTCAGAGAAATATCACATAGAAACAAGAAACTCTGAAAAAGATAAAATAAAACAAACACACACTAGCAGTGTTAAATACAGTGTATGCCTTCCATGTGTAAATATTTTTGGAAGAAAACAAAGTTCATTTGAAAACTTAGGTAAACACACAGTTTAAAAAACAAATGAAGCAGATTCTACTACAAAATTACTGCTAGTATCTTCACACTTTAAAAATGATTCTTGAAAATTATGCTCTATTCAGGCAGCAGGCAAAAAAATACACTATTACTACAAGTTTTATACAACTCACCAGATTTAGAAACAGTTCTGCTACATAGCCCCTGTAAATAAATAATTATATATGGCCTTGAGAATTTTCCATTTTCTGATAAAAAGGAGAAATTCTGAGAAAAAAGACTTATCACAAGATGATTTAAAAAGGCAAATATGCTAAAATTTATCAATGAAATTATTTCATTCTATTAGTATCTTTTACTTTGTAAAGAAGTAATTACTCTCAGCTTTTAATAGAAAATAAATGATTATTGTGGTTCTATGCCCATCAGTTCATTTAATTACCATAAAATTTCTAAGTTTGTGTATCTGTATCAAAAAAAAAGTACAAAACAGTGCTTTACCTACAGAGCCCTGGCTGTGCTGGAGCTCACTATGTAGACCAGGATAGTCTCAAACTCAATGCATCTCCACCAGCCTATGCACACTGAGTGCTGGCGTTAAAATCATTCACCATTACACCTGTTTTTTGTTTTTGTTTTTGAGTGTGTGTGTGTTTGTTTTCTGTAACATTTCTGTGATAGTTCTCTTCCTTTCCTTTTTCTTTTTCCTGTTCTTTATTCTGTCATACATTATATCCTACACATTTTTTTTCACCCTCCTTTCCTCCCAGTGCCCACCTCCCCTCTCCCAAATAGACCATTTGTCTATCACCCTTCAGAGGAGAGTTGGCCTCCCAGGAATAGCAACCAAACCTGTTGTAACAATTACAATAAGAATAGGCACAAACATATATAGATATATAGTGGGGAAAAAGTGGGTCGTGTGTTTAAAAAAGAGATGGGAAGGGAATGTGGGAGGCTTTGGAAGAAGGAAAGTGGGAGAGAAATGTAATTATATGGTAATCAGAGAAAAGTAAAGAATGAAAAGAAAGGAAAGTTAAGGAAAATAAAAGAAAAATATTTTGTTCATGGTCTGGAGGGGCTAGGTCAAGGAGCTATATTCAGGCATGGCCTTATTGCCTGTTAAGGACAAAACTTGCTCATGTGAAGGAATGGGATTGCATGCATTCATCAATTTCTGCTTTTGTTGTTGTTTTTGATCTGTCCATTCAGAGAGCCATCAAGATTCAGAGGAGTCTCACATTAATGATTTTTTTTAAACTCAATGGCTGGCTTTTTGACATCCCCGCTCTCCTACCAGAGGGTGGAGTGGCCCTGCTAGGCCACAGAGGAGGACTTTGCAGCCAGGCCTGAAGAGACCTGATAAGCTAGGGTCAGATGAAAGGGGAAGAGGTCCTTCCCTATCAGTGGACTTGGAAAGGGGTAGGGAGAAGATGAAGGACAGAGGGTGGGATTGGGAGGGAATGAGGGAGCAGGATCCAACTGGAATACAAAGTTAATAAACTCTAACTAATATTTAAAAAATAAAAATTTAATTAAAAACATTCCATCTCTAAATTGCATAGTGACAGTAAATTATCACTCTTGAAACTTCAAACAGAAATATAAATTTAAGATATGGAATCCAACAGAAGTCCAAATGGAGAACTCTTACCAGAATGAACAGATTATAATACTAACACTGTACTTTTCTTTTTCATTTGTATAGTCTGTGCCCATTTAATGGCTAGTATTAATTTGTTTCTATCAGCATCATCTTAAGTTTTGTTTTTCCATGTAGCTATACTAATATCTAAAAGTTTCCTTTTATGTACATTATATTAATAACAAACCTCCTAGATTACTGTAATCCATATGACTTGGAAGACCACATTTTTTAGTTTGTACTAGAAAGTGCTATTCTTCTCTATCATAGTCTGCCTTTGCCTCATGATGCCTAATTGCCATTTTATGGAATTAACATTATACTAAGTTTGTCTCCCATGTTATTCCTGTAATACTCTTTTATCTTCTAATGGCATTACTTCATATTTAGGAAAAAAAGATCATTAAGCTAAAACCACATAAAATGGGATATTTCAGGTTATTTTACCATCTGACAACAGATAAGCTAGCCAGTTAAAGACAATAAAGCAATCTACTAAACCTATATATCAGTTTATCTACCACAGGAGTTTTCAAATATCTCAGAATTTAAGAGTGATTTGATTTATACCAAAAAATATGAACAAGAGTGATTTTCAAATAAATTATGCTTACATTTTAATTGGTATAAGTTAGAATTAATTTCTTTTAGCTAAACCAGTAAAAATATGTAGAACTTTGTAATACATGAAATTTATTTGACCATGTGACATTGATCTTAGCCAGGTTTTCCTTTAAGTTAAAATGTCAATGATGTGTCTATTTTAGGTTAAAATATAAAACAGATTGTTGGCCCAAATTTAGGCATCTGTATTATTTTTATAGTTTGAGGAAAACTGAGATCTTCATTTTCTTTTCATTGTTTACTTCTTCATAATCATTTTATCATTGTTAAGTGTGACACCATCTATGTTGTGATTTGACCAAAGTCCACCACCCAGGATAGAGAAATATTGACAGAGCAAAAGATGGATACCTCCAAAGTTCAACTTGACAAACCAATCAGGTTTCTGACTTTACATACAAAAAGCAGAAATAATTTATATGTAGCTGTATCACAAAAGTTAAACCCAGGATAATATATAGCTAATGAATGCTTTAACGCTTAAGGCCAACACAAAACATCTGGACAGCTAGAAATGAAGAGAATGTCTCTTCTAGAATGCTCAGTTGTCCTTAGCCTCCTCCAGCCACATTGGACTGTGCCTCTTCCATGCAGTTCTGCTTGCTTTCCATTGTCTTTCAGCAGTCCTTTATTTATTTATATAGTTAGTTATTATTTTTATATTAAGTACAGTTTATTTACTTTGTATCCCAGCTGTAGTCCCTTCCCTCATTCACTCACATTCCCCCCTCTCCCTCATCTCTTTCCTGTCCTTCTCTAAGTTCACTAATAGGGAGGTCCTCCTCCCGGTCCATCTGATCCTACCTTATCAGGTCTCTTCAGGGCTGGCTGCAATGTCCTCTTCTATGTCCTAGCAAGGCTGCTTCTCCCTCCCGGCAGGGGGGGAAGGGAGGAGGTCAAACAGCCAGCCATTGAGTTTATGTCTGAGACAGTCCCTGTTCCCATAACTGGGGAACCCACTTGGATACTGAGCTGTGATGGGTTATATCTGGACAGGGGTTCTAGGTTATATCCATTCATGGTTCTTGGTTGGAGAAACAGGCTCAGAAAAGACCCCTGTGTCCAGATATATTTTGTCCTTGTGGAGCTCCTGTCCTTTCCAGTTCATACTAACTCCCCTTTCTTTCATATGATGCCCTACACTCTGCCCAAGGTTTGGTTATGAGTCCCAGCATCTGTTTTGATACACTTCTAGGTAGAGTCCTTCAGGGGCCCTCTGTGGTAGGCTCCTGTCCTGTTAACTTGTTTTCTCCTATTTCCAATGTCCATCCCAAACTCAAGTGACAACACATGCTGGAGAGGTTGTGGAGAAAGGGGAACACTCCTCTATTGTTGGTGGGAATGTAAACTTTTACAACCCCTTTGGAAATCAATCTGGCGCTTTCTGAGACAATCAGGAATACTGCTTCCTCAAGATCCAGCTATACCACTCTTAGGCATATATCCAAGAGATGCTCAAGTAAACAACAAGGGAATTTGCTCAACCATGTTTGTAGCAGCTTTATTCACAATAGCCAGAATCTGGAAACAACCCAGATGTTCCTCAGTTGAGGAATGGATACAGAAAATGTGGTACTTTTACACAATGGAATACTACTCAGCAATTAAAAACAAGGAAATCATGAACTTTGCAGGCAAATGGTGGGACCTAGAAAAGATCAACCTGAGTGAGGTAGCCCAGAAGCAGAAAGATACACGGTATATGCTCACTTATAAGTGGGTACTAGACCTATAAGATAGAATAAACATACTAAAATCTGCACACCTAAAGAAGATAAACAAGCAAGAGGACCCGGGGTAAGATGATCAACCCTCTCAGCAGTCCTTAATGCTTATATAAGTAAGCTTGGGGCATGAGGAAAATGGTACATGTCTTCATTTTCAGGGACTTGCTGAAGCTCCTGAGCATTTTACATCCTGAGTCTTAAGGGATGTCTTAACAGAACGTCTGGATTCTTAATGAGATTCTCCGCATTCTAGAATGCTCTACCTCTCTTAAGGAGATCCAGAGTCTTAATGAGCTTCGCTCTAAGATAGAAGGCATTACCTTCAATAAAATTGTTATATGGTATTCATCTAAGTAGAATGCACAACAAAATTAATTTCAGAGCATAGTCTTTTGATGTGTGTGTCTTATATAACACTTTTGCTTGCAAATATAAAATTATATAACACATAAAGGTTTAATAAATCTGGGGAATTAAATAATGTTTTAAATGAAGGTTATCTATGTCAATATTTTAAAAGCACTTTATAAGGCTTTGGAAAATTTATTTTAACTACTTATGTCTAGAAACACTTTATTAATCAGATTATGAGAGTATACTAAACTGGATTGTAAGTATATTTTACCTTTAAAAATCAGAATAATATCAGTGTTTTACAAAAAAATAAATTTTTGACAGAAATACTTTTGAATGGAGAGACATTTAGTGAAAAGGAGAGATTTAAATGAAAAGTGGATTAACTTTAAAATAAAGAAACAAACACACCATAAGATGCCATTACTATCTTATTTACTTTTCTAAATTTATTCTTTACTGAAAACTTTTTAAAATTCTTTTTTATTAAATTCTTTATTAATTACACTTTTTTACCATTATATTCCCCTGTAAGTACTTTTTTGACTGTGGAAAGCCAGCAGTGAGTTTTATTCTTGCATTATACATAATCCCTCCACGAAGGTGGAATTTGGGTTATTTTTATGTTAAAAATATATTTTAGGTATTTATTTCCATAGACAGGTTCAAAATATTGGGTTTCTAGGTAAAATTTCATGACTACATGAAATGTCTTTTGATAATATTTAACCAGAACTGAAATTTGCACAGATAAACAGTAGTGTAATGATCATCATATATGACCATTATTAGTGGTGGTTTCATCACAAAGATATTCAGGAGAGACAATAGTAAACAGAATTATCTTTGTGGCATAACATGTTGGACTCTGCTGATCTGTTTCTCGGGCTAGTATTGAAAGACCTGAGCACAGTTCAGACAGTTCTCCAAATAGTCTTATAGAATAACAAATTCTAGATCCCTGTGACTATTGGAGTTCTCCTGGAGAATATGATAGGAACACTCAATTTTCCTCGAAAGTGGTGTGAAATCACATTTGCTGCTCTTTAAAGTGAGGAGATAATAACATCAATGTTTGGAATAGGAGTTTTCAAATAAATTAATGTGATAGCACACAGCTACAGAAGTGCAAGGTAAGAAAAGTACTGTTCAACCATCTGCACCCAATGCCAAAAATGCCCAATGCCAAATAGAGCACAGCAAATATGACTCTCAATTTCATATCAATATTTACATTCTAAATTTCATTGATATTAATAAAAATCACAATAAAACAGATTGTATTTCAGTTCACTTCAGCTATCTGCAGCATAAAAATAATTTTGGTACAGAATATTAATAGAATGGGAATCAAAGAAAGGCAGTCCCTAAGATTCTTAAATTTGTAGGCTAAGAAAACAATAAAATGAGGCTGAGAATTGATTCTTAATACTTTTCCCAGTGAAAATCGTCTTGAAAACTCTTTGTGAGGACTCTTTCAGTCTGAATGGTGGTTAGGGAAATTGTAAGCTTGGGAATCATTGTAGTGTGGAACAAAAATGATGCCTAAAGAATGGAAAATGAAAAGTCTGTCTTTTATGCCTTTATTTTCAATACACATGAGAAACAGAGAAAGTAGACAAAAATTAATGTACTAAACATGAATTATTAGTGTGAAGTTCCATTCTCTGGAGAGATTATTATAATTTTCTTATTAAAGAGGAATTTTCAATATAAAGCCTACTGCAGTGAGTCTCAAACTCTTTTAATAATGGAAGATACTTAAAAGACTTTAGAAATACCAATTCCCCAGAACTTTCTTCAAACAAAAAAGAAGGGATTTGCATGGGGAAGCAGTGAGGCAAATTACACTTTCTAACATCCCAGGTGTTTCTTCTTAATTTCAAGTTTGAGGAATATTGTAGTGTGATTTCCTTTTCATCATTCGTATGGACAACCACATTTTACTTATGGCTTTTATATTAGTATCACAGGGCTAAATGGCTGTTGAAAAATACATTTTTAGATACAAGATTGGATTTTGATGAACTCCTAGCAGCTAGCTCACTATTTAAAAGTGGATATTCTGGAAATGAAAAGATGACTCAGTAAGAGAAATTACTATTTCAGAAGACTTGAGTTAGGTTCCAGCAACATCTTCTGTGTTCCACCATTTTCTCTAACTCCAAATCCACAGAATCAGATGCATTTTTCATGTCTCTACTGGTACCCTCTCACACTTGGTACATGCACATGCTCACAGACTATATAAATAAATATAAAAATGGACTTAAAATTGCACATTTTATATTTAAAAATATATTACTTGGTAACACTTTTAAAACTTATTTTTACTCACATAGTTTTAAATAGTGTGATATGCTTGGGAGAATGTGATTTTTGTATTACACCTTTAGTAAGTTTTCTTAATTTAGACTTTATAATGATTTTAAACACCTTCAAATCAAGAAGGTTGCCCCGAAGTTGTGACATTTGGAAATGTCTTGACTTCCTTTGCCTGTAGTAGCAGAGGCATTGTTAAATATTATTTTGAAATTATTAATCAGTATAATGCAAAATATCAGTGATATGATGGTTAAAAATGCATATTCTTCTTTGTTGATATTACTTTCATTATGATATTTTCTGGTATGCCATTTTAGTTTATTCTTTTCACTAGGGAGAGAAATTCAAGTATATATTAGCTGAGTGAGTTTTGGTTAAGCATATTACCTATGTGTTCTACTTTTCAGTAGATTCAAATGAGATTTTTGGTGTTTTTGTTGATGCCAGTACATGCATTAAACACATGTGGATTTTTTCTTATCATAAGGGGGGCTTCTTTGTTCATGCAAACTATTTTGAGGTGTAAAGAAAGAACAATGGCTGCCAAGAAAGGCAATGTCCTCTCAGGGACAGGAAGGACAACAAAGGGACATAATGAAAAAATCTAAAATTTACTGATCAGGACACTATGTTGATTCTAATGATGCTTGCAACGCTTTACACAAAAGGTGAAATTTATTAAACTGTTGGGTTTTGTTTGTTTGTTTGTTTGTTCTGTTTATTGAAACAGGGTTTCTCTGAATACCCCTGGCTGTCAGGGAACTTAACTCTGTGAACAAGGCTGACCTTGAACATGATTCTGTCTCCCCAGTTCTGGGATTAAAGGCATACACTAGTGTACCCAGCTGAAATTTATGAAGTTATGTTAAATCCATGCCTCACATTATGATTCTGTAATATTTCATAGAGTAGTTTTAAGTATAGAGGTATATGGAATTTTTTATTTCCACTATTTTACTGGGATTAAATAAAAACAGATGACAGACCAATTTCTGCCTCATGTGATAGATTCAATTATAGAGATACAAATTCAGATTATATCTCAGTTGTATCAGGATTATGAGAGAAAACTCACTTTGCCTTTGCACTGTGCTCTGTCGTTTTAGACTTTTAAATTACATCAATGTCAGTTCTAGATTTTTTCTGTTTTCCTGATTTATTGCTTGTCTTTTATATTTTGAATTAATGTTTGGCTCTGTGTTTTGTCTAGTTTAGGAATAAACTTTATTTTCACATGAATTATAAATACTTATTCTAGTACTTGATTAAATGATTTGGAAACACTGTATCTTTCTTGCTTTTCTTGCATAGGTTTATCAGGTAATACCTAAGACTATAGGTGTGCTTACACTATGTACTCTCCACTACACAGGACTTCTGCTTCTCTCTCCAGCAACATGATTTGGAATATTTCCTATGTAGCTGTTTTTGTCAGCTGATTCTAAGTTTCAATTTGCTCCATTTGGGATGCCTGAATTAAATCTTCCTTCTGTATGTGTATGCATGAGGTTTCTCAGCATCTAAATCTATGGATTATGCAGAAGGTGGAAGGTGATAAAGGAAATAGGAAGTCGTAATTCTCACCTCCTGCCTGCCATCTTGACCTCCCATCTCATTTCCTCCTGTCCTATTGGTATTTCTATAAAGTCACCTTTTCTCTGAATTTTAATCTATACCAACCAAATATTATGTTTCAAGATACTCCTAGTGTTCATGTTGCATACAGCATGCTGCAGAAGTTCATAGTTTCTTTAAAATAGTTCTTTTTTTCTAATTTGGTGAATTGTTTGTGATTCTTTGACAATTTCACAAATTAATTTTAAGGGTTTTTTTTGCCTTCCTTTCTCATTTATAATCTCTTTCAAAATCAAGTGAGAAACTAAGAATTATTTAATGCAGAAAGAGATGATAGAAGGGTGTAGAGAAAGAAAGAAAGAGAGAGAGGAGAGGCGAGAACAAACACAGTTTACTTAGCTTTTTCCTTGTTTCGACATCACAGCTTCACTGTAGAGGGATTTTTAATCCAGCAACATGGCTATTCTGGCTAGAGATCACATCCAAAGATCTAAGTCTGTGTGATCTGGCTGGAATACACACCTGTAATCCCTCTGTTCAAAATACAGACGTGCCTTTAGTGCATGTCTTTAATCCCAAACAATTACATTTAATTGAGGGCAGGCAAAGTGATGAATCAAAGAAATATTTGACAAAATGAGTTAGCTATAGTATATGCCCAATGATGCAAACACATACACACACACACATGAGAGAGAGAGAAAGAGAGAGAGAGACTACTTAAAAGAGAGATGGGGACACAGACAATACAGAGAGAGGAGTTAGAGTACAGTACAGGAATATACTAGATTTCACCCAGGTAATTTGGTGCAGTTCAGTTTGTGGAGTTTGGAGGTAGTTTTACCAGGCTGCACAATTCAGTGAATTGCTGAGAGAAGCCAGTTTAAATCAGTCATAGTGGAGAGGAGTTTTGAGCCTGATCAGCTGAATTTTACCACCCAGCCAGAGCTCAGAAAAGAGCTAGAAAGGGTGTTTCTTTAGCAGTAAGTCTCAGAGGCTGAAAACATTATAGGCTTAGATTAGAAGACAGAGGCTGGAAACTGAATCCTTCAAGGTCTGGACTTGCAGAAGATTAGATTTTTACAGAGGCTAGAAGCTTCCAGGCCTAGAACTCGGGTTATTTAGATAGAAACACTCTGGAAGCAGCCCAAAGCATGTATAAGTAAAGCATGTGTATTTCTGTTATTTCATCCATTCATCTGAGAAAATATAAACATTTATATCTAAAAGAAACTTTTATTTGCCTAGTTCAGTTTTTGTCTTAGGATACTTATTGCCTCCTTCTAAACTAAGCCTAGTCTTGGAAGCTTCTAGGCCAGGGGTCTTCAAACTATGGCCCTAGGGCCACATGCAGCCCGCAGAGGAGTTTGATCTGGCCTGCCAGCAATGAGTGCAGTTTGGCCGCCAAGATACCTGCCAGCATATGCACTCAGTGTCACAGCTTCTCAGGGATGACGTCAACCGCCTCCGCCCATGGCACGCTGTGTGCGGGGAGGGTGGGCGTGAGGGCGGTGTTGGGAAGGACACTGATGCGCCCTTGCACCTGGCATTCTGATGACATCACTGGAGGGCGCTGGACGAGGCGTGGCGAGTAGTACCACATGTGGTTGACTATATAATGATGTAAAAAGGCACCCGCTCCACCCCCAGGCAACGTGGTGTCTGTGTGCTGTGCCTGCCTGTCACAGTGGAGGTTTTCCTCCACTCCCTCCACTGCCAAAGGTCAGTCAAAAGTGCCATAGAAATAAATTTTTGCCAGATGGGGGATTCTACCCGATTGGGGGGTGGGTGACTCATATGAAAATTCCCCTTTGGGGGTGGTGGGGCGTTCAGTGCTGAAATCAAAGTTGGGGGGTGGGCGGTGGTTGGGAGATTAGGGGTTCGGTGCCGAAGCATTTTAAAGGGGATTACATTGAAAATTTTATATGCATTTTGCATTTCCTTTTCAGTGTTCACATGCTGATTCTGAACATATCAATTTGGGCATTATATAGGGAGATATAAGTAAACTATCAGGGACTGAGCTGGTCTGCTTAGAAAAGCCTGCAAGGGGTAAGTGTTCACATCAGGGACTAATGGGGGTTTATACACTGTGTGTTTATATATATTATATATAGCCAAAAGCAGGCCCACAGTTCCCATTGAAATACTGGTGCATGATATGTTTATTTATAAATGTTCTTCATTTTATTTATAAAAGATATGTGCAGTGTGGGTAGGAATTAGGTGTTCATATAGTCCGGCCCTCCAGCTCTCTGAGGGACCGTGATCCGGCCCCCACTTTAAAAAGTTTGAGGACCCCTGTTCTAGGCTTCTTATAATCTAACCTAGGCCAATATTTTCAGCCTCTGAGACTTACTACTGAATAAGCTCACCCTTTTTCATTCATACTGAGGTCTGGACTCAGTGGTGCAACTCAGCTGTTCTAGCTCAAACTCTTCTTCCAGCTAACTTATTTATTCTGGCTTTTCTCTTGATATCTGAATTGCTCTGCTTGGCTTCAAACTAACTGTAGAAATATTTTCTTATCTTGTGCTCCTTCTCATTCTCTGGCTCATTTTCTCATCACCCTGATTCTCAATCAACCTCTCTGTGTAAAACTCTCACTGTAAAATTGCCTCTTTCCTCTCTGTATTATCCTTTAAGTAACTTCCCTTTCTCACTTTTCTCTTGAGAGTTGACCATGTCCTATTCTATTATATCTTTGTCTGATTCATCACTTTTTTCTGCCTCGCAATTAGACATCACTTTCAAACATGGGTGCTTTCTTCTACAAATTAACTTTACCTTCCTTGTTTGGGATTAAAGACATATACCATCACACCTGGAACTAAGCTTTTGTTTACCTTAAACTTGCTGTATACCAGGGTGACCTTGAACTCAGATCTGCTTGCGTATGTCTACTGGAATAAAGATGTGTTTGTATTCCAGCCAGATCACACAGACATAGAAGGATGTGATCTTTTGCCACAACACCATGTTCTGAATTAAAATTCTTCTACCTTTTCATATCACAGTCCTGGAATATCAAAATTGATTAAAGGGAAAATATCTCATTCTTTCCCCAGGCCTTGGTGAAAGGTTGAAGCTCTTCCTTTACTTATTTAAGATACTTTAGGCCATGACCCAAGGCAGTGTCTTCAAAAGAGAGATAATTTCTGCAAGCCTTTATTCTCAGAGCATAAACTACAAAAGTTCTTCAATTTTCAAATATGCTTTTTGTATGTGTGGAATTCACTCCTCTTCGATATTTGGTAAAGTCCATATGTTTTTCTCTCCAAGCTTCTCAACTCTACTTCTTCAGCCCAGGGGATCCAGAGATCATGAATGTCTCTCCCTGTGCCATTGTCCATAAACTCCCTTAAGGTAGTATCCCAGGTAATAATAAGAGCCACACTATTTATTTCTTGTCATCATTGTAGTTCAGCATCATAAGAAACATGGATTAGAAAATATTGAGACATGAGAGAAAGGAAAATCTGAATGCTAAGAGATCTTCCTGGCAACCAGATAGCTCTATTGCTAACATTGGTATCACAGAGGTAAGAGAATCCTTGGGAATGTGAGCGCAGCAAGATTTATATATGAAAGTCGTAGATAATCCAAGGGTTCATAATAAATCCCTGCCACAAAAATCACCAAACCAGAAATAACAACAACAAAAATTTCACAGTGGTGTGTGTTAAAATAAATTTCTGACTAACTCTAGAAATGTGTTCTGAAAAGACAACATGGACTTTAGTTTGACTTTTAAGGAATTCCCATAGATTTACAGGCTTATATATATGCCCTGAAGGTAGTGTGACATTTACGAAAATCATCCATCTGTAACAGTCCTACGTGACTCCTTCTTGTGAGATATCTGATGGGAACTGCATTGCCCTCATTTCAAATGAAACTCTTAATTTTGTTGCTATATTTTCAAGCTGTTTTCCTGCAATACCAGCTCATAGACTAAATTCATTTCATCACATTTGTAAATAGTGCCTACTTTCTATCACAGACACTGAGTATAACCTTTAAAAAAATCACTATTAGCTTCCACTATGTTATCTGTTTTAAATGATCAGCAAATGCACCACTAAATACTGTGGTGTCTAGAAGTAACAAAGACTTCTAGGAAATCTTTTGAACATCTCCCATAGGAAATTTATGAATTGCGTTTTGTGCTTAATTGGGAAGTGAGATGAATATCCTACCTATACATTTTATTGAAGTTATTCAATGGTTATGTTTATATTTTCTAACCCCATTTTTTTTTAATTTTTTTATTTTTTGTTATCAATCACAGGTTAGGTACTTTGCATCCCATGCCCAGCCCGCCCACTCCCTCCCACCCTCCCCAACCCTCCCTCATCTCCTCCCCGCCCACTCCAAGTCCAC
>CM053753.1:92276905-92324992 GCA_028658305.1 Pachyuromys duprasi | reverse complement strand
TCTATAATCCTCTACAGTCAGATCTCTTTTTAGTTCCATACCCCATTTTTTAATTGGATTACTTGGTTTCTTGCTTTTTAACTTCTTGAGTTCTTTATATATACTGGATATTAGCCCTCTGTCAGAAGTATTCTAACCCCATTTTTAAAGATGCTGAATCACAGACAATGAGGAACAGAAATGAATAGTGTGAACCCTTATCGTTACCTGGTTACCTGAGTTGCTACCTTGGGGGGTGGGGTGGGATTCTAGACAATGAGAAGGGAAAGAAATTCCTCATGATCTCTGAATCTCCTAGGCTGAAGAAGTGGAGCTGAGAAACTGGGAGGCAAAGGTATCTGGAGTTTACCAAATATTGAGGTTATTGAATATTGCCAAATATTGAAGCTACTCAATGATTAACAGAAGAGGTTGTGCATGTAATACACAACAAAATAAAAGAACTATAAAGAACGCAATTAAATGCACACAGTGTACATTAAATATAGAAGAGTTGTGTCAGGGAAAACATCTTCTAGGCTAACACTGTGCACTAGAAAATGAAAAAAAAATGTTATCACTTGTCTCATCTGTACAATGTACATTTTTATTCTGTTCATTTGAAAGGTATTAGTGAATAGTTCAGGGAAAGCACTCTGGATTTTGGAAATCTGTCTCTAAGTAAAGACTAGCCCTTACTCTAATTTTCAACATTGGAAAATTCATTTCTAATATAAGAAGATAATAAAACATGACATAAACTCATAACAAAAAGAAACAGAATAAAACAGAGCAAAGATCATAGTGTAGGGGGTCAGTGAGAATAGAAGTTATTTTCAGAAGACTCAGTAAGGGGTGTTTGTCTTCATATTTAACCAATATAAGTACCAACAAATTAAATCAGTGCTTTACTTGGGAGTTATTTAGAATTCCTGTGGACAAAAATTAATTAAATCTAAAAGCTTTGTGAGAAATTTGTTATTTTCTAATGCTGGAAGTAAATTGGAGAAGGAAACTTTTAATTGAAAATGTGTTATATAAACCACATGCAAAATTCACTTTCCTACCTTAAGTTTAAAAAAAAAACTATTAATACCAAACATTATTATATTACCACTTTAATCTGTGAACCTGGACTGAGTGGTAATTTTTCCTGTTTCCAGAGAAAATGCATCATGGTTAGCCACAGTCACTACAGTTTATACTTTCTAAATTTCACTAAAATCTTTTCTGTCCTCTTTAACTCTACATATAGGAGTTTGACTTTTATTGATCAAAAGTATAGTAAAAAAATGATGCAACTTTTCATGTTAAAGATTTTGTTAAAATTTATAAATGACCTACATAAATTGTCATAACATATATTTGGTAATGAATTGACTACAAGTTAAAAAATTTAAAATGTTAGAGAATATCCATTTTAACGAAAGAGCAGATAAGCCTTCTTTTTCTCATAATCTTTCAGACACACACACATAGACACACATACACACAGAGAAAGAATGAGAGAGAGAGTGACAGAGAGAATTAGTGTTGAAAGCCATTTGGTGTACTTGATGAAATAAAAAAAAATCCACTGTTATTTATGTTCCTTTAAAAGACTTATTCTGATTATTTCAATTATGTGTACTTAAATGTATATATTTCTTTCTGCTGTTCTGTAGTTTCATGTCACTAATACATATATTAGGTTAAATCAACACAAATGCTTTCTTGGTCACCTTCATATTTTAGAAGTATGAAGATTCATATCTGAAAATAAAATTCAGGGATCACTTCCTGCAGAATTCAGGAGAAACCTTGTTTGGTGGGATGTTTCCAGCTTCAAGGGACTCCTGACCTTCCTAGCATCCTGTCTTTTTGAGAACCTTCATTATTCTTTCTTCAGCCATCACCTACCAATTTCTGATGTTGGCAATTGTGACACCGATGCTTGCACTTGTCTCCACAGATAAAGGAAGATGAGTTCCTAATCTTACAGTCCTTTCTTTAATCAGAGCTGTAAAGTTATTTTGTTTTGTCAGTTAATGTAATTGGAAGAAGTTTCTGAGAGGTGCCTAAGCTTTGATATTATGCCTGTCCCTGTTTGCTTCTTCCCTTTCAATATTTTGTCCACACTAAATTGAATCGCCTCTGCCACAGGCTTCCTCTGCCATGTGTTTGCTTGTCACAGTAATATAAAAAGTGAAAAACACATGGAATGCTTAGATATTATTGAGATCTGGATGAGTGTTTTATGGGGCCTTATTCTACTCATACTACTTCGAACATAATTACAGTGCTTCCTTCTAAAAAGTTATGCAGAATATGCCAAGTGGAAGTGTGTATGTGTGGATATTTTGAACTATAGTAGCATGAATGATTTACATTTATATTTCATGAAAATAAGATGGACATTATTTACATAACAGTAAGAAAAATGGATTTTTTATTTAATTATTGAATGAAGGGGCTCAGAAAGGAAACATAAGCCAATAGGCTTTCCTCCAATACAAAATATTTTGGATAACTATTCAGATATACTTCTAGTAAATGTTGACTCTATGAAATGACAATATTTATTATAGAATAAAATTCAAACATAGATTATTGAATAACTTACTGTCATCAAGTTGTACACACCACCAACCCTGAGTTGTAGAATATTATGCCAATATCAAACTGGTAAAGATCAGGAAGCTTCCTTGCAAACAGCTAGTTTTCACAGTACTGAAATATGCTATGCAAGGTTCTATAGGTGAAAAGTAGTTATTGGTTATAACCAGCAACAAACCCTGTACTGTCAAGTACAGTAATAACTGCCATGAAAAGGTATGATCACTAGTGAAATAGTGCAATGAATGTGATAGGAGGGACCAGCCACTCCATGATTGTGTTTAAGTCTCACCCCACAAAAGTGAAACCCATAGCTCACACCATTATTTCACTAAAAGCCCATGACTAAAGAGGTCCTGCGTCCTTGGGAAGAGCTACTAATGTTATGCTACTAAATGTACATGGTATTATCCTGACACTTAATGTTTTATTTTCATATCTACAGGTGATATACGTCTCAAATCTCATCTGAAAAATTTTTGTGAAAAAGATGTTGATTGCACAGTGACTCACAAATACCCCTAGTGAAGAAAATAAGATAAGGTACAATGTTTAGTCCTAAACATATATATTGCATCCTTACTGCTCAAAGCTCAGGAATAATTACAGAGGAGAGGACAACACAAGTGTCACAGCCAGAGGAAATAGGTGAATACAAAGAAACAGTGTCTTCTGGGCACCTTTGGGAAGCTGATCATATGAACTTCCCTGTTCTCAGACAGAGAAGTCCTGCAATAAATTTTCAGTTTTTATGCTACAGAGTCCCTTCTTTCCAAAACTGACTCAAAATAGGTGGTAAGGAATTAAAAATTAATTGAAATATTAAAAATTACAGAGATAAATATTAATAGTTCAAGTGTTAGTGAATGGAATCTCAATCCATTCTTATAATGCCAGCAGCCCAGTAGATAGGAACATCAGAAGGAACTTGTCTTCACCTGGAATTTGAGTTAAGTGTTACCCTGGAATCCACAAAATCCACTTAAAAAGGAATAAAGAAAGAAATCTACCCAGTAGCCATGCCCACACTTTGTGATAGCTATGAGTATTTCAGTATGCTGTTTGGTCTGTTTGTTTGCAATACTGGTGAGTGAGCCCAGTGAAACTTATATATGTGATTGCAATAATTGGCCACCAAGGTACTCCAAGCAAACTCTAAGGTATTCCTAGTAAACTGTTTAAGCATTGCATACATAAATCATGATGGGTAATTTATAAGCTAAAACTTAGGCTAATCTATCAAACTACATTAAAAAATTAGGATTACTCCAGTTTATATGACTGTCTGATTCACTTTGATTGGATTTTCTTGACAAGGAAAATTGCATTCTTGGACGAAAAGTTTTCCTATTATTGCAATCATATAGGTGTGCTTATTCGGTCTCATTATTTTTTGCTTTGAATACCTAAAGTCAACTTCTTATCAAATAAGGTGGGTTGAAAAGAAAAATAACCTAAAAGTATCTTCACCAACCCCAAATCTGAAAGAGGGGTAATATCCAGAATATATAAAGAACTCAAGAAGCCAAAAAGCAATAAATCAAGTAATCCAATTAAAAATGGGGTAAAGAGCTAAACAGAGCATTCTCAGTAGAGGGATATCAAATGGCAGAGAAACACTTAAAGAAATGCTCAACATCCTTAGTCAAGTAAATGCAAATGAAAATGACCCTGAGATTTAACCTTACACCAATCAGAATGGCTCAGATTAAAAACTCAAGTGACAATACATGCTGGAGAGGAAGTGGGGAAAGGGGAACTCTCCTCCACTGCTCGTGGGAATGTAACTTTATACAACCACTTTGGAAATCAATCTGGCGCTTTCTCAGACAGTTAGGAATAGCGCTACCTCAAGATGCTGCTATACGACCTAGGATATATATCCAAAAGATGCTCAAGTATATAGCAAGGAGATTTGCACAACCATCTTTGCAGAAGTTTCATTAGTAATAGTCAGAATCTGGAAACAACCCAGATGTCCCTAAACTGAGGAATGGATACAGAAATTGTGGCACACTCACACAATGGAATACTACTCAGCAGTTAAAAACAATGACATCATAAAATTTGCAGGCAAATGGTGGGATCTAGAAAAATATCATCCTTAGTGAGGTATCCCAGAAGCAGTAAGACATGCATGGTATATACTCACTTATAAGTGGATATTAGACATATAATATAGGATAAACATACTAAAGTCTGTACAATTAAAGAAGCTAAGCCAGAAGGAGGACCCTTGGTAAAAAGATCAATCTTCACTCAGAAAGACAAAAGGGATGGACATTGGAAGAGGGAGAAAACAGGAAACAGGACAGGAGCCTACAATAGAGGGACTCTGAAAGACTCAATCCAGCTGGGTATCAAAGCAGATGCTGAGGCGCATTGCCAAACTTTGGGCAGACTGCAGGGAATTTTACGAAAGAAAAGGGAGATAGAAAGACATGGAGGGAATAGGAGCTCCACAAGGAGAGCAACAGAACCAAAAAACCTGGGCACAGGGGTCTTTTCTGAGACTCATACTTCAATTAAGGACCATGCATGGAGACAACCTAGAATCCCTGCATAGCTGTAGCCCATGAAAATTCAGTGTCCAAGTGGGTTCTATAGTAATGGGAACAGTGACTGTCTCTGACATGAACTCAGTGGCTGGCTCTTTGATCAACTACCCCTGGGTGGGGGCCAGCCTTACTAGGCCACAGAGGAAAATAATATAGACAGTCCTGGTGATACCTGATAGGCTAGGGTCAGATGGAAAGGGAGGAGGACCTGTTTATCAGGGGACTTGGGGAGGGGAATGGGAGGAGATGAGGAAGAGAGGGTGGGGTTGGGAGGGGATGAAGCAGGGGGTTATAGCTGGGATACAAAGTGAATAAACTGTAACTAATTTAAAAATATTTTTCTAAAAAAAGGAAAATAACATTCATTGAATGCTGCTCCCTTAACAGGTGAGCAATAGGGTATTACACTGAAAAATGGAAGGTATTTAAAAAAAAAAAAGGGGTGGACTGAAGATGGCTGCGAACAGCTTGCACCATTTTTGAGAGGCAGAGGACCTGAATCTCCAAAATTGGTGAGCAGAGGGACAATTGAAGCCAGAATTTAGATGTTTTGGCTTTCTGAAAAAGTGGGGACACCGCAGAATCAGAGAACACTTATAGAGTCAGATCAGGCAGAAACTTCTCTGTGAACGGAGAGGGGCACTTCCCTTGTTCAGGCTTCCATCCTCCTCAGGGGAGCCCTCACACAGCACCAGTGAGCTGAGCACAAAACTCACTTCCTGGGGACCTAGATAGCAGAGGCAGGGCCTCTAGCTCCTCAGCTGTGGTGGGCAGCTGTTCCTGTCTGCTAACCACCATCCCTCAGAGAGCACACATCCAAGAAGCCCTTGCCCCGGTGAGTACCCTCTTGCTGAGCTCCTGACCTGCAGAGCACCTGAACTGCAGGAGCTCCCACCCCACGGAGCACCCGACCCTCCAGAGCACATGTGCAACGAGTGCCCACTTACAAAGATCCTAATGATATTTTTCTCAGATCCTCAATACAATCCTTCCCAGGTCCCAAGTCTGCAAGCATCAGTATTGACTCCTCAGGGCCTCCCAGCCATTGACTGCACGACTGCACAATCCATCCAACCCCTCAGGGGCAGATAGCCAGCACAACAGCACCAAAAGTCCAGCAGACCAGCAAAAACAATCTGTGCCCTCAATCATCAACAGCACTTGCGGTATCTTAAGCACCTGCGACTCCTTCTTTGGAGTCCCCCCTCTCTCATAACACTAAGTGCCTTTAAGAAGAAATTTGTAACATCTCATACAAACAACTTAATGACACAACTGAAAGCCCTAGGGGGAGGGGGAAAAACAGATACACCCAAGAGGAACAGAAGGCTGGAAATAATCAAACTTAGGGCTGAAATCAATCAATTAGAAACAAATTAAACTATTCAAAGAATCAATGAAACCAAGAGCTGGTTCTTTGAGAAAAACAACAAGATAGACAATTCTTATCCAAACTAAGTAAAAGGCAGAGAGAAACTATCCAAATCAGCAAAATCAGAAATGAAAAGGGGGACATAACAACAGACACTGAGGAAATCCAAACAATCATTACTACAAAATCCTTACTACAAAATTACTACAAAATCTTACTACAAAAGCCTATATGCCACAAATTTTGAAAATCTAAAAAAAATGGACAATTTTCTTGACTGATTCCATCTACCAAAATTAAGTCAAGACCAGGCAGAAAAGTTGAACAACCTTAAATCCCCCAAAGAAATTGAAGTAATCAGCAACAGCCCCCCCCCCCAAAAAAAAGCACTGGACCAGATGGTTTCAGGGAAGAATTCTACCAAACCTTCAAAGAAGTGCTAACTCTAATTCTCTTCAAATAATTTCACAAAATAGAATCAGAAGGAACATTACCAAACTCCTATGAAGCCACAATTACGTTGATACCTAAACCACACAAAGACCCAACAGAAAAGAGAACTTCAGACCTCTCTCTCTTATGAACATTGATGCAAAAATACTCAATAAAATACTTGCAAACTGAATCTAAGAACACATAAAAGACATCATCCATCAATGACCAAGGAGGCTTTATCCCAGGATGCAAGGGTGGTTCAATATAAGGAAATTGATCAATGTGATCCACCATATAAACAAACTGATGGAAAAAAAAACACACACATGATCATCTCCTTAGATGCTGAAAAAGCATTTGACAAAATCCAATACCCATTCATGTTTAAAGTCTTGAAGAGGATACAAAGCACATACCTAAACATAGTAAAGGCAACATACAGCAAGCCTATAGTCAACATCAAACTCAATGGAGAGAAACTTAAATCATTCCCACTGAAATCAGGGACAAGGCAAGGCTGCCCACTCTCCCCATGTCTCTTTAACATATTACTTGAATTCCTAGCTAGAGCAGCAAGACAAGGAAGGGTGATAAAGGTGATACAAATCAGAAAAGAAGAGGTCAAAGTTTTACTTACTGTTTGCAGATAATGTGATATCTGAGTTTTGAGTGACCTCAAAAACTCAACCAGAGAACTCCTTCAGCTTATAAACACCTTCAGCAAAGTGGCTGGATACAAAATTAACTAAAAAAATCAAAAACCCTCCTGTATACCAAAGAGAAAAGGACCAAAAAATAAATCAGGGAAACAACACCTTTCACAATAGCCACTAATAACATAAAGTACCTTGGGGTGAATCTAACGAAGCAGGTGAAAGACCTATTTGAAAAGACTTTAAGTCTCTGAAGAAAGAAATCAAAGAAGACATCAAAAGATGGAAAGATCTCATGGATCAGTGGGATTAACATAGTGAAAATGGCCATATGCCAAAAGCAATCTACAGATTCAATGCAATTCCCATCAAATTACCAATGCAATTCATTACAGACCTTCAAAGAAAAATTCTCAACTTCATATGGAGAAACAAAAAACCCAGAACTTCCAAAACAATCTTGTACAACAAGAGATCCTATGGAGGTAGCTCCATCCCTGATCACACGCTATATTATAGAGCAATTGTAATAAAAACTGCATGGTATTGGCATAGAAACAGAAAAGCAGATCAATGGAACTGAATAGAAGACTCAGAAATAAAGCCACACACCTATGAATACTTGGTTTTCGAAGAAAACCAAAACCATTCAATGGAAAAAAGACAGCATCTTCATCAAATGGTGCTGGTCCAACTGGTTATCTACATGCAGAAAAATGCAAATAGATCCATATTTATCACCCTGCACAAAAATAAAGTACAAGTAGATCAAAGACCTCAATATAAAACCAGATACACTAAACTGGTTAGAAGAAAAAGTGGAGAAGAGCCTAAAACTCATTGGCACAGGAGACAACTTCTTGAATAGAATGCCATTAGCACAGGCTCCAAGAGCAACAATCTATAAATGGGACCTCATGAAACTAAAAAGCTATGTAAAGCAAAGGACATGGTTGTCAGAATAAAATAACAGCCTACAGATTGGAAAAGGATCTTCACCAACCCTACACCTGACAGAGGGCTGATATCCAGAATATATAAAGAAGTAAAGAAGTTAAAAGGCAATAACTCAAGCAACCCAATTAAAAAATGGGCTATGGAGCTAAACAGAGAATTCTCTATAGAAGAATATAGAACGGCAGAGAAACATTTAAAGAGATGCTCAATATCCTTAGCCATCAGAGAGATGCAAATCAAAACAACTCTGAGATTTCACCTTACACCCATCAGAATGGCTAAAATAAAATTAAAAAAAAAAACTCAAGTGACAACTTATGCTGGAGAGGTTGTGGAGAAAGGGAACCGTCCTCCATTGCTGGTGGGAATATAAAGTTGTACAACCACTTTGGAAATCAATCTGGCATTTTCTTAGACAATCAGGAATACTGCTTCCGCAAGATCCAGCTATTTCACTCCTAGGCATATATCCAAAAGTTGCTCATGTACATAACAAGGACATTTTTTCAACCATGTTTGTAGCACCTTTATTTGTAATAGCCAGAACCTGGAACTGACCCAGATGTCCATCAATGGAGGAACGGATACAGAAATTGTGGTACTTTTACATAATTGAATACTATTCAGCAGTTAAAAACAAGGAAATCATGAAAATTGCAGGCAAATGGTGGGACCTAAAAAGGATCTACCTGAGTGAGGTATTCCAGGAGCAGAAAGTCACACATGGTATTTACACACTTATAAGTGGGTACTAGATCTATAAAATAGGATAAACTTACGAAAATATGTACACCTAAAGAAAATAAACAAGAAAAAGACCATGGGTAAGATTATCAATACTCACCTAGAAAAGACAAAGGGGATTGATATTGGAAGTAGGAGAAAACAAATAACAGGACAGGAGCCTACTGCAGAGGGCATCTGAAAGACTCTACCTAGCAGTGTATCAAAGCAGATGCCAAACCTTGGGCAGGGTGCAAGGAATCATATGAAAGGAGGAATTTGTGTGACCTATAGGGGAAAGGAGCCCCACAAGGACCAAATATATCAGGGCACAGTCTCTTCTATAAGACTATTTTTTCAACCAAGGACCATATATGGATATAAACTATAACCTCTGCTTGGATGTAGTCCATGGTAGCTCAGTATCCATGAGGATCCTAGTAAAGAGGACAAGAATTTTGTCTGACATGACCTCAATGACTGGCTCATTGAACTTACCTTCAACCCCCTCTGGGGGAGGAGCAGGTTTGCTAGGCCAGACATTGCAACCAGTCCTGAGGATACCTGATAAGCTAGGATCAGATGGAAGGGGATGGGGGCCTCCCTTATCAGTGGACTAGGAAGGGGGCAGGGAGGAGATGGGGGAGGGAGGGATTGAGAGGGAAAAGGGGGTGGTGCTATGGCTGTGATACAAGCGAATGACCTGTGATTAAAATTAAAAAAAAATTAAAAAAGAAAAGTAAATAAAATAAAATAAATAAATGTAATATAAAAAAAAGACAAAAACACAAGTCATTCTACATCAGCCAGCAAACTGAAAATTACAAAAAAAAATATTTAAAATGAAGGCTTTCTGGAGAAAAATGAGGCAACATCAAATATTTCCTTTTCCTTCAAAATCACAATTATCTCCTACAAATTAATGGATGACTTGAAATTCTGATTGATGTAATGATCGTAGGGACCATGCTATTCACATAGATTTTTCACACCCTTTGGACAAATATTACCATGGGTGTATTCTCTAACCTTTTCCAATTTTTTGTTTTAATTTTAGCATGTAGCAAGCATGGTTCTTTAAACAGAATAATTGTTGTTTTTCTGTCACTGCAGGTCTTAAATCACACTTTTACTCTCAGTCTTTCTGGAGTATGCACATTTTACAATGAGTGTTTCCTTTACCTTGAAGCTATTCAATACTTAAAATTATACTGTTTTCCTTGGGAAAATTAAGAATACATACCTAGCAATTATATCCCAATGATTGTTTGGGGTACCCTCCTAATTTGTACAGTTTCCAAATTCAAACTTTTTGTTTCTAATTCCATGTTTTGTACACTAGAATAAATCTAAAATATCCTAGCATAATCATACACAACATATTTTAAAATCATGTCTATTTTCTTCTAAAATACATTCCAAAGAAAATAATTATATACCAATATATTTTCTTGTATCTCAGAGAGATGAGAAAAGGAGAGTTTTTCTTTAAATTTTTATAGTTTTTTTTTTTTTTTACTAACTAGACATGTGTCCTTAGAGAGTGTTCAAAGGGGGTACATAGTGGGAGCACATCTCTCACAGGAAATGAGAGGCTAAAAAGGAGAGAAGGCAATTTAATGGATGTGTTGTAACAGTGACAAAGTTTCTGGAAGCATTCGAGTCACTTTTTTAAAAGCTGGAAGAAAATAAATCCTCCACAAAGGAACTAAAGTGTTAGTTCCCCTTAACCCATGCCATAGCAAACCTTGATTTCATTCATGACTCTCTCTGTCCATTTTCTCAGTTGGCTGTTGCTTTCTCTCAGAGCAGAGGTCCAGGTCTGTGCCTGTCAGATAGCTAGGCAGCTAGCTCACTACCATAAGCTTTTCAGGAGCTCCTGGACTTCAACACTTCATGCTGTTCTTTCATTTATCAGAAAAGCTGAGATGGTGAGTGCCCCAGGAATAATGCATACAACATGTGGTTTAACCTGATGATGATGAAGGTCTAATTACATTGTAAATCCACAATGAAAATAATTTATTAATGGATTGTCATAAACAGCCTATGAGAATCCTGTTAATAGTCTACTAGTGACAGTGTCATTGAATTCCATGGCAAAGTTGCAAAGTGGAAATCCTGTCATGTGTGCCCAGTAATTTACACAACTCTTGCTGGAAACAAACCCCTTTTGGCATTTCTTAACATTTGTAAACAGTTCCTGGCTGTGCCTTGGGCTAGTTTTCTGAACTTGATTCAGTCATTTATCTCAGAACCTCAGATTCCTCTGATCGAACATTTATATTTTTAGATTTATAAAATATAGTTCAGAGTTACTGTGTATTATTTTTTCAAATGATGCTATATTTTACAGAAGAATATGATAAAGCAAACAAGAGAGAAATATATTGTACACATGTAAACATTGACATGTGTCTGCATTATTACTGCTTAAAAGGTAAGTTTACTCAAGTAATGACACAGATAATTATGCCTAACAATCATATGAAAACATGTGGCATATGTGATAAGATATCTGAGATTATTAACCAATATATTTAAAAGCATATGTTTTATGAAAAGTGAACGAAATTGAATTGACCTTAAGTTCTTTTGTCTCAAGAAACACATTAACAACTGATTTAACTCTGATATTAAGGAATAAAGTATTTATTACTCCTCGAAAATCTGGAGGACACCCCCTTTCTGTGGACTAGGGGAGGAGGATAGGAGGAAAAGAGCGAGGGAGGATGGGACAGGGAGGAGGTGAGAGAGGGGCCTACACTTGGGGACATAAAGTAAATAATTTGTAAAAAATAATAAAATATATATGAAAACATGAAATGATTTTTCTAATATAAAAAGTATTGACAGAAAGTTGTATTACAACAATTTAGTAAGATGGACTTCATTCAGTTTTATATTTTTGGATTTCCCATTTCTTCTAACAATAACTAAGTCAAAAAGTTGAAAACAACATTTTTTCAGAAATATAATAATTACAGCCTAAAATTTGGAATGTGCTAATATGAGTTATACTTATGTTCAGAGTCTTGAACCTGTGTCTTTAAGAAATGATTCATTTCAACTTGAAAACTCCATGTTCTAAAGTTAGAGAACAGTAGCTGTTGTAGAAATGAAAGTTCCTTTGTCTCATAAATCAAAAAAAGAAGAGATGGAGAAACCCCATGAATTCTGGAACTTGACATCCATCCTGGGAAGTTGAGAAAATTCTTATAAGATTACCCATATCCTGGCATGGTTTGAAGCAAACAATATATATAAAGAGTATATATGTATATGTTACACATATATGTAAAAGAATATATCTATATATATTCTTAAGGGTATTCATAAATACATGTCTCTGTGTATTTGATTATATTCTAATCAAATATATATTCTAAATATATGGTTGTTATTAGAATATATATCAGAATCCAATTTGAATATACATAAATATATTCTAATTGTATCCCAATCATAACACAAGTGGTACCTTGACCGGGCACCATGTAAAAGTGACACATTATCATCAGCAGCAGTGACCCCATATGCAGGCCATGTCTAACCTGAATTTACTGTTGAATTGATCAAATCAATCATTTAATTGTAAATTTGTCAATAGATCACTCTGGGTACTATAAATTGTGTAGACAAGCTTGTAGATGTATTTTGTTGATTGCTATATTGCACTTCCCAAAGGAAAAAATGTTGCGCTGTTACTATTTCCACTGGTCTCCGTATAGGTAGGCATTTCAGTGTTAGTATTTTATTTTAAAGAATTTCATTTTCTGAAAGAAATCTGGAAGATAAAACTAGAAAAAGAACAACAACAAACCAGTATAAAGAAGAATTAAGTCACTCAGAAACTATGTGATGTTTATTCTTAAAAAAAAAAATAATGCTTTCTAACAGTTCATTGAAAACAATCTAAAGGGAACGAGCCATGGGAGCAGTCAGTATTTTCAAATACTATAGTATGAAGGACAGGAACGGCAGGCCGAGCGTGCAGATCACTGTGAATTAGAAATATTCCTAGAAAGGAAGAACAATGGACTTTATGAACTTTCGGCTTTACTGATGGGACGGGGAAGTTACTGAGTGGCTCTGGAGTGGTGAGTTGAGTTACTAGGTGTTTAAGCATTGAATTGTGGGAAGCTGCCTTAGGCTAATTACCATGTACTATGTAAAAGCTAATAGAGATTTCTACTAAGTGACTGATGAAGCTTACGTAATAGATTTTCCTTTAGGCAATGGAAAAAATCCTGTTATGTTTTTACCTAAATAGGGGAAGGAATTGGAATGGATCAGGGATGAGAAAGAGAAGGCTTGTTAAAATTCATGAGTAAGAAACAAAATCTGAGAGAAATGGGCAAAAATTGAGAACTTTCTTTGGTTGCTTCCATGAAGAAAATACAGTGGCTTTATTGGTTGTTATGTTGTAAATTGTGTAATAGTTCATTATTTTAATACCAAGTGATTTCATTTATTTTAAAATTATGTCCAATTGTAAAAAGTATTGTTTTTCACTTTATAAAAGTTTTCCAATGGTTTTCATAGAAACATTATTTTAAAATAATATATTGTTTTCATAGAACTTTATATTTTCAGTTCATTATTTAAAACCATACTAGACACTTTTCAAAGTAAGTATTCTAGGTCATAAAAATATGTATGTATACACACATATATGTATATTTTATATGTATACATACATACATATATTATATTTATGTATATATTTTACATATATGTACATGTGTATATGGCATATGTGTACATATACATATACAATATATGCCATTACATATATAAAAATATGTATATATGTATACTTATTTTAACAAGTATATTTATTTTAATTGTAAAATGGATAATAATTTTAAAGAATGTAATTTTAAGTGTGTCTGTACAGACTCAAAGTTTTTTCTTTAATATATCAGATCAGGGAATTTTTAATGATTTTTAAATCCCAATAGTGTTGGTTGGGTCTCACCATTTATAAAGAGTTTCTTTTCCTACAAATGAAGACTGCATAAACATTTATAAAGAGAACAAATTCACAGAGTGTAGAATATTCAGCATTTCCTCCAGTAAGCACAATCTTGAACAGGATCCTTCAAACTAAAAAGTTATAGTGACCAATTAAAACGTAAAAGCTATCCAACATGATTGTTGTGGAAATCAAACTTAAAATTACAATGATACCTTACTTTCCATATTTAGGACACTGTTTAGAAATCATTGGAATGATCCAATTGCCCTGTTCTCAATTTGAAGCAAATGTTTTGCGATCCAAGTATTTGCCTGCTGAAATTCAGGCTCTATTCTAATCATCATGTAGAAACAAGAAATTCTGCAGCATTGTAACCCTACCGATCATGACATTTCCCAGATAGAATATGTGAAGTCTTTCTAGGTCACACAAGGTATATATTATAAACATGCAAAACAGATATTGCCTGCCCAGAGCAGGTAAGCTAAGCCTTGGCTGATATGTTTACAGTGGATTCTAAGTATGTTGTCTTCCTATTTATCTATCTGTAAGTAATAAATATGCCTCACATTACTTGTATTGGTGAGTATTCTCTCTCTCCAGTTCAGACCAGTTCAGAGTGAATAAACTAAAAAACCTAAAAACAAACAAAACAAAAACACTGAAATTATGAAGATATATACCACTATATCTTGGCAAGTACATGAACATTTAGAATGGTAACTCATTATAAGGGAGAATGTGAATTTATTTATCTCCTGTGTGTGTGTGTGTGTTTGTGTGTGTGTGTGTTACAATTCAGTATTTACTCTTCTGGTAATTAAGATAACTGAATATTCATGTATATTAAAACTTACATTAATAGAGTTGCTATTCAAAATAAAATCAAACTATAGCATTGTTATATTCTCATCAGAAGAAGAAAAAATAAATTATGATGTATTCAAACATAATTCTACATAGCTATGTAAAACAATTGTCTACAACAGAAGCTGATAACATGCATGAACATCATAAACATGAACAAATAAGATATAATAGTAGTAAAAGTTTGTACTGTATTGTTAATCCCACCAGGCGAGAATAAGTCTTCTGCCACAAGTTTGAAGCAAGTTTGAAACAAACTTTATTAAATACTGGCCAGGATGATGGATATTGGCCTGAACTATTCCTGGGATTACCAGAGAATGGACCTTTAAGTATGTTAGTCTGGTGCTTGTAAAGGCAAAACACACAAGACTACTTGCTTCCCACCTTTGTCAATGAGGGCTAGTAAACACCCTGATGTACTTCCTCTCTACATAACTCTCACACATGTGACCAAGCATGTACTGTGCAGTTGGAAAACCAACAGTGTTTATAAAAGTGAAAAGTTGTGGCTTTTTGCCTTACATGTACAACAGACCCTAGGATTCCAGAAAGTTATCTGTCCTTGGACAAGTGGTGTTTACAGGTTAGAGACACTTTTGTTGTATAGATCTCCTAAACACTAATTTAAACTTAAAACATAACCTTAGCTCTCATGGTATGATTTTATTTAATAATATCTCAGAATAGACAATTTGGTTCATACCATTAGAATTTAAGATTCTAGTTATTTTGTATGAGATACAGTATAGGAGTTTATTCAAAGGAGGTTTTTGGCATAGCTATCTATCTCAGCCTTATGTTTATTCTTCTCAGACCTGTTTTACTTTGTGTTTCTGGTTATTATGAACCACACCACTTTTTGAATGTGATACTAGGTGGGATCAAATCAGCAGCCATGTTGAATCTTTTACTCAGAAATTTAGGCACTTAAGGTAATATCTCACAAATTTTCTAGTGGATTTCTTTATTGCTGTGGGCAGCTCCCAGTGTATAAATTTCTCATTTATCTTTGTACACATCTTCATGCTTTCCAGTCCTACATCCAGCCAACTGCATTATTAGTTTCAAGAAGATGGATTCTGGTTTCTCCAAAACAATAATAAAATGAACTTTGGAAAGAATAATATTGAACCCTGGACTTTCAGATTCAGGGGCTGAAGCCTTATCAGTTAGGTAACCCACCCACAAACAGGTGGATCCAATATTTACCCTGCCTACAAGAGGAACAGGAATAAAGACAGAAAAGGGATTGAGGGAATTCCAAACAATGCCTGCCCAACCTGAGACCCACCGCATGGGAGAAAGCCACCCGATGGCACTATTAATGATACTCTACCATGCTTGCAGACAGCAGCTTAGCATAGCTGTCCTCTGAGTGGTTCCACCCAGCAGTTGATTAAAACTGATGCCGAGACTCACAGCCCAACTTGGATTAAGCATAGGGAGTCTTGTGGGAATTTGGGGCAGGAGTGACATGCTAGAAGGACATGGAGGGGACAGGAGCTCCACAAGAAGACCAACTGAGCCAACCAACCAAGGCCCAGAGGGCTAGTAGACACTGAATCACCAACCAAGGATCTTGCATAGACTAGAGGTAGGGCCCCTATAAAGATGTAGCCAATGGGCAGCTCAGGCTTTATGTGGCTCTCCTAGGAATGGGAGTATTGTTTTCCTCTGACATGAACTCTCTTATCTGCTTTTTGAACACTTTCCCCTGGCTGGGCTGCCTTACCAGGCCACATGGGAAGAGGCCTGGCTCAGTGCCATTGAGTGGGTCTGGGTGGGTGGGAGGATCCCCTTATTTAAGGAGTAGGGCAGGGAGGATGGGAGATGAGGGAGAGAAGGTAGGACTGGGAAGAGGGTGGGAGCTACAATTGGGATTCAAAGTGAATAAAACGTATTTTAAAATAACTATTCAACTGAAATGAATTGTCAGTGATCCGTCTGCACATTGGTCCAGCTAATGTTTTTAGGTTCCTGCTATGGCTCAGATCACTGTATTAGTCAATTTTGCTATTACTGTGATTAATTATCAGCACAGCTTAAGAAGGAAAGAAGGAATTTCACAATCTGAGGTTATATTCTATGATGGAAGAGAATCCATGGAGACAGAAACGAGGTAACTACACATATTTCATCAACAGTCAAGAACCAGAATGCCATTGTTAGTGATGAGTTCAGGGAGCTTGACTGTAGCCCCTCCCTCATTTCCTCCCAGTCTCATGGGCCCTCCCTCTTCTCCCCCTATGCCCCTTCCCTAGTCCCTTGATAACTGAGGACCTCCTCCCCTTCTATCTGACCCTAGCCTATCAGATCAATGAGTCAGTTGTTAAGGCTGTTTTATTCTAATATATCTGATGGGTGAGTGTGTCTTTTCAGGCTCTATCTCACAGTCTTTAGCAATTTGCTAATCTTGGAGTCAATGCATAGGAAATGAAAAAAATAAAACAAAACAAAAAAAACAACTTAGTGTTCCAAAGATAAAGGGATTATTTCCTCAATGGGGAAAGAAGTTGTTGTTTTAAGGCCTCTGTGATCATCTCCATCTAGTCTTTTGCATATGTGCAAATTCAGTATCTTATCAATGATTTACATTCAGCTGTGAATTCAAGATGGAACACAGCCCCCATGAACTATCTGTCTTCTTATGCTGACCTAGAAAAAACACTTTTTCTTTTCTTTTCCTTTTCAACAGAGAATCTTTTTGGTGGCAATTTAGGCTCATTACTTTTAAATAAATTTGCATTTTGGAGATAGAACTCTCTGTGGTTGGGTAGGCTCTTGCCCTTAGGTCTCCTTATCTTTTGCACCAGCAAAGAGCAGAATTTTCTATAGGCTATAATCTCTGTAACAATTACAGCTTCTCTAGAACTGGTCTTTTCTTTAACTTCACAATCACTGAAATTCTTTTCTGCCCCAAACCTCACACTTTTCAATTCTCCTCTAGTTTTCTCTTTTCATTGAACTCCGAATGAGAACATTGAGCAGTGGCCTATCCAAAAGCAAATGCTTGTGCTGTAAAATTTCATTTGACATGCAAATTAGTTCATTACTTTCAAATTTAACATCACTCAGTTCTCATGACATGAGTAGGTTGCAGTCAGATTCTATGACCGTAAAGAGCAGAAATTGAAGTTTAGCCCACTTCCTGATATATTGAAGCAACTAGTCTTAACGCATTAGCAATCAGGATGAAGAGAAGGATACCAGTTCCCAGCTACTTTTCACTTTGTACACACACTTCAGGACTGCAACCCTTGAAATGAATGCCGCTGTCTACCTTTACTGTAGGTTTTCCCATGTCTACTAATCTAATCTAGAAAATCTCTAACAGACATTCTATAGATGTCCCACTTAAGTACATGTAAATCCATCAAGCTGAAGGTATTAATCATCAATTTTATGCTGTATACATATTCTCATTCCCTTTCTAGTCATCTACTCTTCGATATAAAAGATTAAACTGAGAACAATAACTTGACAGAGACTAATTAATCAGTTATGATTTTAAACAGAAATTTATTTAACATATATCTGAAAAGTAATAAAAAAGTATTTTTTTTCTTTTTGCTTGTTTGGTTGTTTGATTTTTATTAGTATGTATTAGTATATATGGCTTTATATACATTTAAGATTTACATGCCTCCCTGAGGAAATCATAATTTCATCATGGATTCTTTAAAGTTATGGACAGTTATGGCCTTGAAAATTACTCCTTCATATGAAAACAAGAATAATGGAAACCCCCATCTGAAAAGTTTTCATGAAACATGCTTTTATTATTCAGAAGCACTGTATAATACTCTTTCCAGGTACAAAATTCTCCTGTTCTTAATCTTTTTATACATTATGACTAAATATATAGTCTTTACATAAGTTACCAAAGGCACTGTAAATTCATGATAACTTTTCAGAATTAACAATTACAATGTATCCATAAGAGCGGCTCTGTCATTTTTGAATATGCAATAAAATAATTAACCAAGTTCTGCATATTTGCATTGGGTTATCAGTAGCAAGTACAGAAATCTTAAGGCCAATGCTATCCCAGGAGCCTGAGAACTAAGTGACTACATAAATATTAATGAGTACAGGAAAGGAGAAGAAAAAATAAAGGAGACAAGAAAGTTAAACAAATTGCTTTCTCTGTGGGGAAGAGTATAATTCTAGCACATTGTGAGAAGTGAGAGGTTTCTTTCCATAAGCAACGACATTAAAATTTGTGAATTAATGTTTTATTATTTTCAAGAACAATGATTAAAATTAAACATATAACTTAAAGGGGAAGTATAGTCAAAACAATGATAAGAGAGGGGAAGAGAGAAGAAAAATTCTCATGAGAACACTGAGAGGATGTTGTTGATTCAGAAAAAAATATACAAAGTCTAGAAGGCTTTTCCTCTAGCCTCCTAGCCTCCTGGAGTTTAGTTTATTTTTTTTAATAAATCTTCTATTCTTTGTAAAAGCATAATTTATGTTTAATGTTTGTGATTTTCTCATTTGTCCCACACTTTCCTGTCCGTTAAAGTACATCTATTTGCTTTTACAGCTGTGAAGAACATCAGCTCTATGGTAAAACAGGTCCAGGGTTCTGAGCCAGGAAATTAGTAAATCCTCAATTCCAGTTCATTGTGACTTTGTGTTCCTGATGTTTCTGCTAAAACAGCATTGGTTCTGTGATTTCAGGTATGCTTCATAGCAATTGATTGAAAATATTTTCTCTAACTGTTTCAACTCATGTGCTTCACTCCATTGTTTACACTATTAGGGAAAAAAAATGCAAGATTTGGTCCAAAATTCACAGCTCTTGGGATTTTTCTAGGCTCTGATCTTGTTGCAGTATTATTCAAAGAACTGTACTGTGAAGAGGACCATGGGAGAAGCTAAGCAGTGATGGCTTTTTTCCCTGTAATTTTGAAGTCTTCCTGATCTGAATGCATAATAGGGAATACATGCAGATATTTGATATTTGTTAGTGTATTTCATAGCTTTAATATATTATCCAGGTAAACAAATAACCATTGATGAATTTTTGGTTTTAATTGTGTGTGTGCTTGGGTGTATGTATATATTCATCACTATGTGGGCATATGCACGAGAGTGCACTTGGTTGTGGAGCATAGAGGAGTGAGGTCACTGGAAACTAGAATTACCATCTGGTTTAGAGCTGCTAAGAAAGGATGCAAGGAAACAAAGTTGGGTTCTCTGCAAGAGTAGTATATGTTCTTCACTGCTGAACCATCTCACCAAAGCCTCTTTTATTTTTATTATATTTTATTATATTTTCCTGGGCTATGTTAATGGTATGTTAACGGACTATGTTAATGTTTTTAGGTGAATGCCAACCCATCTACATGAACAAATACAGACATACACACACATACACACAGACACACAGACACACACACACATACATACACACACTCACACCAAAACATAAATCTTTAAAAGGAACAGATTTTCGGTAAAAAATATCTTTGTTGTTTAATTATTTTTGTTGCTATTTCATGTGTTTGAAGTAAAGATGAATTTTGCAAGTTAAACTGAAGAGACTCTGTAAAAGTAACTATTACTTGCCTGATTTAATTGTCATCTCTGAGGTTTACCGCCTTCATCTACTAACATAGGCCTAATCCTGGAAGTGTCAAGACTCTTATCTAGGCCCAGAGTGTTTCAGTCTCCAAGACTTAACTGCTTGAATAAGCTCATACTTCCTAGTTTTTTTTTTTCTGAACTCTTCCTGGCTGGTTCAACTCAGCTGTTTTGGTTCAAACTCTTCTCCGTGCTGACTGATTCAAACTGGCTTCTCTCAGATTCTAACTAAATTGTTCTGCTTGGCCTCAAACTAACTCTAGCAATCTGTTTTAAGCTTCTGTCTTCTTCTCATTCTCTGGACTCTCTGTTTTTACCTGTGTCTAGCTTGTTTTCTCTGTAAACTATTTTTTGTAAAACTGTCCTGGTACAATTGACTCTGAGCTCCAGGAATTGAACTGCCGCCATGTGAACTGACACGTACTAAACTCTACTGTTCTACCTTTCAACTGATTCACAATTCTGACTGAGCTCTCTGACTTCAGCTCCTGAATAGAAGTGACTGAGAACTCTCATATTCTCTGGCTTCACCTGCCTTTTCACAAACCAATAAATGAACTTAATTCCATTGAACAGCACTCACTGCACTCACTGTATAAAATCAACTGAACTCAACTGTATTGTGTTTTCTACTGAACTTTCTATTGTACTTTACTGTACTGTTTTCTCTATTCTCTCTCTCCTGTACCCTAATCTCTAATCTCAGCTCTACTGTACCATTCTTAAACAGCTTCTCTTTCTTGTCTGTTCTCTTGAGAGATGGGCATAGCTTGTCTCTGACTCATTCTATCACACCTTTATCAAATCTGTCACTTTGTTTGCCCCTCAATTAGATGCCACTTTCAAACATGGGCACTTCCTTCCACAAACTAATTTGCCTTCAGTTTTTGGAAATAAATGTGTATACTAAGGGTATGTCTACATTCCAGCCACAGGGGTTAAATGTGAGTATTCCAGCCACAGGTTTTAAAGGTGCGTGTCTGCATTGCCTTTGGAAGGGATCCCTTGCCAGGACAACCATGTTGAGGGATTAAAATTCCTCTACAATTTTAGCTATTAATAATATTTTTACTGGAGCTATTTGATTTATTTTCCAATAATCGTAACTACATTTACTGTCTTATCATGCTCAGCTTTGATCACCCTGAAATGAAGAAAGGTCCCATAGTATGGACCATTATTGGTTTAAACCCTTATGGTCAATTCATTCTATTTTATTAGTCTAAAGGTTAATGCGTGATCTAGTAGAGGCAAGGGAATATATGTGAAAGGGTAATAAGATAAATTATGCACGACAGTATTCTCCCTGGGAAAAGTGAGACTGGAAGGGAGAGAAGGAATTTTATTTAATTCCTTTCCCTGGCTTTTCTACATTGACAAAGGCTCAAAGAAATCTGAAGCCTTAAAATGCAGTACCCAACATTTCATCTATAAGGACAAACTCCTAAGGAGACAGCAAAGCAGTATGAAAAGTTTCGTCTCCTTCATGATGATAAGCCACCGAAGCTATATACGTGGTGGACATCTGTACTTACTTATAAGCATGCTATTGATTCAAATAGAACATTTTCAATTAAGTATGTGCTTAATGTTTGTTAATTAAATATTCTTTTAGAGTCTCTGTTTTTAAAATTTTACTTCTAAAAAATTAAATTTTTGAGGCCCCTGTTTACCTTTCATATACCAGGCTCAGATGGCAAGAAAAATAATAGAATCAAACATGATATAAATTGTTCATTGTGAATTTTCTATAACAATATTGCTATGATATTTTGTTTTTAAAGTAAAGGGTATATAATAGCAAAGTTACCATTTTCTCATGACAATAAATGCATTCCTTAATTTTACTATTATATTTTTAAAATTATTTTAAATGGTTTTATATTTGTTCTTACTCGTACTATTTTTAAATATTATTTTATCATAATTAGCCTTTTTATTGAGACTTTCATACTTGTAAATAATATGTTTTGATCAAATCTATCACTCATTCCCTCTCCTCAAATCTTCCCCATTCTACCATGACTTTTATGTGACATTCAGACTTGATCCAAATTCTTTTTCAGAAATGTCACTTGTCCTTTCTGCAATTACCACAGTTGACCTTTGCACACCACAAACAGTGTGTCAGTACCATCCCAATGACATTGAATATTGTCTGTCACTTATAAGACAATAGTGAATATAATATGGGAGATTTTCTTCTTTTAATAAATTTTATAAAAGAAGGCACTGATGTGTAAAAGCAGCAGATAATTTATTTAAGCTCACTGAGCTAATTCTGGGTATTTAGGTCTCCAAATTGACCACAATACCAGTATTCTGAATTAAAGCACACACTTCATTGTAGTAAAAGAAGTTGCTACAATCAGAGAAAGAGAATGATAGGGTTGATGGGACCCAGGTAAGATAGAGCATGACCTCTCATGGCCCTTCATGTCCTCCTCCCACGCAGAGTGTCCACTGAGTCCCAATAGCCTTCCAAACTTCTGAATGCAAAGCTTCCTTGTCTCATTATTATTTCTGAAAATCTCCACCTTTTCAAATGTTTCCAGATTTAAACTTCTGACTTCGTAAAACAAACAAGAGTGTGATTAAAAGCAAGATTCTCTTTCATATAACAAATTGTTTTATAAGAGAGAATCCGAGGTTCCAGGAAGACTACTTCAGCTAATTCCAAAGTGAGCCAACTCAATTACCTGATAACTTCAGACTAGGAAACACTCATTAAAGGTCTCAACTCTTCATTGTAGACAAGTTTCTAACTTATACACTGTTGATAATAAATAAATAAATCCACACAATAATCCAGAAATTAGATCTCATTGTTTTCGTTTGTTAATACACTAATTATTTTTTTATTGGTGTAGATGCTGAGACTCATAGCCAAACTTTGTCAGAGTGCAGGGAATCTGCACTTATGAAAGAAGGGAGAGACAGAAAGACCTGGTAGTGACAGGAAGTCCACCAGGAGAGCAACAGAACCAAAAAAATTTGGGCCTGGGGTCTTTGCAAAGACAGATATACCAACCAAGGACTGCTCATGGAGATAACCTAGACCCCTTGCTCAGATGTAGTCCATGGCAGCTCAGTCTCCATGTGAGTTCCCTAGTAAGGGGAAGAGGAGTTATCTCTGTCATGAACTCAGTGGCAGGTTCTTTGATCACCTCCCTCTGATGGGGAAGCAGTCTTACCACAGAGGAAGAGAATGCAGCTAGTCCTGATGAGACCTGATAGGCTAGGGTCAAATAGTAGGGTATAGATCCTCCTCTATCAGTGGACAAGGGGAGAAGGATAAGGGGAGAAGAAGGATGGAGGGTGAGATAGGGAGAAGATGTGGGAAGGGGCTACAGCTGGGACACAAAGTGAATAAATTTTAATAATAAAAACATATTTAAAATGATTTCTAAAAACAAACAATGTCTGACAGAGTCATTAAGGAGGAGGCATTTATCTTAGCTCACAGTTTGAGAGTATTGTTCAGAAAGCTGGAGCATTCAAGGAAACAGAAGTGTGTAAGGACTAGTCACATGGTATACAGAGATGTGAGGCTACGTTCTTGATTTCTTCTTTTCAGTTAGTCTTGGAGTCTAAGGTCTTGCCTTCTTAGTTTAACAGCAATATAAATGCCTTCATAATATGCAGAAATGCATTCCTATGTGATTTAGGATTCTGTCAAGACTAATCAATGCCAATCACCATAGTTACTTTCAGGGATTTAAAGTGCAAGGCAAGCTGCTTACAATCAACTGCTCTGTTTCTATTCTAGGTATTTTAGAAAAATAAAACACAATAAAATTCATTAAAAATAATTACATTCTCATTATGGAATGGATTTTCTCTGCTATCACTCAAGACTGTGTGCCAGGGCCAGATTTTAATTAAGGGTGTGGTTTCCTTTAGAATTTGTCACTCCCATCAGTGTTCACTAATATATTTTGAATTGGAACCTCAGAGTCCATTTCATGACTTAATGGTCATTACATAACAAAAATGAGAGTATAAACATGTATAGATAAGAATTATCACCTTTATCATCAGTTCATGATTATGGATTTGCTTTCGACAATAGCAGGTAACAGCCTTTCTTAAAAAGTAAGAAAAAATCATCCCCAGTAAACAGGCTTAGCATTAGCTTTCTTTTACTTCGGGAACTTTCTATGAGACCTTTCAGTTCCCCACTTTCTTCCTGGGTCATTCCTGTTCATGACTCACCTTAAATCCACAGTATTCAAATTTGGACGCTAAACTTGCCACTTCTCCCACCACTAAGAATACAGCCCACCTGTTCTGGAACTACCTCATAAGGAGACATGAAGAAGCATGAGTGTCTAGGGCTGTTATATTTTTAAATGACTGCTTATAAGGAATAGAATATGCAATGTATATCTTTGTAAGAGATAGCTCATATAAATAACAAGACCAAAGAAAGAAAATGTATGGCAGGTTAATTATTTAGTCTTTCTTTTGGAGGTGGGATTGTCTGAAAGAGTCTACTGGAGAATTTCTCAGAGGTCACAGCCATTCACTGGGTATTTCTTGGTCAGCTATCAAGAGTTTAATGGTACATCATATTGTATTTTTTCACATTTTTATTGTTACTTTTCACATAACTTTGCTCGCTCATTTATTTTTCCCTGGAAATGCCCCAGTCCAAATAGTTTTAAGCACATTGGATCTTTTCCTCAGGCTCTATAATATTGTGTAACCCAAATGATAGTGTCTAGACTCTATGATTTTTAGTACCTACCCACACATAGGCTGAGAAATAGGCCTTGGCTTGCACTTTCTATTAGGGTACACTTTTTTAAATTTTTATTTTCCATCTTTCCACTAAATATGTGTTTTATGTACATGATTCTACTAATTTCTATGAGACATAAATTTTCTTTTAAAGCGAGAATTTCTATTTATCATCTGGTTCCTTAGAAGGAAAACTGTTAGAAAGAAGAAATGCAGCATGAAGGAAGCCAGTGGTTACTATGTCATTTGTAATTGCTATTAACATATGCAAAGCAGGAGTGACACATCAGGGTGGGGATGAGCAAGATTACAGGGTAAAAAAATATTAGTTTTTATGTAGTTTCCTTTAGCTGACAGGTTTAATTTTTATGTAATTGGTATATATTCCAGTATAATAAAGACCAATTAAATTATTTAGTACTAATTTAATAGTTAATTTCATGTAGTTTACAGGAAGGATGGGAGAGATAGGAATAAATCATAGGCAATAATTAGCCTCCAGCTGCTCTTGCTCCAGCTGTTCAAGTGCCTGCTAAATGAGCAAAGACTTGGAATCTGAGCCTTAAAAGTATACTAGTGGTAGTCCTGAGCTTCACAAATACCCATGCAACAGATTACCTGTTAAGCTGAAGACTTCACCCAAAGGTACCCAAAAGTACTTCTTTACAGAAGGGCTACTTTCCATGATACTGTCCAAAACATCCTCCATTTTAGAGAGAACTGACTGTAGGAAGAAAGGCAGCTGTGAATTCCTTGAACTGTACATGTTTGAGGATATTCTATTTCTCTCAGGGAAATGGTAAAGAGTAACAAAGAAAAAAAAGATGGGTCAGCAGCATATATTCCTGTTTTTTCCGCAGAGCTCGTTCTAGTATATCACTGTGCACTTGAGTGATGCCTCCAAAGACAAGGTAAAGTTTGAGCTCTCTGTGCTCCCTATAACTATCCTACTCAAGGGGAGGGGGGGAGGGAGAGGAAAGGCAACTTGAGGTCTGAATGGGTAGCATCTTGGGAAGTTTTCTTCCTGATCCTTAGGCAAGGTCACAATAACTAAACTAGTTGATTGCATGCATGTTGTAAACATGAATTAAACATGGAGCAATAATGAGTAAAGTATCATCAGAAGGTTATATGGGCAGGTCCTCACAACAACATAATCAATCTTTTAATTGAAAATAAGATAGATTTTGCTCTGCAATATATTTTGATTAAGGGTTCTACTCCCCCAACTGCACTCAGTTTCTTTCCGCTGGATTCCATACCCTTTCTGCCTATAGTTAGAAAGCAAGCAAATATTCATGGAATAATAACAAAATGGAAAAAGATAAAACAACACACACACACACATTTGAAAATGACAAAACAAGGAAAAAAGCCAAAGGTAAAGCATCAGTAGCACATACAGATACAGAAACACACACATGCGCAAGAATCCCATAAAAAAACAATACACAGAAGCCACAATACACAGGCAAACAATGTGTAAGGTGAAAATGTTAGTATTATTCAATAAAATACATAACATAATATTTAATATTCATTTTTTAAAACAAATATATATTATTCAGAAAATGCTAGTCCATAAAGAAAAGTATGTTACAAATTTAAAGGAAAACATCTTCTGTCATCAAGAAATAAATTTTGTCCCTTTGTCCCCTTGTCCAGGAAGTCTGTGTGGCACCAGAGCAACTCTAAGCTCAGCTGCCTGGCATTCCCGTGTCACAAACAGTGAGCCAGCAGGGCCAGTGAATCCAGTGGAGGTCAGTGGGGCAGGGGGTAAAGCTCCATTATCCTCTATCCCAAGCAGGCAGGCCTGTGGAGCACTGGGAAGGCCCTAGGCTCAGAGAACTTTCTGCCTGCTCCCCAGCTGCCTGGCCCATCTGGGTCAGAAACAGTGAGCTCAGCAAATACCGAGAACGCAGTGGAGCTAAGTTAGGTGCAAGACACAAGTCCTGTGTTCACTGTCTCAAGGAAGAATGTGGAGCAGTGGAGCAGCTCTAAGTTTCAAGATCTCTACCTGCTCCCCAGCTACCTGGGCCACAAACAGTGAGGCAGCAGAGACAGTGAACTCAGAGGAGTAACCTCCCTTCCTTAACTGCACCGGAATCTTGAGCACCCAGCTTTGAGACACTGCACATTTCCTGTAGATTACTCCAGACTCCAGAGACAGGTGGACTCAGTCTGCAGTACAGGCCCCAGGAACAAATGGAAAACCAGATGTCTTGAGTCCTGCAGAAGGACTCAACAATCAACAAAACCCAGGATAACATGGCTTCACCAGAATCCGCAAAAAAACAGTGGATAGTCTAACGCAGCTAAAACACAGGAAAATTATTTTAAATCTATGAATAAGCAGTTTTTAGAGGCACATAAAGAAGAAACAAACAAACCAATAGAGGCCACCATGGACAGACAGAATCTACAATCAAATCAAACAGGAATCCACAAGCAAACAGGTGAAGGAAATGAATAAAATTGTGCAAGGCATGAAAAAAGAATTAGAGTTAATAAATAAAACACAAAGGAGAAAACCTTGGAGATGGAACACTTAGAAAATAAAAAAGAAAAATTCCCCCACATTTAGAAAAAAATACCCTTAAACATACAAGAGGCTTATAGAACACCAAATAGATTAGACCAGAAATGAAATTTCTCCTACCACATAATAATAAAAACTCTACATCTACAGAACAAAGAATTGAAAGTGGCAAGGGAAATGGTTAAGTACCATATAAAGGCAGACCCATCAGAATTATACGAGGATTCTCAACAGAGACAATGAAAGCCAGAAGGGCCTGGCCAGATGTCATGCAGACACTAAGAGATCACCGATGCCAATCCAGACTACTATACCTAGCAAAACTTTCAATCAATATAGGAGAAAAACAAAATATTCCATGACATAACGAAATTTCAACAATATATACACAGCAAACCAGCCTACAGAAGATACTAGGAAAAAAGAAAAAAGGAAACAACAACAACAAAACAAACAAACAAACAAACAAACAAACTCCAATCAAAAGAACTACAACCAAGAAAATACAGGATAGAGATAACTTCACAACAACAACAACAATGAAAAAAATACACAAACACACAAACATCGCTCACTTTACAATAAAAGGAACTAACAATCATTGGTTACTAATAGCTATCAAAATAATGGACACAACTCTGAAATATAAAGACACAGACTAACAGAATGCATGTGGAAAAAGGATAAAGCACTCTGCTTCATCCAAGAAACACACCTCTGCAACAAAGATAGACAATGCCTCAGAATAAAGGGCTGGAAAAAATGTCCCCAGCAAACAGACCCAAGAAGCAAGCTGGAGTTGCCATCCCAATATCTAAGAAAATAGACTTTCAACCAAAATTAATCAGAATAGATGGGGAAGGACACTTTATTCTCGTCACAGGAAAAATGCACCAGGAGAACACCATAATCCTGAACATCTATGCCTCAAATACAAGAGCTCCTGCATTTGTAAATTAAACATTATTAAAGCTTAAATCACACATTGATTCCAACACTTTAATACCCCACTTCAGTACCCCACTCTCACTGAGGGACAGATGATTAAGACAGAAGCTAAGTAGAGAAATAATGACATTTATCAAGATCTTAAATCAACTGGACCTAATGTCTAAAAAATTTTCACCCAAGTACAAAAGAATAACCTTCTTCTCAGCACCTTATGGAACATTCTCCAAAACTGAGCATATTGTCAGGCATGAAGAAATCATCAACAGATACAAAAAGATTGAAATAATTCCTATATCATATCTGACCACCATGGTCTAAAACTAGACACCAACAATAATAGAAATAGCCAAAAGCCTACACATGCTTGGAAACTGAACAACTCTCCCAAACAACATAATGGTCAATGAAGAAATAAAGAAATTACAGACTTTCTAGAATCAATGAAGGCACAATATACCCAAACTTATGGGACACATTGAAACCAGTGCTAAGAGGAAAGTTCATAGCACTAAGTGCCTTCATAAAAAAAAAAAATTGAGACATCTCATAAAACAACTTACCATCACACCTGAAAGAACTAGAAGTGGGCTGGCAATAACCAGACTCAGAGCTGAAATCAATAAATTAGAAACAAAGAGAACATTTCAAAGAATCAACAAAACCACGAGCTGGTTCTTTGAGAAAATCAACAAGATAGACTAACCCTTAGCCAAACTAGCTAAAAGGCAGAGGGACACTGTCCAATCAGCAAAATCAGAAACAAAAAGAGGGACATAACAACAGACACTGTGGAAACCCAAATATCATTAGGTCCTATATCCAAAGCAACAAAATCTGAAAATGTAAATAAAATGAACAATTTTCTTTATAGATTACATTTACTACAGCTGAATCAAGATCAGGAAAATAAACTAAATAGTCCTATATTAAAAAAAAAATCCCAGGGCCAGAAGGTTTCAGCAGAGAATTCTACCAGACCTTCAAAGAAGAGCTAACGCCAATATTCTTCAAACCATTTCACAGAATAGAAAAAAGAAAAAACACTTAAACACCTCATTCTATGAGACCACAGTCACTTTGATATCTAAACAACACCCTCAGGTGTGCTGCCTTGGCAGTCCACAGAGGAAGATGTCTCAGCCAACCCAGGTAAGACCTGATAAAATAGGGTCAGCTAGAAGGGGAGGAGGACCTCACCTATCAGTGGACTGGAGAAGAGGCATAGAGGGAGAAGAGGGAGGAGATGAGGGAGAGGGCTATAGCTAGTATACAAAGTGAATAAACTGTAATAAATAAGTGAATGCATAAGCTAATTAAATTTTAAAAAGAGCATTTCCAAGGATGGTGAAAATAAAAAGAAATTATACTTAAGAGTCATATTGTATGAAGCATGTCTAAGGGCTCCTTAGAAGGAGAGTCACAGGCAGAGAGAGATAGCATAAATGCCCTAAGGGTGATTGCCTCCAAGAAAGAGGGAGTCTTTAAGAATGAGTTTTAAGAAGCAGGCAACTTTGTTCACATTATAGACTGTCTCATCTTCCCTACTATGGAACCCACTGGAGACTGAGATGTCTACAGGCGACGTCTGAGCAGGGGGTTAAGGCCCTCTCTATGCATGGTCCATCCCACAGAGGAAAATTATCCAGGAAGTCCTGATGGGACCTGATAGATTAGGGTCAGACAGTAGGGGAAGAGGTCCTCTCCTATCAATGGACTAGAGAAGAGGGATAGGGGAGGAAGAAGGAGGGAGGGTGGGACCAGTAGGGGATGAAAGAGTGAAAGAGTGGGATACAACTGGGATACAAAGCAAATAAATGGTAAAAAATAATAATAAAGTAAGAAATCAAGTGACAACAACACATGCTGGAGAGGATGTGGAGAATTGGGAACCCTCCTCTATTGCTGGTGGGAATGTGAACTTGTACAACCACTCTGGAAATCAATCTGGTACCTTTTCCAAAAAGTGGTAATAGTGCTTCTTCAAGACCCAGCTATACCTCTCCTGGGCATATGTTCATCGCCACATTTTTTGTAATAGCCAGAACATGGAAACAACCTAGAAATCCCTAAAAGGATAAATAGCTACAAAAATTATGGTACATTTACATAATGGAATACAACTCAGCTAATGAAAACAAGGAAATCATGAAATTTGCAGGCAAATGGATAGAACTAGAAAAGATCATCCTGAGTGAGGTAACCCAGAAGCAGAGAGACACACATGGGATATGCTCATTTATAAGTGGATATTAGCCATATAATAAAGGATAAAATTACTAAAATCTATAGCACTAGAGAAGCTCAACAACAAGGAGTACCCTAGAGAAGATACTTAATTGTCATTCAGAAGGGAAAACTGGAGAGACACAGGAAGAGAAGGAACAGGATGGGGCCTACCACAGATATCCTCTAAAAGACTCCAACCAACAGTGGATTGAAGTGGATACAAATACAGTCAAACTTTGGGCAGACACAGGGAATCTTATGGAAGAGTAGGGAGGATACAAGGATCCCAGTGGACAAGAGCTCCACTAGGAGACCAACAAAGCCAATAAAAGCTGAGCCCTGGGAGTACTGCAGAGACTGACAAATCAACCAAAGAACTCAGATGGAGAGGACCTAGACCCCCAGCTCAGATGTAGTCCATAGACAGCTCAGTCTCCATATGGGTTACCTAGTAGGGGAGAAGACCAGGGTTAGGGTTGTACTTATTTGTTACAACACCCACATAATATATGTGGGTGAAAAACAATAACTCATCTCATTAAAATGAATCATCTAAATTTTTGAACCAAAGATTGTTTTGTTTTTGTTTTTGAGACAGGGATTCTCTTGTAGGTTTGGATGTCCTGGACTGGTTTTGTAGACCAGATTGGCCTCAAAATCACAGATATCAGCCTGCCTCTGCCTCCAGAGTGCTGGGAAAGTATACACTCTTTTAAAGTTAATTTTGTATACTATATTTTGAAGGAAATTTGGAGCATTTGTTTCTAGTGTTTCTCGTTGTAATGTTGAAATATGCTATCTTCAACTATATTACTATTGATGGTCTAAAAAGGTCATTCCTGATTTACTTTTAGCTATGAAAATTTGGAATTGTTTTTTACTTCTTTCCTTTCTTAAACATGAATTATAAAATATTAATCAAAATCAGTATTTAAAGTTTTATGAGGCATGAGATTATATGGATCTGAGACATTAGCTCATTTCTGAAAGGTCTAAAGCAAATAGTTTTCTGTTGTGTGATACATGCAATGTGATTAGTCCTTGGATCAACTAAAGAAAACAGTGAATGTGAAATTGTATATTTTCTGTTAAACTGTGGACACACCGTTATTGAAATTATCAATTCCAATAGGTAAGACAATTGTGGTTACATTTTTTTAGTGATAACGACTGGATACCAAACTGATGCTGAGTATATGTAAACAATTAATTTTTGATATATATGGTATAATTGAACATCTGGTGTGTTCATTGACATACTTTTGATAGGTGTTTTATTTGGAGAAGACAAAGCTGAAAGTAGAAAAAGCATGAACTTGTGTTCCCACACCACACTTAATAAGGTAAAACCTTTCACCATATGTGTCTTTCAATGTTAAAGGTCAACTTTTACATTTAATAGAGAAGGAAATGAAAACTAACAGTTCCAAAACAGTCATTGTATAAGCCATTGTTCCTCATTCAAAATAAGAAAGTTAAATTCCAGAACCCACCAATACAACAAATAGCCTGATTTAAGGCAGCAGATGGTAATTTGTTTACCTAGTACACGTACATTATCTCATACTGAATATAGAATATTAGATGTATAATAATGTGCTATATGGAAATTTAGAAAAAACTTAATATTTAACATATATTTTACTTTAAAACTATATATATATATATATTTAAAGATAGACAGACAGACAGACAGACAGACAGACAGACAGACAGACAGACAGACAGATAGATAGATAGATAGATAGATAGATAGATAGCTGGTCTTATGTGCCTGCCAAGTATCTTCTTGTTGGAGTTTAAAATGATATTGAATTTAGTTAATTTCAAGAACATTTGGGAGTATAGGTTTTACGTTCTATACAAAAGAGATATAGAAGTCTAGTTGTTAATTATAACAGAAATTTGGAGTTGGCTGTAATAGTGTGGGTAGAGGAGAAAAGAAGAGAGCTATCTATCACTCACTGGCAATGAATGTAGTGGTTCTAATAATATAAAATCTTCAATTTTCACAACCTTGTATGTTAAAGTCAAAGGAAACATAGAAATATTTTATTTGTTTTTAAGGGAATTAGAGAAAATAAAAATAAAAATAAAAAGCTTGAATTATTGCCCAAAAAGATGGAAAAAAATGAGTTTTTTTGAAAGATTTGCTTTTTTTAATAAATGCGGAAAAATACTAAGGAAATATCACCATCTCTTCAAAAGGTAATTGTTATCTTGCTTCCTATTTGAATATGAGAGTAATGCTAACTGGTTACAACATGGCATATGCCTGTCAGGCAATCTTTACTTTTATGAAGAAAATACAAAACAGAACTTTTGAGTATTTCAATACTATTTCCAAAACCAAAATTTTGTACAATAATTTGATTAAAATAGTTGAAGCTATTTTAAACTCAAAGTTCAAAAAATAATTTTGTTAAGAACTAGTTTGAAAGTATTGACAAAGATATAATTAAATATTCATAACAATATCTAGTCCTAAAAATGTAAATTTAAATATATATTTATAAATATACATTTATACATATATATAAATACATATTATTTATAAAGATATAAATATATATTTTATTTATAAGTACGTACTTATTTCTTATAAATTAGTTCTAAATACTTTTTGCAAACAATGAATCATATATTTATAAAGTATTTTATTTAATGTACAATGAGTTGGGGTAAGAAGACTGCAACACTATAGACTATGATAAAAAACTAACATCAATTGTTTTTGAAGTCTTTGTTATTTGAAGTTACTTCCACTTCTTTGAGAGATAATACACAATTTCATGTTATGTGTATCTTGCTTTGCATCTTGTATTCAATGAAGAGACTGATTATTATTTTCTTTTGCTATTTTCTGGTAATTCTGGTAATTCTTCAGCAATTTTAACATTTAAAGCTATCATTGTTGTCTAATTTGATTTAAATAGAGTAATCTGAATGCAGTTTTCATTTCTTCCCTAGGGAAAAAGAAAGCACAAAGAAATGTTTCCTAATGACTGAGTCCCATTACTGTTGCATTTGTAGTCTGAGTTATTGTAACACAGCATACAGTTGTTAAAGATTAGAATATCAAGAGTGTTAAAAAGCTATCTCAAATACTTTAAGAATCTTTTCAAAAATGAAAACAAAAATTAAAGAACCCCATTCAACAGAAGGAAAAAATACTTATCCATCCCCACTCTGCCCCTACTACACACAAACGAGTACACAGAATGTATAAGAGGGGACTTCATAATTGTGATAGGTATACTGACGTGTAGCTATTCACAGTTGATGGCTTCTGGCAGAGGTGGGGGAGGGAAAGAACTCCTGAGGGAAAAGGGGCTGGCCACTGGGAGTTTAATCATGCTCTAGAGAGTGTAGGGGCAACAAAAATTGGACTTCGTATTTTTTCTTATTTTTTCTTCTTCGATTGTTTTGAGGGAGGTCAAAAGGTGGTGGTGGACCTGGGAGGACTGGAAAATGAATGAGATCGGGGTGCATTATGTGAAATTTCTAAATAATAAGTAAAAATACAATGTCAATACAAATTAAAAAATAAATAATACTTCCTTTAAATCTATAAAAAATGTGTTTATGCATGATTATTTTTTGAGACTATGTCTCTCCACCCAGTACAGTCTGGCCAGAAAAAAAAAAAAAAGACCTCCCTGCCTTAGCGCCTTGAGTGCAGTTTAGAGGTCCTTGTTTACTTTGTAATCAGTGCTCATGTCTCTTATTACAGAATTTTCAAATGAATATTTTTTCACAAAAAATGTGCTATGTAATTCAAATGTTCAAAAAACTTTCATTTCATTTTCACACATGGTATGCAAAGAGGCTGTGGGTTTTAACAGAGTTTTTATGAAAAATTGATGGTCTCACAATTGAAATAAACAATAAGGAAGTACCCAATTCTGTGTTTACCAAACCAACTTAACAATATTACACAACAACTGAAATGCTAACTTTATGCTAATTCTAAATAGATATTTAAAAATCAATACACCAGGCTCTAAGATCAGAAATTAATAAATGGGACTTTATGAAACTGAAAAGCTTCTGTAAAGCAAGCACATTGTCATCAGAATAAAACTACAACCTATAGACTGGGAAAGGATCATCACCAATCTTACATACGACAGAGGCTGATATCCAGAATATATAAAGAAAGCAAAAAGTTAAAAACCAAGAAAATAAGTAATTCAATTAAAAAAATGGGGCACAGAGCTAAAGAGAAAATTCTCAATAGAGGAATATCTAATGGCAGAGAAACACTTAAAGAAATGCTCAATGTCGTTAGTCATCAGGGAAACGCAAATCAAAACAACCCTGATACATGCTAGAGAGGATGTAGAGAAAGGGGAACGCTCCTCCACTGCTGGTGGGAATGTAAACTTGTTCAACCACTTTGGAAATCAATCTGGTGCTTTCTCAGAAAATTAGAAATAGTGCTACCTCAAGATCCAGCTATACCACTCCTGGCCATATATCTGAAATATGCTCAACTGTATAACAAGGACATTTAATCACCCATATTCATAGCAACTTTATTCTTTTTTGTTTTAATTTTTATTTCCTTACTACATAATTATATGTATATATAGATTTGTTTTGAGCTTTCTTATTAGTATGCAGTCTTTGCTTTTATTGTTTGCTATTTCTTTCTTAAAATTTGCTTTATAATAGTTTGCTATTTTGCCTCCCATAATATTCTTCCTCTTCTTCTTTGAATTTATTTATTGTCCTCTATTCACTCATTTACTCTTTCCATATTTACGTTGAAAAATTTTTTGACTTTTTTATTAATTACACTTTATTCATTTTGAATCCTCCCCATAAATCCCTTCCTCCTCCCCTCCCAATCCCACCTTCCCTCCCCATTCTCCACGCATGCCCCTCCCCAAGTCTACTGATAGGGGAGGTCTTCCTCTCCTTCAAAGGAGATGCTGAGACTTATGGCCAACTGTTGGGCAGAGTGCATGAAATCTCACAAAAGATATGGGAAATAGTAAGATAGGGAGAGGACAGGATCTCTACAATGAGAGCAACAGAACCAAAAAATTCTGAGCACAGGGGTCTTTCCTGAGACTGATACTCCAACCAAGTTCCATGCATGGAGAAAACCTAGAACCCCTGCACACATGTAGCCCATGGCAGTTCAGTGTCTAAGTGAGTTTCATAGTAATGAGAAGAGGGACTGCCTCTGACATGAACCGATTGACCTGTTCTTTGATTACCTCACCTGGATGGGGGAGAAGCCTTACCAGGCCACAGAGGAAGACAATGCACCACTCCTGATGAGAGCTGATAAACTAGCAACTTTATTCTTAATTGCCTGAATCTGGAAATCACCTAGATGACCCTCAACTGAGGAATGGATACTGAAATTGTCCTACATTTATACAATGGAATACTACTCAGCAATTAAAAACAAGGAAATCATAAAATTTGCAGGCAAATGGTAGCAACTAAATATTCATTCATAAGTGGTTATTAGACATATAATATAGGATAAATATGCTAAAATCTATATTCCTAAAGAAACTAAACAAGAAGGAGGACCCTAGGGAAAATGCTCAATTGGCCTTCATTAAGAGCAGACTAGATAGATATTGGAAGCAGGAGAAGACAGTGAACAGGAGAGGAGCCTACCACAGAAGGCTTCTGAAGGACTCTACTGATCAGGGTATTGAAGCAGATGCTGAGACTCATAGCCAAAAATTGGGCAGAGTGCAGGGAATCTTATGAAAGAAGGGGGAGACAGAAAGAGCCAGAAGGGACAGGAACTCCACCAGGAGAGCAACAGAACCAAAATATCTGGGCTCAGGGGTCCCCGGCAGAGAGCAATACCTCAATCAAGGACCATGCATGGAGAGGACCCAAAACCCCGGCTCAGATGTAGGCCATAGACTCAGTCTTTAAGTGGGTTCTCTAGAAAGAGAATCAGGGAATGTCTCTGACATGAACTCAGTGGCTGGTTCTTTAATCACCTCACCCTCAGTCATGCATCCTTGCCAGGCCACAGAGGAAAACAATACAGCCAGTCCTGATGAGACATGACATATCAAACAGAAGGGTGGAGGACCTCCCCTATCAGTGGACTAGGGGAGGCGCATGGGGGGAGAAGAGGGAAGGAGATGAGGGAGGGGGCTATAGCTGAGATACAAAATGACTAAATTGTAATGAATAATAGATAGAGATAGATAGATAGATAGGTAGATAGATAGATAGATAGATAGATAAGTAGATGCTAGATAAATGAAAAAAATAAAAATGTCTTTAGGTTGTGGTTTAAATAATCCTGAAACATATCCCTCATGAATTGCTGCAAAGTATGACTCTGAATTTCATAGTAAAGAGCAGTTAATCTGAAGGACCTGTGAGGAAATGTAGTAAGGAATTGCACTTCAAAATGGTTCTTTATCTAGTCTACTTGTGATAAGTCAGTTATAAGGAAGACTAGCTACACTTAGTTCTCTTTTCTTTATTTTATTTTATTTATTTATTTTTGTTTAGAAGGGGATGTACCTCTGTTGAGAAATGTATACAGAAATTGTGGTACATTTACACAATAGAAATCTACTCAGCAATTAAAAACAAGGAAGTCATGAAATTTGCAAACAAATGGTGGGACCTGGAAACGATCATCCTGAGTGAAATAATCCAGAAGCCAAAAGACACACATGGTATCTACTCACTTATAAGAGATATTAGATATATAATATGGGGTAGTCATACTAAAATCTGACGCCCAAAGAAGCTAATCAAGTGTACCCTTGGGCCATTTCCAATGAGCTGGAGAGGGCAAAAGATGGCAACGCCCCTTGGGTGGTCACGGGTGGGCTCTGGTTCTGTGTCTTGTCTTTGATCAACTTTGGGACATGATTGAATCTCAGCAGGAACTGATCCACCAGCGGAGGAATGTGATGGCTCTCCAAGATGAAAATTTTGTCAGTAAAGAAGAGTGCCAGGAAATAGAGAAGAAACTGGTGGAAAAGAAAGCTGCTCATGCCAAAAACCAAAGCCCTCCTGGCCAAGGAAGAAGAGAAGTTACAGTTTGCCCTTGGAGAGGTGGAGGTGCTGTCCAACTAGTCCACAGAGGAAGACAAGGAAGCCAGTCCTGAAGAGACCTGGGTCAAATGGAAAAGGAACAGGAACTCACCTATTATTGGACTGGGAGAGGGGATAGGAGAAGAGGGAGGATGGGATAGGGAGAGGATGGCGAAGGGGGCTACAGCTGGGATACAAAGTGAATAAACTGTAATTAATAAAAATTAAATTTAATTTAAAAAGGAAGAGATGGTTTATTTGGCTTACACTACCACATCACTGTTCATTACTGAAGGAAGTCAGGAACTGGAGGCAGCAAGTGATGCAGAGGCCGTGGAGGAATGCTGCTTACTGGATCCTGGTGGTTTGCTTATCCTCCTTTCTTTCTTCGTTTCTTTGTTTGCTTGTCTCTCTCTCTCTGTCTCTCTGTCTCTCTGTCTCTGTCTCTCTGTCTCTCTCTCTGTCTCTCTCTCTTCCTTCTTTCTTTCTGTCTGTCTCCTTTCTTGCTTTCTTTAATCTATATATCTACCTATCCATCTATTTATTTTTTATTTTTTATTCACTTTTCATCCTCCCCAACTTTTCTCCACTACCAGTCCCATCCTCCCTTCTTCCCTCTTCCTCTTCATCTGTACCTCAGGAAAGGGGAGCTCCCTTTTCCATCCATCCCAGCTCATCAAGTTGTATCAGGAATGAGCTTGTCTTTTCCCTCTGTGACCTGACAAGGCACTACCTCCAGGGGGAAATGATAAAAAAAAAAAAAAACCTGGCAAGATAGTCCTTGTCCCACGCAGTTCCCATTTCTCCTACTAGAGAGCCCATATGAAATCCAAGCTGCCCATCTGCTACTTCATTGTAGGAAGGGGAGCTAGGTCCAATACATGCATGGTGCTTGGTTGATGCTTCAATCTGAGCAGACTCCTCTGGGTCCTGGTTAGTTGGATATAATGTGTAGCTCCTGTCACTTTCAGCTCCTTTTTTCCTTCCCTCCCACTGTTCCACAAGTCTCCCTAAGTGTGTACTCCAATGTTTGGCTGTGAGTCTCAGCATCTGTTTTGAGGAGCTGCTGGGTAGAGCTCTCAGAGGACAAGCCTGACAGACTCCTGTCTGCAAACTCAGCATAGTATCCTTCCTCGCTATATACCCAAAAGACACTCTACAAGGACACTTGCTCAACTATGTTCATAGCAACTTTCTTTTTAATTTCCAGAATCTGGAAACAACCTCGATGCCTCTCAACTAAATACTGGTAAAGATACTAGAGGACGTCTACACAATAAACTCATGAAATTCCAAAAATAAAGAAATCATGAAACTTTTAGGCAAATGAATGGAACTAGTAAAGTTCATCTTTAGTGAGGTAAGGCAGACACACGTGGTATGTACTCACTTATACTATGTGGATTTTTAGCTATATAGTATAGAATAAGCATGTTATGAGGCACGGACCCAAAGGTGATAGTAACTAGGGAGATCCAAGGGAGGATGCATAAATCTCACTTGGAAGGGGAAATAGGGAGGTAGGAAAGGGGTTGCAGAGAGTGAAGAGGGTGGGGATTTGACCTGGGGAGAGGACAGAAGGCCTGCAGAGAAAAGAGAAACTAAGGGTGGGATTGTCTCCATGACAAACTGGAGATCTAAGTCAGGGAAGGCTCCTGGGAGGATGAGGTGGACTCAAGCAGAGACTCCTTAGTAACAGAAACCATAGAGATGAAAGAGGATACCTAACTAGACTAATTTCCTAGCGGAGAACACAATCCACCCACAAAAGGTTCTAACCAGCTACAAGACATGCATAGATAAAGACAGCACATAGAGCAGAGACTGAGGGAATGAACAAAAGATGCCCGGCCCAAGCAAAGAACCACCCTTCGGGAGAGTACCAACCCCTGACACTGTGAGCATGCTATGAATTTAATAGCGATACTGTCAAAATGAAAAGCAGATACACAGTAATCAGAAAACATGTTGAAAATCGAAGCAGAAACCATTGCGCTTTCATAATTGCACAGATTCTATTACCTGTGTGTGTGTGTGTGTGTGTGTGTGTGTGTGTGTGAAACAGAGGTGGTAGTGAAGACAGGAAAGGAGCTGGGAAGAGGGGAAAGAGATGGAGGGAGATTTCGGAATCAGCTCAGCTTCTGCTCATATGGCAATCAAGGTTGAATTACCATGATAGCCGAAAAATGTAAGCATTCAGTTACTTCCCATTTTCTCTTGATCCACTTGGAACTTCAGTCCAAAAAGGATGTCATTTTAAATCAATTAAATTTTAATTACAGACCTAAATTGTCAACCAAGTTAGTATGATTTTTCAGTGCATATATAGAAAATTTAATTGAGAAATGAGGGAAATTTAAAATATTTCATGCTTTCAATGTTTTTGTTTCAGTTCATAAATTACAATGTAATGCTTTAGTCAACAAGGTGAGAACTGATATAAAGTTTCGCTACTTTACAACTGATATTCTTAGTTGAAACATACAAAGGTAGAATTTAAACTATTGATCCATCTCTGCATAGCACAGACATTAAGACAAAAATTGATGAATAGTAACTCATGAAAATTAAAAGCATCTGTATAGCAAAGAACATGATCAACCAAGTGAAGAGGCAGACAAAAGAATGGGATTAAACCTTTCTGATAGAGGATGAATGTGTAGAATTTAAAAAGAACTAAAGAAGAAACTCCTGAAAGAAAGGAAGAGCAAAGGAAGAAAGGACACAGGAAGGAAGGGAGAGGAAGAGAGAAGGAAAGTAGCAAAAGAAGGGTAGAAAGGAAACAAAGAATACCTAAACATCAAGAAAATGAACAACTCAAAAAAATGGGCTGTGGAACTGAACAGAAAGTTCTTAAAAGAAATTCAATTCGCCAATAAACACATTGAAAATCATTCAGCTTTCTAGTCATTGATGGAAAGATGAATTCCGTATCACCAAGTTTAGAGTGGCTACCATCAGAAATAAAATCAAAATAAAAGTTGGCAAGAATGTGGAGAGTTTCAGTACACAGTTCCTCATTTGTATCAAGAAAACAGAAGTCATATCTTTTGGTCACTTGAGCACCTAACCTAATTTCTGTACAATGATTGGTAAAAATATAGTTGTGACAATTTATACTTAATTCCAAGTTCAAAATCATGAAATCTCCAAGTCCTAACACAGTATAAACCTTTTCCTCAAAGCCTCACCATAGGAGAGATTTGGTTATCTAGACCTATGTGCTGATCTATCCAATAACAAAAGTCAGTTATCTTAGTAAGTGTCCTGGAGAGTTCTCACGATGCAAAACTGGTCTCAGGGGAAAGAGTTTCTTCATGTGTGATCTGTTGTGCATTAAAGTGCATCAGTGGGCATGTGAGGTTTTCTGTACATGATGACTCTTCTGATACATGTGTCTTTACAAAATTACTTTCTAATAATATATTTAGTTTCTCTTGGAATTATTTTATACTCACTCTGGTTCAATATAAATATGATTAAAATGCTTCATTGTCATTATTATTATTGAGAATTTCAGATATGAGTATCATACTTATATCACTCCCATACTTTCCTCATTCCAACACTTCCCATGCCTTTCCAACTTTCTCCTCAAATTTATATCTTTGGAGTCCATTTAGTGTTATTTATATGTGTTTAGGCTTACCTCTGGGCATTGTATAAAAAATCAGCTATCTGGTTTGTGAGTAAGATTAATTCTTCCACTCTCTCAGCACTCTGTATCCAGGGATGTGGACTTGTGAGATATCCTTCAATAGGCTATATATTTTTATGATATCCTGGACTCTTCTACCCAACAATTCTGATTCAATTTGCTTTACATTACTTTCTATTCTTGAAACTTCGGCCTGTGCATATGATTGTATGCCAAGTAGATGTGCTTGAAAATAACTGCTAAATCTTGTTTTTCATTTAGAGAGTTAATCTACATATTTTGATTTCAGAACTGAGATAATTGAGAGATAATTTTTACTCATTGTTGCTTTGAAGTAAACATCCATTATGACATTTTCTTTGTCTTTTTTTCCTTTATTGTATGCCCGTTTTTCTCCCTTCCCTTTCTTCTGTGAAAACCCTCCTATAATATCTCTCTTTGCATTTTTGTTTTTCCATGCATAATTTATGCTTGCCTGAACAAATGATGAGCCAGGGACTTTTTTTTTATTTACTTTATATCCCAACTGTAGCCCCATCCTTAGACCCCTTCCTCTCTCTTCTCCTCCCTCTGCCCATCCCCAAGTCCACTGATAAGGGAATAAGGATTATCTTTTAAAAGTTCCTAGATATATGAATTCAAGGGCTACAACGAAAGCTACCTACCACCAGAAATACTGTTGTGATGCTTTTGCCAGCTTGTGGAAGATAAGCAGCAACAACCTAACAGTATAGGGACCTGTTAGATGATGGAAATCTGCATTCAGGCTGTGGTGCTCTTCTCTGATCATACAGGTCTCTGTCCCAGGAGTAACATCACATGCTTCTTACTATATCTCAGTTTTGCTCCTCTCAGAGGTAGGGCTACAGTTTTCAATGCAAAAAACTTCTGATCTCTCTTTAATCAAGCGATACTTTACATAGTAGAGACTTCTCCTCGCAAATGTGTCTAATGTACACAGGTTTCACACTGATTCCGAGTGTTATATGTTTAACTAGCACAGAGGGAAAAGACTCTCAGCGCTTCAAAATAAGAAGATCCATGAACCTCTCTTCTTCAGATTTCAATTGTGATTAAAAAAAAAACTATGACCAAAAATAATTTGAGAAGAAAATAATCTCTTCAGCTTATATTTCCTGGTCACAGTACATTATGAAAGGAGATCAGGGCAAGAAATCAAAGAAGAAACTTTAAGACAGAAATTGGGGGTGGGGAAGCCATAGAGAAAAAGCACTTGCTGTCATGCTTCCCATGACTTTCTCAACCTGTTGCTGCTGTTGTTGTTATTGTTATTGTTTTACAGTTCTGAACCACTTTCCCAGAGATATCATTCTCCTCAGTGGGCTAAGGCACCCACATCAATATTCAATCAAGAAAATGCCTCACAGACCTGCCTATGGGCTAATTTGATGAATGAATTTTCAGAGTCGAGGTTTCCTCTTCCCAGATGACACTACCCTGGATCAAGTACACAGAAACATCATACTGGAACATCCATAGGGACAAATCCTAAGTGTACCTTCCTCATAGTAGGAAATCTCAAAATTGCAGGGGCTGCTTTTAACTGCATCAGCCATGAGGCCTGTAGAACCTTTCGTCTTCAGTTAGGTATTGCAGAGTACAAGATTGTATCCATAGGGAGCTTGCCAGTGTTTTCTTCTCCTCATATGCCAAAAGCCCCACACATGCGATACTCCCTCTTCCCTACCATTTCCCCAGTTTTAAAGCCCATGGTTTTGTTTACACATTTAAAGTTTAATATTTCTGGAGTTATTCTGGACACAGAAAACTACTCAACTGTTTACTTACTTTTCAGGGCACCCCCCTATACCAATGGGCAAGTGCTTGCTATTTATTTTTTTCTTCATTAATTTATTTGTTTAATCACTTTACAGTCTGATCAAAGACCCTTCCCTTCTCTCCTCACATGCCCTCCCTTATCCTCTCTTCCCTATCTCCTCAGGGAAAAGGAGGTTCCCCATGGGTACCAACCCATCATGCCACATCAAGTCACAACAGGATGAAGTGTATCCTTACCAACTGAGGCCAGGCATGGCAGCCCAGCTATGGAAACGGGATCCAATGGCAGACAACAGAGTCAGAGACAGGCCTGATTTCACTTGTTAGGAGACCCACATGATGACCAAGCTGCACATCTGCTACATATGTGTAGGGGTGCTAGGTTCAGCCTGTGCATGCTCTTTTTTTGATAGTTTATTCTCTGTAACCGCCATCCCCTGCCACTGTCCGCCTTGGTTAGTTTATTCTGTAGGTCTTTCCCTGATGTCTTTGACCCGTCCTTGCTGTTTAATTTTAATTTTACTGAATATTAGAAAATTCTAAATGAAATAATTCACCATATACCCTCTCAAATTCACAGAAATTTTTCAAAATTGAGTTGTGAGACCTAGTTGATAAACATAATTGCACAAATTATTGCCTTAAAGTTGCTTTTAATGTTAAATATAAATACATTGAAGAGTGCTATACATAATTGTTTGTTTAGCAACTGAATACATAAATGAAAGAGTTTTAGAATGTAAACTGAAAATCTGGACAAAGACACATAAAACAAATAATATTCATTGAAATGCTATTGAGACAACCACATAGAGAACAGTAACTATATCAAAGAATGAAGAATAATATATACTCATAGGACAGCTTTTAATTAGTAAATACTCTTCCCTAAGAAAAGGAGGTGTTGAAAAGTTCCTCATTAGTTAAGAGTAATTATATCTATTGCAGAAGACCCAGTTTAATTTCACAGCAAATTCAAGAGATTCCAAAACCTGATTTTGAGGACATTTGGACATTTGGTGGACATATGTACATTCAGGGAAATCACACATAAAAATAATTTCATTTTTAAGAAGAAAATGAACAAATAGAAATAATAATAGTAGAACTAAAAGAATTACATCACAGAATCTCTTTCTTTAATTTTTATTTATTTATTATTATTATTATTTTACAATTTATTCACTTTGTATCCCAGTTGTATCCTTATCTACTCTTTTTTGCCTTCTCTCTCTGTATTCCCTCCTATCTTCCTCTCACTTCACCCCAAACCCCTCCCTTAATCCATTGAAAAAGGAGAGCCTTCCTTCTCTACTATCTGACCCTGACCTTTCAAGTCCCATTAGGACTGCCTGGATCCTCTTTCTCTGTGGCCTGCTAAAGGGAAAGTGATCAAAGAGCAGGCAGTGTCAGAAACTACCCTGCTCCCTTTATTAGGGGTCTCATTTGGAGACTGAGCTGCCTATGGGCTACATCTGAACAGGGGTCTAAGTCCTTTTCATGCATAGTCTTTTGTTGATCCATCAGTCTCTGTAGGTGCCCCTGGGCCCAGAAATTTTGATTTTGTTGGTTTCCTTTTGTAGGCTCTGTCCCTACCTTGTTTCTTTAATTCACTACCACCACCCTTTCCATAAGACTGCTTTCACTCTGCCGAAAGTTTGGATGTGAGTCTCTGCATCTGATTCAAGCTCCTGCTGAGTGGAGTCCTCCACATGACATCTGTCATAGGCACCTGTCCTCTTCCCTGTCTTCACCCACTTCTGATTTCTATCCTGTTTGCTTTTATTTTCCTTTTCTTTTTTCTTCCTTTTCTTTTTTAAAGATATATTTTGTTTTTATTTTATTAATTACAGTTTATTCACTTTGTATCCTATCTGTAGCTCCCTCGCTCTTCCCCTCCCAATCCTACCCGCCCCCTTCTCTACCAATGGCCCTCCCTCAGCCACTTCTGATGAGACCTGGTAGACTAGGATCAGATGGAAGTGGAGGAGGACCTCCCCTATCTTTTTGCTTTTCTTTTTTTAATTTTTTAAATTAAGTTTTTATTTGTTAATATTAGTTATAATTTATTAGCTTTGTATCCCAGCTGTAGCCCGCTCCCTAATTCCCTCCCAATCCCATCCTCCCTGACCCTTTCCAAGTCCACTGATAGGGGAAGACCTCCTCTCCTTTCATCTGGCCCTGGTTTATCAGGTGTCTTCAGGACTGGCTGCAAAGTCCTACTCTGTGGCCTATCAAGGCTTCTCCCACCTCAGGGGTGGGGGGAAGATCAAAGAGCCAGCCATTGAGTTCATGTCAGGAATAGTCCCTGTTCCCCTTACTAGGGAACACACTTGGATACTGAGCTACCACGGGCTACATCTGAGCAGGGGTTCTAGGTTATATCCATACATGTTCCTTAGTTGGAGATACAGTCTCCTAATCTATGATTGAGATTTGAGCATCCTTCCAAGGGTCCTTTTTGATGTTTAGCTTCTTTAGGTCTGTAGATTTTAGTATGTTTATTCCATATTATACGACTAATAACTGCTTATAAGTAAGTATATAGCATGCATGTCTGTGTTTCTGGGTTACTTTATTATGGATCATCTATTTGTCTGCAAATTTCATGATTTCCTTGTTTTTAGCTGCTGGGTAGTATTACATTATGTAAATATACTACAATTTCTGTATCCATTTCTCAGTTGAGGGACATCTGGGTTGTTTCCAGATCCTGGCTATTACGAATAAAGCTGCTATGAACATGGATGAGCAAATGTCCCTGTTGAATTGTGGAGCATCTTTTGGATATATGCCCAGGAGTGGTATAACTGGATCTTGAGGTGGGGTTAGTCCCAGTTTTCTCAGAAAATGCCAGATTGATTTCCAAAGTGGTTGTACAAATTTGTACTCCCACCAGCAATGGAGGATGTTCCCCTTTTCTAAACATTCTCTCCAGCATGTGTTGTCTCTTGAGTTTTGATCTTAGACATTCTGATGGCTAAGGATGTTGGATATTTCTTTAAGTGTTTCTCCACCGTTCAATATTCTTCTGTTGAGAATTCTATATTTAGCTACGTACCCCAATTTTTAGTTGGATTATTTGGTATGTTGGTATTTAATTTCTGTTGTTATATCCCCATTTTCTTTCTTAAAATCTATGTAATCCTTAAAGAAGTGATACAGAAGAATTGAACAGATTTAGATATAATGCTGTTTTATATTTCTAATAATTCTAGTCTGTATAGGTGCCAGGCTAATTACAGTAAAACCTGAAAAAAATCTTCAAGAATAATAAATCTAATGGGTTTTAGATTTAATGGCATTATTTTTTAATGTAAGATAATTTCTGAAATTGGAAACATTCCATTGAAATATATTGGCCTGTCATTCCCTAATGTAGTGTTCATTTCTGTAATATTTGAGCCTCTGAATAGCCTTCATTCTACCAGGTGACTTAGCTGTTCTTTCACAAACGACACTTTCTTGACAAGTCTTTGACTAATCAATTAGGTGCATCAATTACATGCCTCAACAAACTCACATAAATGCAAGTGTTTGAATATGACTAAAGTAAATGTTACAGGGTGTTTTTTTTATTTTATGATGAACACACATGTACATAATGAAAATATTTAGTTTTCAGAGACCATTAGAGAGAGAACTACATTATCTAATCAAAATTGATATATTGTAGTCCTAATCTTTATTACCTTAAAACTTGAACTCAACAAATATATAATTGTATATGTCATATGCTAGTGAAACATGGCTTGAATAGATCTTGCACAGCCCTTGAAGGAGCCAAGCCTTCTGATATACAGGTTTCTGACTCTGGGTCTTGGGGGAAAAAAATCATGGTCTGTTAAATCAATCTTCCTGTGGTATTTTATTTTTCTTTTTAAAAATTTTGAATTTTTTATATTAATTACAGTTTACTTACTTTTTATCCCAGCTGTAGCCCTTCCTTCATGCCCTCCAAATCCCACCCTCCCTTATCTCCTCCCTATCCCTCTTTAAGTCTACTTATAGGGGAGGTCCTTGTCCCCTTCCATCTGAACCTAGTTTATCAGGTCTCATCAGAACTGGCCTCAATGTCCTCCTCTGTGACCTAGCAAGGCTTTGAAAGGTCACTCTTTCAAAATTATACAAAAAACATGAAAATAAAAAAACAAAATCATATTTATTTGTGGCCTTATTTAAAAATAAGCATGGTGATGGACAAGCTGAAATTTATACACCTAGGGAAGATAAGCAAGAAGGAGGACCCAGGGTGGGATGATCAATCCTCGCTTAAACGGACAAACGGGATAGACATTGAATGTAGGAGAAAACAAGCAACGGGACAGGAGCCTACCACAGAGGGCCTCTGAAAGACTCTAACTAACAATGTATCAAAGCAGATATTAAGACTCACAACCAAGCCATCGCCAGA